>CM042011.1:65576353-65986353 GCA_023525715.1 Cichorium intybus
TAGCATTCAAGGGTGTTCAAGCTTGTGGTGGATCAACTATAGAGGGATTCTAATTTGATTCCTAGCTATCAAAATCATCCAAACCAAACCCAAGAACAAAGGTTATGATCTTGAACTTAATCTATGTTTGTTCTTCATCTTATCTCTACATGCATGTAGCATGATCCTCTTGAAAATGGAATTTGTGTTCATGATTTTATGCTTCCGTTGCAAACTCTTGTTTTTGAAACTAATTACATGAACCATAATTTCCAAAAATTGGTATCAGAGCCATGGCTATATTGCATGTTTAGATAATAAGTTTATTTGGATAAACTTGGTTTTTGGAAGCCATGAATGTTCATCTTCTTGAATGAAAGTTTCATGCATGGCTTCTTTGGCAACATGCAAATATATAATCTATGATTTTATGTAACCAACTATATTTTATGTATGCATGCATTTGGTTACATAGATATTGCCTTAGAAAAACAAAGTGTTGATTTTCTTATGATTTTATGTGATAAAATGGTGCATAAACAAGCCAAGGACCATATGATGCATGTTTAGTGTTTGTATTCGATATGGTTGTAATCTATTCATTTATTCAAATGGTTTGTAATAATAATTAGTTATTTCCTTCTTAATATTCATTTTGTAAATATTAGAATAGTTGTATTGTATTTATTTCACAAAATGTAACAAGAGAAGGAAGTAAAAGACCAAGAGATGATTGCACCCAACAGCAGCACTTTCTGAAGAGCTGCTGTCCAGATTTCAAAATTGTTTTGGAAGTGTTTTAAAAATTCATATCTTGGTCATTTGGTGATATACTTGTTGGTAACTTTAATATCTAGTATATACATTAAGTTTCAACAAGTATTAGCATCAATATAGCCAAGAATGAATTGAAAAATGCAACAAATTAAAACCACAATTTTTCTTCCTGCTGCCCCTGCTGGTCGCAACTTTTGAGGGTCCAGAAGAAAATTTATAACTCACTTCATGAAGTCAAGAAATGGTGGTTCAAGTGTCATTTGGTGATATAAGAAGCTTGGCAAAATTTTAGCCAAATCGAAGATCATTTGGTTGAGTTTTTGTCACCCTTTTGTCCCTAGGTTTGGACTTGATATTTCATGTATGGCTCACATGAAATATCAACTTAGTTGGCTTGTGTTTATGCACCCATGCATGCTTGTGATGATTGAATGTTTTGTTATGTTATGTTGTGGTTGAAAATAAGTTTTTGCATGCTAGACAACCTAGATAATTAAACATAATCATCAAGGAGTTTGTATTTTTCAAAAGATGACTTTTAAAACATAAGATGTGATAAAATTGGTTTTATTAAAATGAGTTTTGTTATAAAACCTATAAAGTCAAGTTTTGAAAATGATTGAAACAAGAAATAAAATGGAGATTTTATGAACTCTTACAAACTCCAACCCTAAGTAATAATGGTAATTATTTAGGATTATAAATTGGTTCTAATATATGTGATCAAACTCAAACTTAATATTGGATATTAATTGTAATATTGACCACAAACAAAGAATCAATAAAATGGAGATTTTATGATTAAGGAACCAATTATCAAAATAAGATTTAATGGTACCATGTTCATTGGATGCATGCAATCTACATGATACCATATGTTTTTCAAAATTAGAATTGTAAAACATTCAAATCCCTTATGAAATACGAATCAATGCCGTCCCTCTTAAAGACACTCATGTATCACTTGTATTTCCTTGTGGGATAAAGGATACCTAACCACTTGGAGTCTTCTTGTGATACAAGAAGTAGTTTTGCAATATTGATGGGATAAAGGACACCTAACCATTAATAGTTGTCAAAACTACACGTCCGTTTAAGTAGGATGATTCGTTTGGAAATCTCTTGTGATAAAGGTCACCTAAGCATTAGAAATCCAAGGCATAGAGGGGATCAAACATGCCAAACTTATAAATGTTATAATGAGATCCCATAACTATAGAAATTATATTTGGATATAATTGGTAAACTGTTACCTACCTTGTTGATTCGAATAGGCGGGATAAAGGATACCTAACCACTTATTCGTAATGCAACTTGGATTCTAGACCTTAATTAATTAAAGTTTATGAAACAAGAAAGGGTATTAATTATTAAGGACTCAATATCATAATTTACTAAATAGAACCTTGTTAAAATTTTGTAGATGGCACCAAACAACACACACTCGGCTCCTAACAAAACCTCACTACGGTCTCTCCTTGAAGGAGAAAAACTTAACCATACCAACTTCTTGGATTGGCACCGTAGTGTAAGAATTGTTCTCAAACAAGAAAAGAAAGAATATGTTCTCAATGAACCACTTCCAGAAGAGCCCCCTGCCATTCCTAAGCCCGCACACGATGCATGGCTTAAAAAGATGGATGATTCCATCGATGCATCATGCCTCATGTTGGCAACCATGATTCCTGACCTTCAGAAGGATTTGGAGAATCATTCAGCCTATGACATGATTCATCAACTAAAGGAAATGTTCCAACAACTTGCAAGAACGGAAAGGTTCGAAACTGTTTGGGCTTTCCATGCTTGCAAGATGGAGGATGGGCAGTCGGTAAGCTCTTATATGCTCAAAATGAAGAGTCACATTGATCATTTGGCACGTCTTGGAGTTGTGATGCCCGAAGAGCTAGCAACGGATATGATCCTTAACTCCTTGACAAAGTCCTTTGATCCTTTTGTCATGAATTTTAACATGAATGGTTTAAACAAGACTATCCCGGAATTACATGGGAGGCTAATTACCGCGGAAAAGAATCTGCCTAAGAAAACCACTCAAGTTCTCATGATCAAGGAAGGTGGCACAAAGAGAACTAGACCAGAACACCCCACCAACTCCAAGGGCAAGGGGAAAGCAAAAGCTTTCAAAGGTAAGGGCAAGAAAGTTGTCCAACCTTCCCATCCGCCCAAGAAGAAGGCAAAGGTTGCCAAAAAAGACACATGCTTTGAATGTGGCAAAGATGGGCATTGGAAGAGAAATTACCCTACGTATCTTGCGGAGTTGAAGAAGAAGAAGGCCGGTGAAGGCACTTCAGGTATCTATGTGATAGACCTAGAACTTTATAATTTATCTCCTAACACATGGGTATTTGATACTGGTTGTGGAACTCACATATGTAATATGTTGCAGGGGTTCAAAAGGAGTAGGCGACTGAAGGCAAATGAGGTAGTACTCCGGGTTGGAAACAATGCAAGGGTTGCGGTGGATTCAATTGGAAGTTTTAATTTATTACTACCTAATGGCTTGTGTGTGACATTGTTGAATGTTTATTATGTTCCTAGCTTGACTAGGAATATTATTTCGGTTGCTAAATTTAGACAATGTGGATTTGATCTTTCCTTTATGAATGATGATATTTGTGTTTACAAAAATAATGTATTCTATTTTGAGGCTAGGCCTTTAAATGGAATTTATGAAGTAAACCTTGATGAAAAGACTAACCAAGGCTCTTTATACCATACTTTCACCAAGAAACCCAAATTTGATTTGAGTCAAACCTATCTATGGCATTGTCGCCTTGGGCATATAAACAAGAATCGCATATCCCAACTTCAAAAGAGTGGACTTTTGAAGGCAAATGAGAATGACTCATTTGATATATGTGAATCTTGTTTACATGGCAAGATGACTAAAGCTCCTTTCTCCGGAACCAATGAGAGAGCAAAGGACTTGTTAGGAATCATACATACGGATGTATGTGGTCCTTTCAAGCCAATGACTAGATATGGTGAAAGATATTTCATCACCTTCACTGACGACTTTAGTCGTTTTGGATATGTTTATTTGATTAAACATAAACATGAGGCGTTTGAAATGTTCAAAACGTTTCAAAGTGAAGTGGAAAATCAACTCAACAAAACAATTAAAGTTCTTCGTTCTGATAGAGGAGGTGAGTACTTAAGTACAAACTTTATGGATCATCTTAAGACTTGTGGAATTGTTTCACAACTTACTCCACCTGGAACACCACAACATAATGGTGTGTCTGAGAGGCGGAACCGAACACTATTGGATATGGTTCGATCCATGATGAGTAGAAGTACTCTACCTTTATCATTTTGGGGTTATGCTTTACAAACAGCTGCTCGTCTCCTAAATATGGCACCTACTAAAAAGGTAGATAAAACGCCTTATGAGATATGGCATGGAAGGGTTCCATCTTTATCCTATCTCAAGGTATGGGGTTGTGAAGCTTATGTTAGACAAGAAGCTTCAAACAAATTAGAACCCCGTTCAACTAAATGTATCTTTGTAGGGTATCCGAAAGATTGTCTTGGATACTATTTCTACAATCCCATCGAGAATAAGATATTTATTTCTCGAAAAGCTGAATTCCTTGAAAACAAGTTTCTGACGGAAGAGGCTAGTGGGAGGTTTGTGGAACTTGAGGAACTTCAGGAACCACAACCTGATACACAAGAAGTTGAATCTAGCATTCAACAAGAAATTGTTGAACCTGAACAAACGGTTGATCAGGAACAAATTGTAACACAAGGTGTTCGCAAATCTGGTAGGGTTCGAATTGAACCAGAAAGGTATGGTTACCTTTTGATGGAAGAGGAATGTTATACGATAGATTCTGATGAACCCGTCAACTATCAGAGTGCAATATCAGATCCTGAATCTGATAAATGGCTTGAGGCCATGAACACTGAGATGCAATCCATGCACGATAATCAAGTTTGGAACTTGGTTAATCTTCCCACCAATTGTAAGACTGTTGGGAACAAATGGGTTTTCAAGAAGAAAATCGACATGGATGGAAATGTTCACACTTTTAAGGCTAGACTTGTCGCTAAAGGATACTCACAAACTCATGGTATTGACTATAATGAGACCTTTTCTCCAGTGGAAATGATCAAGTCGATTAGGATACTTTTTGCCATAGCCGCGTACTATGATTATGAGATATGGCAAATGGATGTCAAGACCGCTTTCCTTAATGGACACTTATTGGAAGATGTCTATATGGATCAACCTGAAGGTTTTGTCGATCCCAAGCATCTAAACAAAGTGTGCAAGCTTAAAAGATCTATCTATGGATTAAAGCAAGCGTCTCGAACATGGAACATCCGTTTTGATGAAAAGATTACGAGTTTTGGATTCATCAAAAATGAGGATGACTCCTGTGTTTACAAGAAAGCTAGTGGGAGCATTGTCATAATCCTAGTATTGTATGTAGATGACATACTTTTATTTGGAAATGACATCCCAACCTTAAAAGGTGTCAAAGCGTTCCTTGAGAGTTGTTTCTCAATGAAGGATCTAGGGGAAGCTGCTTATGTATTAGGCATAAAGATCTATAGAGATAGATCTAAGAGACTTATTGGTCTTAGCCAAAGTGTATATATTGATAAAATCTTGAAAAGGTTCAAGATGCAAGACTCCAAAAGAGGATTCTTGCCAATACCGCATGGCACCATCCTAAGCAAGTTTCAGTGCCCAAACACTAGGACTGAACTTGAAAGGATGAAACATGTCCCATATGCTTCGGTAATTGGGTCCATCATGTATGCCATGTTATGCACTAGGCCCGACGTCTCATGTGCCTTGAGTATGACTAGTAGGTATCAACAGAACCCAGGTGAAGCCCACTGGACTGCTGTAAAGAACATTCTTAAGTACTTGAGAAGAACTAAAGATATGTTCTTAGTTTACGGTGGTTTGGAAGAAAGCTTAAAGGTAAGGGGTTACACTGACGCAAGCTTCCAAACAGATAGGGACGATTCGAAATCTCAATCTGGGTATGTCTTTATTTTAAATGGAGGAGCCGTATCTTGGAAGAGTTCCAAACAAGAAGTGATTGCACAATCCACTACAGAATCAGAATATGTTGCTGCTTCAGAAGCTGCTCAAGAAGCTGTCTGGATGAGAAAGTTCATAGAAGATCTAGGGGTTGTTCCTTCCATTCGGGACCCTATAGAAATCTTCTGTGACAATCTAGGTGCTATAGCTCAAGCAAAGGAACCTAGATTGCATCAAAAAACCAAACACATTCACCGAAGGTATAACTACATTAGACATGAAGTTAAGAATGGTGAAATTAGTATTCACAAGGTTCATACAGATCAAAATTTGGCAGACCCATTCATGAAACCTTTACCCCAAACTAAGCATGAAAGTCATGCTAAGGGTATAGGACTCCGTTTTTCTAATGAATGGATTTGATTTGTGTTTAATGTTTTATGAATATGAACTTATGTAAACGACAAGAATTATGTAATATTTGTGACGTGATGTTTCATTCATAATTATTGTGTTTTATTAGCATGTTTAATCCTTGAATAATTTAGTTATTCTAAACGTCCATAGTCGATCATAGTTGTGGGAGCAATTATGAAGTAAGACTAATATGAATTGGATTGGTTGACTTTTATAAAAGTAGCTAAAGGTTGCAACCAAATTCATAGGTACTTGTTAGTGAACAAATATTGGACTTGACCTGTTTCAAGATCACTCCATGGATCATCATCATAAGTGATTCTTGAATAAAGGTATTATCATTGTATCCTTTGACCTGAGATACATATTTGGGACTCAAGTGTAGAGTGTACTATGTTTTGATATGGTTTACTGTTGTTCTTGAAATACAGACAACCATAAAGGCCATACTCATGCATAGTACTAACTATATGAGGGGCGTATGTAGTCAAGACGGGATTTGTTCCTCTTATGTGTTGAGAGTTAGACATCTAAGGCGCCTGATTGAAAGTTGAACATAAAATGAGAATGATTAAGATCCATGTCTCATGTTCAACAAGATGTCTGTGATAAAGGGATAATTGATAAATAACCTTATACATCAATTAGAGCCTCGTGTTTTCTGAAGAATTGAATGTTGTTGAATGGCACAATGTCATGTGTTATTGGGGGCAGTGAAATGTTTCTAGACGTTAACCACTGTCGATATCATTCTATGATGCAACCTTGTGCAAGTGGGAGATTGTTAGTTCTATATGCCCAAGGATGATCATAAAATGATATTACTAATAATACATGATCTTATAGGGTCACACCAACAACAAGTTTGACACCAATTGATCATTTAGAACGTTAAATTTGATTTAACATCAAATGATACTAAACTTGCAATTTAATCTTGTAGGTTATTATTTGAGGTAAATAATAATAACTACAAAATTATAGGTTGATTAGTAATTCATATGTGATGAATTAATTAAGTGTAACAATTAAATTGTTTAAATTGTTAAACGATTTAATTGATTTATAAGTAAGCCTTTTTATTTTGTTTAATTGGTAAATTAAATAATATATATATATATATATATATATATATATATATATATATTGTTATATATATATATATATATATATATATATATATATATATATATATATATATATATATAATTATACAATTAAGATTGTATATTTAGATGGTTTATTTATATATATGATTATGGGTTAAATGTTATCCCATTAAAGAAATAAGAAGATGTATTATTTATAAGCTTATAATTATCTAAGTTTTATAAATAATAACAACCCACTAGCACTTCATTTGTCATCATAAAATCAGCCATATTGGAAGGAAAAGAATGCATTAAGAACTTAAAAGAGGTGGAAGATGCTTTGTGTCTTCTAGCCTATGCAGTTAATCGCGCCGGTATAGCGCCGGTATAGCGCCGGTATCGCGGTTCGCGGTGGTCAGCATAATCGCGGTTCAGTTTAGCGGTGGAAAATAGCGGTACCGATAAAATCGCCGCGATTTACCGCTATTTTCCGCGATTTACCGCGATAATTAACCGCGATTTACCGCGATTTACCGCGATAATCCGTGTGGATGATTTTCATGAAGAAGTGAATGGTTTGGCCGATGATGACTTGGATGTCGATTAAATTTGGATTTGATACTTTGACATTTTCTATATTAGAATGTTATGTTATGTGACTTCTGTATTAAATTAAGCCTTATGTGAAGTTTTTTGAATGACTTTATGATATTAATTCTACTAGTAATAGTCTAATATATAAATTCTACATATTACTAAAAAACCGCTATACCACCGCTATACCACCGCGAAAACCGCAAAATTAAATATCGGTAGGTTACCGCGATAACGGTTTTGACCGCGATAACTGCATAGCTTCTAGCTTTTGATTATAGAAATCAAATGGGACTTTCTTTTGAGCTAGTTGCATGTGCTTTTCTTTCTCTTTTGTGGGTGATATAGTGGACGAATTTGAGGAGAGTTTTGTGATCATTCTTGCTTCAAAAATCAGCCAAATAACTCTCCTTAAGTGCTTAGCAAAATTGGTTTTTGGTTTCACAAGAAAAGGAGTTCTAACTTGCAAGTTGTGGAACTAGCATTCAAGGGTGTTCAAGCTTGTGGTGGATCAACTATAGAGGGATTCTAATTTGATTCCTAGCTATCAAAATCATCCAAACCAAACCCAAGAACAAAGGTTATGATCTTGAACTTAATCTATGTTTGTTCTTCATCTTATCTCTACATGGATGTAGCATGATCCTCTTGAAAATGGAATTTGTGTTCATGATTTTATGCTTCCGTTGCAAACTCTTGTTTTTGAAACTAATTACATGAACCATGATTTCCAACAGGAAATACAACCATTGCCGGTTCCAGAGAAGAAATGGAACATATTACCATGGATTTTGTGACGAAGTTGCCGCGGACACCACGAGGTTATGATTCTATATGGGTGATTGTGGATCGATTGACCAAATCGGCACAATTCATACCATATAAAGAAAAGTACAGAGTAGATCAACTAGCGAAAATCTACATTGATGAGGTAATTTGTCGGCATGGATTACCAGCATCGATTGTGTCGGACCGAGACAGCAGATTTACTTCCCATTTTTGGCAAAGTCTTCAAGAGCAATTGGGTACAAAAGTACTTATGAGTACCGCATATCATCCACAGACCGATGGTCAGAGTGAAAGAACGATCCAAACTTTGGAAGATATGTTGAGGACTTGTGTCATAGACTTCGGTGGAAGCTGGGAAGATCATTTACCTTTGGTGGAATTCGCGTACAATAACAGCTATCATTCCAGCATTCAGATGGCCCCGTATGAAGCTTTGTATGGAGCACCGTGCCGTACTCCGACCTGCTGGATTTAAGTTGGGGAAAAGCCGTTGGCTGGACCCGAAATTGTAGCACAGACTGAAGAAAAGATCAAACTGATACGCGAAAATTTGAAGGTAGCTCAGAATAGACAAAAACAGTATGCGGACAAACAGGTGAAACCGATGGAATTCCAAGTAGGAGATATGGTAATGCTCAAAGTATCCCCTTGGAAAGGCTTAATCCGTTTTGGGAAGAAAGGGAAGTTGAGTACTCGCTTCATTTGACCTTTCCGTATATCCCAAAGAGTTGGAGCCGTGGCGTATCGATTGGAACTACCTGATGAACTTCATGGTATACATGATGTATTCCATGTGTCCCATTTGAGGAAAACTTTGTTTGACAAGTCTCAACATATACCTCTTGCTGAAATTGAGGTGGATGAAAAGCTGAGATACCCGAAACAACCTAAGCGGGTGTTAGACCGCAAGACAAGACAGCTGCGAAATAAGAAGATCAGCATGGTGAAAGTGCTTTGGCGTCATCACAAAGGTTCCGACACGACGTGGGAGACCGAAAATGAAATGAGAGAAAAATATCCTCAACTTTTTGTATGATTTCGGGGACGAAATCTCTTAAAGGAGGGGAGAATTTGTAACGCCAAAAACATGTTTATTATATAATTATAATAAAAAAGGGCAAAATGGTCATTTTACACCAAAAGGGTAATTTGGTCTTTTTGACAGAAAAGGACTTGTTTGGTAATAATATTTTGAGTCTTGGACTTAAAATGTTATAAAAATGTGATTTTTGTCATTTAAATTGTAAATTGTGGCAAAAGTTTGAGAAATGCAACTTCAAGGACCAAATTGCAAATATTGGAGGTATAAAAGAAATGACTTGTGCAGAATTTTGGGAGTTACGGGAGAGTTCTTGTGGCTGAATTTCTGCAGAGGATTTGAAGGTTCTTGAAGGCTTGGAACTTGCAAGTTGGATTATAGCATTTACAAGGGTATAATTGGAAGTGTAGAGGTAAGTTTCCAAACTCTTGTTTAGTTGTTCTTGATGAGTTTTGTAGAACTCAAAAACTGCAATTGCAGTTATAATTGTGTGGTTAAAATAGTTAGATACTTCCAATAAGTCATAATAATAAGGGCTTAATTCAAGAAAATGGAAGTAGGTTGTTATTGTGGATGAAATTGAAGATTTGGGGTTGTTAGAACTAAGAACCCTAATTCTTCATATGATTGATTGAGTGGGTTTTGATGGTTAAAAACCTTGTTAAAATGTAAGGTTTTAGCCTAGGAACAAACCCCAAATGATTAAGAACAGAAATAAGGACTTAATGGACCAAAACTGCAAGCTAGAGTGCATAAATCGCGACTGGCCAGGGGACCTGCACAGCCGCTAGGCGCAGTGCGCCCAAGAGCCAGGCGGGGTGCGCCCAGGCGCAGTGCGCCCTCCCCTAGGCGCAGTGCGCCCTCTGAGCAGAGGCCAGGCAGGGGATCAAAAACGCTAACTTTTGCTTGGCTTGTCCGATTTAGCTCAAATTTGAACCATAGGCTCGTTATGGTCTGAAAAGTTTGGGAAAATTTTTATATCGAGTTTTCGACCCCTCGGGGGCACTGTAGACCGATCCGAATGCCTCGGTGAATAGTAAAATTCATATAAAGTTAGTAAACGGAAAGTTTATTAACTAGGCATTGTTTATAACGATATTATATTGAAATCTATTGTATTAGAGTTAATTTGAATGGCTATTAACCTATAATCATTTTGATAATGAATGGAATTATAGGCACGGGACAAAATCCTACGGATTTCATTTCACGGCAAGGAACAACAAACGCTAGTTGTAGCAAACCTTCAGGTGAGTAATCTCACTATTATCCGATGTAATATGTGTTATATGAGCAGCTGCAAATGGAAATGAATTTGGGGGACAAAGACAATAAATTACATGATTCGATATATGACAAGACCAGATAAGCCGTGAGTCTATTATAGACAAGAACGGAGCTGTGAGTCAACAATAATGACACGACAAGACCAGATAAGCCGTGAGTCTGCTATAGACAGGAACGGAGCTGTGAGTCAGTCCATATTAATGGTACGACGAGACCAGATAAGCCGTGAGTCATTGCGATGGCAAGAACGGAGCTGTGAGTCGAACCTATATAGACAAGACCGGATAAGCCGTGAGTCATTTTGATGGCAAGAACGGAGCCGTGAGTCTAGGCAACAGCGGGATAACCCGTGAGCCATATATGATTTTATATTGCATTGTATTGCTTATTTGATATTGTATAGAGAATTTTATTCTTATACATGTTATACTTGATTTGATTACTCATTGGGCTTTATAGCTCACAGTTTTATTGACATGTCCCTGCAGGTGAGCGTGACCCTGCCAAGGGAAAAGACAAAGTCCGTGACTGAGGACTTAGCATTTGAAGTAACGACCCGACTTGAAGAATGTATAATATTTATGTATTGTACTTCGTGATACACTTGTACTCGTATTTTGTTAACTAATACCCCATACTTATGGTTTTTATTGTAAAATATTTGGTTTGAAAAATAAAAATTTTTGGGGTGTTTTTTTTAATAAGTCGGGTGTTACAAAAGAGTATGTCCTTGATGTTGATATCCTAGAGCTAGCAGATGATGTTGCTGATGAAGATGTAGCTGCTTATGATAAGCACTATGATGACTCAACTAAGGTTTCTTGCATGATGTTGGCAACCATGTCCTCTAACCTCCAAAAGGTCTTTGAGAATGTTGGGGCATCAATCTGCAGCTCAATGAAATGTTCCAAGAGCAGGCAAGGCACGAACGATTTGAGATCTTCAAGTCCCTGATTCCTTGTAAACTAAAAGACGGAGCATATGTATGTACGCACGTTCAGAAAATGAAGTCGTACATAGACAAGCTGGAAAATCTTGATGTCGAGTTGCCTAAGGAGTTGGTCATTGATATGGTTCTGAACTCTCTTTCTGGTTAATACCAACAGTTCATCATGAACTGCAATATGAACAACATGGACAAGACCTTGATGGAGTTGCACCGGATGCTAAAGACTGCTGAAGCGAGCATGAGGCGGGCTCGTGGCACTAACTCTCCTGATTCCGTCCTAGCCATTCATCATGGTGGTGGAAAACGGAAGAAATGTTCTCATCCCAAAGGAAAGGGAAAAGCCAAGGGTAACCCAGACTTCAAGAGAAAAGCTGACTCTGATATTGCCCTTACCAGTGATCCGAATGAGGCTATCCGCTTTTACTGTCAGCAGAAAGGCCATTGAAACTGTATCCGCCCAAAGTACCTAGAGGACCTGAAGAAGAACAGGGTCAAAGAGCGTGGCACCTCATGTATATTTATGATCGAATTACACAGTACTATGAATTCCAATTCTTGGGTCCTTGATACAGGGTGTGGTACTCACATTTGCGCTGATATGCATGGACTAAGGAAAAGTAGGAAGTTGCAGTATGGGGAGCTCAACCTGATCATGTGAAACATACAGACTGCTGCTGTTACAAGGACTGGGAGATATGAGTTTATGCTGAATAATAGTAGTTCCATTAGGTTATTGAATTGTTGCTACTCGCCAGAAATGGCTCGAAACATCATTTCATTTTTATGCATTATTTGAGGATGGTTATAAAATTTCTTTTGACAATGATAATGGAAATATTTTGGTTTATAAAAATGGTTATCTTTGTTTTAAAGCTACTCCTTGTAATGGCATTTATGAAAGTGCTGTTTGCGTTGGTAGA
This sequence comes from Cichorium intybus, assembly GCA_023525715.1. Taxonomy (NCBI): domain Eukaryota; kingdom Viridiplantae; phylum Streptophyta; class Magnoliopsida; order Asterales; family Asteraceae; genus Cichorium; species Cichorium intybus. The sequence continues at coordinate 65,589,216 of CM042011.1, forward strand.
AATAATAATATAACTTTGAATGTTGATTCTGAAGAGAATATTCTCGATAAGTCACGTCTATGGCACTATCTCCTTGACCATATAAACAAGAATCACATCGCCAAGCTCCAGTCGGAAGGAATCTTGGAATCATTTGACTTAAAGTCGGATGATGTATACAAATCTTGTTTGCTTGGCAAGATGACCAAATCGTTATTCACATGAAGCTATGAAAGAGGCAATGATCTATTTGAACGGATCCACACATATGTCTGTGGACCGTTCAGATCCACCACTAGACAAGGTGAACGCTACTATGTGACATTTACTGATGATTTCAGTAGATACAGTTATGTTGATCGTATTAAACATAAGTCGGAAACCTTTAAAGTGTTCAAAGATTTTCAGAACGAAGTAGAGAATCAACTGGGAAATAAGATTAAGATGCTCTGATCCGATAGGGGTGGGGAATATCTTAGTCAAGAATTCTACAATCATCTCAGGGATTGTGGAATAGTTTCACAATTCTCTCCTCCTAGAACACTGCCGCATAATGATGTGTCTAAAATGAGAAAGCGAAGGTTGTTGGACATGGTTCGATCTACGATGAGTCGTGCTACACTTCCAATAAGTTTTTGGGGTCATGCCTTAGAAACTGCACTCACATCTTAAGCCTCGTCCCAACTAAGAAGGTTGCTATGACGCCTTCTGAGATGTAGAGTGGGGAACGTCTCGCACTAGCATATATAAAAGTCTAGAGTTGTGAAGTCTTCGTTTGCATGAAGCTCACGACAAACACGACCCGAGAGTAGAGAAGTGTTATTTTGTTGGTTATCCACGAAAGTCATTTGGATACTTGTTCTACAAGTCTTTTTAGAACAAAGTGTTTGTTGCTCGTAGATGAGTATTTCTTGAAAGAGATCTCATATCCAAGGGGGCTAGTAGGAGTAAAATTGATCTTAAAGAGATTCAAGAATCAACCAATGAAGAACCTATAGTTGACACTGGCACTCAACCTGAGGACAAAACTCCTGTTGCAGAGACTGACATATCTCCACCGCTTTGCGAATCCAATAGAGTTAGTCATCTTCTTGAGTTTTATGGTTTCCATATTACTATCGAAGGTGACACACTGATCAGTGATAACACACTGGTTAGTGAGGATGAGCCATCTAACTACAAGGAAGCGATGACAGACCCTGAGGCTGCCAAATGGAAAGAAGCCATTGAGATCGAGATTCAGTCCATATACGATAATAAAGTTTGGAACTTCGTTGATCCTACACCAGGCTTGAAAACTGTTGGGTGCAAGTGGATCTTTAAGAAGAATACCGACATGGATGGGAATGTACACACATTCAAGGCTAGGTTGGTTGCAAAGGGTTTCACTCAGACTCAAGAAATTGATTAAGATGAAACCTTCTCTCCAGTAGCCAAGATTAAGTCTATTAGAGTTTGCCATAGCTGCATTTTATGACTATGAAATATGGAAGATGAATGTCAAACCGCTTTCCTTAATGGGAAACTGTCAGAGGATGTGAATATAGCACATCATGAGGGTTTTAAACATGCCAAGTACCCTAATAATGTGTGTAAGCTTGAAAAGTCCATCTATGGACTTAAACAAGCTTCTCGTAGCTGGAACATCTGCTTCCATGAAAATGTCGAAGAGTTTGGATTTTCTAGAAGTCAGGATTAGTCCTGTGTATATGTCAAAGCCAGTGGGAATAATTTAGTATTTCTAGTACGGTATGTGGATGACATACTCCTTATAGGAAACTACATCCAAACGTTGCAAAGTGTGAAGACTTGGCTTGGGAAGTGTTTCACTATGAAGGATCTGGGAAATGCATCTTATATACTTGGTATAAAGATCTATAGGGATAGATCGAAGCATTTAATAGGACTAAGCCAGAGTACCTACCTAGATAAGATCTTAAAGAAATTTAAGATGCATGATTCCAAGAAAGGGTTCTTGCCCATGCAACATGGCATAAAGCTGAGTAAAGAGCAATGTCCCAGGACTAATGAAGAACTGGACAGAATGAGTCGAATCCCATATGCTTCGGGTATATGATCGATCATGTATGCCATGATACGTACCCGACCTGATGTCTCGTGTTCTTTGAGCATGGTGAGCCAGTATCAGGACAATCTTGGCGAAAGTAATTGGATGGAAGTGAAAAACATTCTTACGTATCTAAGAAGAACTAAAGACATATTCCTAGTATATGGCGGAAGAGCTGAGCTAATAGTAACTGGGTTTAGTGACACAAGTTTCAAACAGGCAGAGATGACTCTTGCTCATAGTCAGGGTGGGTGCTCATGTTGAATGGTGGAGCGGTTACCTGGAAAAGTTCGAAGCAGAAGTCGGTAGCTGACTCAACGTGCGAGTACGAGTATATAGCGGCTACTGAAGCTTTAAAGGAAGCTACATGGTTGAAGAACTTCATCGGTGATCCCCTTGAAGTCTTCTGTGATAACGAGGGTGCAATCGCATTGACTAAAGAACCCAAGGACCATGGGAGATCAAGGCATATACTCAGAAAGTACCACTACGTTCGAAACCGAGTTGAAGATGAAGACATTGCGGTGAGTAGGATTCCGTCAGAGGAGAATTCGGTTGATCCATTCATCAAGGAATTGTCGCGGGCCATGCATGATGAGCATGCTAGGACCATAGGCATTAGAGTTGTTAGCAAAATATCTTAAATGTTTAGTTGATAGTTTGAAAACCGAAACATATAGCATTATTAATTGTATCTTACTTGATGTTTATTTAGTGGAGACTTTATAAAAAGTTGGATTGCTACCATTTCATTAATTACTATTGTGTTTCACTTTTGCATGTTTAGAACCTACTTCCCGAGTATTAATTTGCTTAAACCTCCACAGTCGGTCGTACTCTTGGAAGTAAGTAGTGATTTAAGACTGTCATGGAGTGTTAGTAGATTATCTATAGAGATTAGACATAGCATGGGGATTACGACTAACTCTCATGAGTACTTGATAGAGATTCAAGTATTGGAACAACTTGAACTTAGATATTACTTCATGGATTAAGTCACAAGTAATTCTAGGATGATAATATCTTTTATTCTTCAAACCGAGATCCATGAGGATTTGCACTATGATTCTGTTATGCATTGGTCTACTGAAACGTTGTCCGTAACTGGTAGTTATAAAGGGTATGTCCATATATGACATGATGAAATATACATAGGCTATGTAGTTAGAGTTTATATGTTCCTTCTGCCTTAACAAGGAGAAGTGATATTTGTGGGCCCCTCGATGATTTGATCCTGACACTAAGCGCTTGGCTAAGCCTTGACTAGATTGATGTGTTCAATCAGTAGTCTGATAGAGTCATCATAAATCTCTATCGAGAAATACAATTTTGAACTTTTGGGTTAACTTTTTCCATGACCCAGGTTCATCAAGATATCTTGAAGAACGGAGGAATAACTTATCACTTATCTAAGGGTCGTCTCTTATCTTTGATCAGAGTTCGGCAGTTGCATTAGATGACATACTCTCTGCTAATTATCAGATAATATTGAGACCATACAAAGTTGACAACTTCTCCAAGTGGGAGACTGATGGAATTAGTGTCCAAGGTCATCAACTAGTGGTAATATTTGTAATAATAGCAAGGTCCTTTTAGGTTGCCATCATGACCCAGAAAAACAAACAGAGTCAGAAAATATGAATGGATGATTAGTTTATTATTTATTGAGAAATAAATTAATAAGAAACTAGATCAGTAAATTAATTGATAAATTAATTTGGAATTAAATTATTGTAATTAATTAAAGGGACTGGATTGTAATTTATTAACGGTTTAATCAATGGAAACAAGTCTAGGGGGTGCGGCCGCCAAAAGGCTCCTTAAGTTTGAAACCCAAGGAGCCTTTCAGTATAAATAGAGACCTTGGGGTTCAACCCTAAGGCATCTCAAGCCTTAAATGAGCTGCCAATTCCTCCTCCTCCCTCCCTTCTGCGATTTATCATCCCTCTCTAGGGTTTGAGTTTTCTGCCTCCCTTCACAAGTGGAATACTGATATGTCTGGTTTTCTAGAGGTGTGAATCATCAGAGGGTTCTACTTTGGATCCTTTTCATCCTTGGAATCGTGGCCTTGACCAGAAGCCAAAGAAGGAGACTTGTTGACGTATATTCCTTTAAGTTTCAAAGTTGATTTAACTGATATGAACTGCATGATCCTGGACAATGTTCATGGATATTATGTGATTTGATCTTGTTAGTGTTCCGATGCATGTGTTTATGTGTTTATATGATTGAATCCCAACACATTTGAGTGTTTTAAGTTGTGTCTCCCATGTTAGAACAATAGGTAGTCACCTAACAAAGCTTCAAGATTGAAGAAGAATAATGGTACACCTTGGAGTTTAGAAAGAATCGAAGGCATACATGTTACTTAATCCGGATAAAGATGTCATACGTGTTAGAAAATATGTTTGTTTTGAGGAATACATAATGTAGGAATGGAGTAAAGCAACTAAAATCAAAGGCATCCAAGTACAACCTTCATGATTGAGGGTTACATGCAAAACATTAAACTTGAAGACAAAGACTCAGCTATTGACACATCGACACACCATGAGGGTGTGCCAAATCACGAAGACAAAGAGTAGAATAAGATCGATTCAAGCGAGTTTGTAACACTCGTTTTTCTATTTCACTTTTTACCACATTTATGTTCTTCATATATATATATATATATATATATATATATATATATATATATATATATATATATATATATATATATATATATATATATATATATATATATATATATATATATATATATATATATATATGGAGAGGTTAAAATGAGAACACTAAAAAGTTTGAGAACGATTGTGAACCAATCAATATATATATGGGCATATTAGTGATTGTATATTTTTATTAAATTAATACATAATTAAATAAAACCATAATTTCCTAAAATTTAGGGATTTGATTGGTAATTACCTAAAAAACGAATTAATAATTTTTTATTAATGAATGATAAAATTATATTTGATTATCAATTGTCTTTCAAAAATAAAAATAATATTTTTTTCTTATATTCGATTACATTTATTAATTAATAAAAAACAAATTATTAATCATCATCGAATATAGTAACGACGGCAAAATTATATTCATAAATGAATATGCCAAAATTGGGTTCATACATTTATAAAGTTATATTCATGAATGAATATGTCAAGACTAGTTTCATACATTTATACAGTTATATTTATAAGTGACTAAAACATTTAAAATAAGATAAACTACTAAGAAAAGTCAAATTACACATTCATATACAACATTTATATTCATAAATGATTAATGTATTTGAAAGAAAATGAACATTTATACATGATTATCTTCAATAATGTTTAAATTATTTCTTTAAAAAATCAAAATCCATCCTGATGTCAACACTTTTTCTTCAATCAATCGCAGCCCCTTCGCTTCACTTTGAATCAAATCGCAACCAACAAATAATCTGTAACTAGTCATCACGTCTAAAAATAGCAAACATTATGTTAGATTTAATCATATAAGATTAGATAATAAGAAACAAAAACCAATTACTTATATTCATCGATGATTATATTTCTTTTGCTTCCATATAAGCACACACACATAACCGATGATTAATATTACAGTAAAAACTTAAACAAAATGAGTTTAACATTATAATGATAAACATTTCAAAACATTGAGTTAATATGTGTTAATCATCGATGATTAAAATTGTAACAAACATGTTCTGTTTAAGTTTTTGCTGTAATATTTATCATCGATGATTAGCATTATAATTGAAGTACCAATAATTGTTTAAGTTTTTATTGTAATATTAATTGTCGATGATTAGCATTGTATAAGCACGTTATGTTTAAGTTTTTACTTTTTACTGTAATATTAATCATCGATGATTAGTATTGAAACAGAAGCATCAACACTTGTTAATGTTAACCATAAAACCGAATGAAACTTAAATGTACAATTTGTTTTCTCTTTTTTACATCTCAAGTAAAAACTCTAAGAACATATACAATCATTATAAAAATAAGTCATTTTTAAATACCAAGAATGAAAAATTGAAAAGCAAATGATATGAACATACCTTTGCTATTAGACGACCGGACCGGAGTTTCTGACCTAAATTCGGCTTCATGCTAGTATATCTGACCAAAATTCAATTCTCTTCTACACTTAAACACTAGTAAGCTTTGGAGACTTTCTTGAAGGCTTTTCCAGATATGGGTGCTTTGTTATTATCGAGATTAACTTTCAAGGAAATTTCCTATATGATTTTCTAACATCTTCAACAATAGAAAAATTTTAGACCTAATATATCGTAGTAACCCCTTTTCCTTCCAATCTCCCTCACGATTATGATCTGTTCTTCTGTACATGAAGCAGAATCGAAATCAGATGCAGATCTAGTTACAGGAACCCTAAAACGAACACCGGAACTATTAGTTTCACTGGACCAGTTTGTGATGACTTCATTGACTCATTGGTAGCCTTTAAAGTCGATAATAAATTGTCAACGAGAAGAAAAGGATCCAACTCTTGATAACATATTGTCTCCCTCACGATTGTAGACAGTATGTTGAGAAACTCATGGGCGGTTGATTAGGGATGAAGGTATGGCATCTCGGTGATGTTGGCTGTAAGAAGGCGTGCCGATCGTGGTGATGGTGATGATATGGTAGAGTAAAGAAGATGAGTTCTAATGGTGGCGGACATGAAGAAGGTTTTTGAGGTGGTGGGCCATGGTGGAGGCAATGTAATCTTTTGCAGTTCAACAATTGTAACAAGTGAGGAGCTGTATTTGTGAGAGAGAGAGAGAGAGAGAGGGGGGGGGGGGGAGAAAAAGAAGGGACTAAAATCAAATTCGCTGATTTCATGGAACTGAATAAAAACCAAATTACCTTAATACCCTTAAAATTAATTTTAAAGTTATAAATTAAATATCTTAGTTTCAAAATTTACAAAAGTAACACAAATATTAACCATAGATCTAACAATTTAAATGGTTGTTATTTGTTCTTACGTTCTCAACCTTTTTGGTGTTCTCATTTTATTCTCCTATATATATATATATATATATATATATATATATATATATATATATATATATATATATATATATAATAAATAGGTTATATAATCAAGTTGAAGGACTAAAAAAACCCTTTAGAAACTCGAAATCTTAAGTCCTATGGCTTAGATGTGGTTCTTGTCATCACGGAAACTACAAGGGCTTAAAATGAAATTCTTTTCCTTTGGCTCCTTGAACAATTAACTAGCATGAGGAGAGACTAGTCTCTTCGCTTGATCATAACTCCAATATTTAAGTCTCATTAATCCTTCTAATTAAAGCTAATTAAGCTTAAGTATAACTCACATATACCACCTTTCCTCATTCCTTTTGTTTTCCGACCAAAAAAAGAAAAAGAAGGTCGAGAGTTAGAGGGAGGGCCGGGAGAGAGAGATATATATCAGAGAGTGAGAGAGAGAGAGAGAGATAGAGAGAGAGAGACCACCATGAAGGTTGTTGGATATGTTGTCGGTGAAGGGAATGAAGGAAACAGTTGGTGTTGGTGATCGAAGGGACATATGTATTCTTATTTCCCATTGTTCTGTTTGTATTTTTGGTCGAGAACCACCGCCTGCTGCCGATATCTGTCGGTCGGCCACCACATCACCACCACGGTACCACCATGAAAGGATGGTAGTGGTTGGTTATTCTCTTAAATCTTCAAGTCTAGGGTGGTGTGCTTAGTTCATGATTCATGTCCTTATTTCTTCTAGTTTTCAACTTTTGGTATCTGGGTTTTCACTACCACAAAACCACCTTAAGACCACCCTATCACCATTGCCTCACCACCACCGAGTGGTGGCAGTGTTTGAGTGAATTTCTTAGCCTTAGGGTTGTGGACATAAGACTAAATGGGTTGGATAAATACCAAACTCTAAAATAAAGTTATCTTTTTATGTGAGGTTTTGTTGTTATAATCATTTATTCAAACCCTTGTCTTAATCATTCAAGAAGGTATTAATCTATATTTTAACATTATTAATCAGACCTAATACCATTAAGAACTTAATGGATGTTCTATTAAATGGATGGTTAAGAAAATATATTTAAAATGGAAGAAAACACACTAAAGTTCGTAACAACAAACTTCACTGATCTTGTAAGCCATTTTAAAGAAAATTGAGTCAGAATCAGAAAAAATAAATTCAGAGAAGAAGTGTAGGAAATTGAGTCTTGTTTCCAAAAATGCATACAACATCATATTTGGACTTACGGTTCAAAAGTTAAAGATAGAACAATGAGCAGTGGTCTAAAAGGACTTAATGTGAAAAAATTTATTAAAATTTATATTATAAGTCATTATTGACCATGACCTTAATATACACTCTAAAGGGCATAATTAGACCTTGGAACATAAGTAGCCATGTGACTTGAATCCTATGGCATAAGGCTTAATACGTATATAAAAAGGGGACTAAAAGTATAACGAATAAAGCATAATGAATGGCAAGTTAAAATGAGTTCTATATGGTGTCTATTGTGAATGTTTGAAGGTTTTTTCACACAATTTTCTCTTAATTCACATTAACATTGATGCGTGGACATTTGTTAAGGTGAATTACACTAACTTACATATTATGTTGACTATGGATGTATGTGAATGTTGTTGTCCATGACAAGCCTTACAAGGGAAGTGGACAATGTAATGTGGCTGACCATGACAAGCCCTTTAGGGGAAATGGTGGGATCGTTTGGTCATGGCAAGCACAACAAGGGAAGTGGCCAGTGGCAGTGTCTGAGACAAAACCTTCGGGGAAATTGTCATGCATATACGAGTTGGTGCCAACAATATGTGTTTAGGATTATGTGATGGTATTTCTATGAACTATGTGAATGTATGGATGTATTATGTGTATGAATCTGATTGGTATTATATCTAAGTAATGTGTATGCTCACTAAGCGTTTCGTTTACCCGTTGTTGACTTACGTTTTCCAAGGCCCTTTATGGCGGACAAAGGGAAAGCATCGGCATGACTGCAGGTAGCACACATTCCATTAAGATTTACTTCATGGACTTATGATTTTTAACATTATGAACTTAAGATATCTTTTCCTGGGTTTTGACATTTGCAAACTTTTACAGTTTGGATAACTCTTTTATTCACGCTTAACGACATTTGATTTTAAAAGTAATAAGGAATGGCATGGTTATTCAATGACAATTTTGGACGTCACAGTGTCCATCTTGCATGCCAATCAGAAAGTGATATACCCACACCATCGACTCTAGTGGGTTCATCAAGTCTATAAGTGCTTAAACCAACTAGTGTTGCCTCATGCTCATCCAATACCAATGCCCCCATGAAATGTCGCTCACTATTCGACGTGTACAATGCATGTGATGAGCTTATATGCATGCATGATAATGGCAAACCCACAAGGTATTTCCACCATGAAGTAAACCCATTGGTCTCAAGTGGGTTTTCAAGATAAAGAAAGATTCAGACAAAAAAAACATAATGCGAGATTAGGAGCAAAATGGATTGTATAAAAACACGTGATTAATTGTAATGAAGTATTCACACATGTTGCTTGAATCAAAATAGTATGAATGCTTCTTGCTCTCTCAGCAAAAAATGACTGGTTTTTACATCATATAAATGTAAGGACAACACTCATGAAAAGAGACTTAGAATAAGAACTTTATGTGACTCGGCTGGAAGGGTTCGAAGGACATGTCCAATAGAGAAAAGTATATAACTTATCAAAAACACTATATGGGCTTCTTCAAGCGCCTAGAGCATAGAATACATGGTTAGATAAGCGCTTTAAAAATCTTGGGTTTATTATGTACACACAGAGTATGCGCTCTACATAAGAAATATGGGTGGCAAAAGTTTTAGTTCGAGTACACATAGATGATCTCATCGTTACAAGAAGTTGTAAAAATGAAGTAATGTTGGTCAAGGTACTAATGCACCAAGATTTGAAGATAAACGATATTGGTACTCTATCATATTGCTTGGGAATAGATATAAACCAATAGGATGGTGGCATCACATTAAAGCATTCAAGATATATAAATAATATTTTGGAAAAAGTTTGTATGATCGAGTGTAACCTATACAAATACCCAAAGCCTAAATCAGAATTATCCTAGAAGAGCACTCGTAAATCCCACTAAGTACAGAAATATCAATGCATTTTGAGATACTTGAAACATACCAGGGTTGATATCTCATATGTTGTGGGTCTGATGAGTATCTTCATGGAACAACCCATAGCCAAGTATATGCAAGCGGTGAAACACATCTTGAGGTACATTATAGGGGCCATAGACTATGCTTTAACTTACATCAGATTTAGCAACGAAAAAACTATCTCGTCATAGACAGAGAGCGATCTCGCTGGTGATATTAATTATAGACATAACACAACAAGAATGGCATTCTATCTAAATTGAAACCTAGTTACATAGGCTTCACAGAAGCAGGATATTGTAACCCTTTCTTCATGCAAAACGGACTTTATGGATGCAACAAGTGCAACGTGTCTGGGAATTTAAATACGATGTTTGCTTGATTAAGTAACAAGAAAAAAACATCGGCCTTGTAACACTACATGTTAACAACAAATCTACTCTAGAGCTGATGAAAAACATGGTGTTCCATGGGAGGAGCAAGCACATTTGTGGTACGTAAATGTATTGAGAGAGGAGATGTCATCATGAAGCATGTGGGTAGAAACGAGCAATGTGTAGACATCCTCATAAAATCAATGGCAAGAAACAAGATTAAAGAATGAGAGATTTGATGGGAGAGAATAAGGTGATGATTCTAGATTAGGGAGAAATGTTGGGTGAATCCGGAAAAGTTGAATGGTCTCAAGTTATCTAGGTTGAAATTTTTGGTACTTTTTGTTTCCTTTGTTTTAGCAAGTGATAGGGCGTAGCTAGTTTATTTTGTTTCCTTTATAAGTAGATGTATTTTCTTTTTGTAGTTAAATGTATAGTGAGACCTTTACAGTTTCTTCTTCCCAATGTATTAGATTTTCTTTCTCTCTTCGTATTCTCAACAACATTGTGCATGACCAATGGGCTAGTTTCGTTGGTGACATCATGGGCTTGTGGGCACCGCCTACTAGCAATTTTAAGTCAACTCATTGTTATTAATAAGTCTCACGTGTATGATTGTAAGCCCATGCAAAGTGTGTGTGCTCACAGCTACATTACATAAAATTGTCTCTCTAGTTCGTTTGTGGACATAGCTCGATTAGCCTAATCAACAGAACCATGTTAATTCCTTGTGCTCTGTAATTAATTTCTTCGTATCTTTCATTGTTGTGTTTGTGTTTGTTTATCAATTCTTAACCCTAACTCGAGTCAACCTCAATATATGTTGGAGTCACACCTATATCCTTAAGAACCTTTTCGTAGAAGAGATTAGACACTCCAAATATCTAATAACGTTCTTGTTCAAAAAAAAATTCCATGTTTTCTTTGTGTAAACCCATCATACATCAATTGTAAGAACAAACTATTCCTAAAATTTAATCCATTCATGTTTTAGAAATAATAAAGGACTTCAATCCCAAGACAAGTGAAAGATACCTGTCAATTGTTCAATAGATATTTAAGAATATATTAAAGCATTTGACTTTGTGTTGCTTATGTAGATGAAAGGAAAGGGAGCATATATACTTATAAAATAGACATTTGGCAGACCGAAACAGTTTGTAATTTCAAACAGGGGACAAGATCAATCCATGAAAGTGATGAAAATTGAAGCTGTAAAGCTGGAGGCTTCTTTGCTGTATCCATGTGATCTCCAAACTCCATCTATTCATTCTTTTTAATTCTACAAAATAATGCATGCAAACTTATATATTTTATTATCTTCCCACCTCTCATCTTCATGGGAATTTGTTTTTTAATTAAGATGTAGTTGTAGTTGATAATATGCACATGGTACAAGTATGCATATTTTTGCAAAGACTATCTTAACTGGCTCATCTAACCCTACTTTAGATTTACCGGAACTCTTTTAGTCTCCGGTGCTATAGATTTGCGTGCTCTAGCCAATGACATGTTCTTGGTGTTGTTTATTTGGAAATTTCTTCTGACTACGTAGAATTCTTGATTTTGAACAAAATGTTCGGATGCTACTGTGATTGGTTACCACGAATATTGCATCAACAGACAGCGGATAAACTGTATTGTATAAAAAAAAAATTGTAGGAAACAGTTTTCGCTGTTTAGAATAACTGTATAACTCTGATGACAAGAGCAATCAATTAATTTTGTACAGAAGGAGTAAGTAATATACTCAGTACAAGCAGATATTTGAAAATCTATAGAAAAGATATGTAAGATATTCATACATGGGTGAGTGTTTAAAATGTGTTCAAATCAATCCCCAGAAGCGCCTCTTTTTGGAGCACTTACATGCCACCGTAGACTTCAGATGTTGAAGAACCCTCGCACACAACTTCATCCACTTCTCTCCGGTGAAAACTACGGTGGCAGCCACAGGCGGCACACACAAGGGCCGCCGTTGTGCCTTCTTCTCCACTTGCCATAAACTCCCTGCAACCATCTACCGCGTACCCTCCGATGTCTGCTGCGTGATTCTTCTGGCACTCTCCATAACGAATCCTCTGAATCATCGATGCACTTGAAGTTTTATTAGAACTACTCTTCTTAACCACCACTTGACGTTTCTTCATAATTGCTCCACTTCAATCCCCCTTCCCCCACTCTTTAAAAGCTTATAAGCGGAAGAGAGATTTGTGAAGTGTGTAGCTATGAATCAAACCCTTGAGCTTGTATTCGTGCCATTATATACTTGGATTTTAGAAAAAATGAATTTCCCACTTGGGGAAAAAATAATTATCCCATGACTGGGCATTATTGAAGCACTATGTGATGTCTTCTGATTTACTTTGCTTTAGCAGTTATTTAATTAGGGCAAAGAGTGGTCTTGAGGCATCTAGGTTACTTTGTCGAGTGGCCAGTCATAGATTGACACGATATCCAAAAGCAAAATCCAGTTATTGTGTAAACAAATTGACCACATACAAAATTACAATATGTTTAGTCGATCCTTTGGTGCCAAAAGTGTTGACTACAAAGTGATTAGACATGGCATTATCATCGCACTCGAAAAGTTCAATATTCCCGCTTAATTAATACAATATTTTAAGTTGACGGGTTGATTAAATTATTAATCTTCTAAATATCAGTTTATTTTTTTAAAGTAAACCACACGTGTATAATCCTATGGATTCGATTCTTAAAAACACTAATATAGTTGTATCGATTTAAGTGTTCAACCAAATAATCAAAACCCCCTTCAAACATTTATAGTAGATTTTATCTAAAGATATTAGGCCATACGGAATACATTTCACGGGAGGAACCGTGATGGCCACCTGGACCCCATAACGGCCGTGCACATCACTCCGGGTGTACCGTGATGGACGTGGTCGTGGTTGAATATGATGGGGAGCACGATTGATCACGACCAATCAGGTTCTTTTTTTTTTTAAATTGCCACTCACATATATAACCAGCCAATAGCAAAATACTATTTTTTTTATTATTGAATTATTTTTATTTGAAAAATATGATGTGGTGTAATGAGTATTTCTTGTGTGGTGTGATAATAATGTGATGGTAAGGTGGCGGTGATGTGGCGCCTTGCTTTCAATAAAATGTTGTTGTTCAAAAAAAAAAGTGATGGGTATTCCCATCAGCCTTATACATAAATATTAAAGGGTGTTGATAAAGACACTTTAGTCTATTATATTTTAGTCAAAAAGTACTGTAATGATGTCAAATATTCACCAATAGTTTTTAAAAAGAATTTAAATATACCAATGAGAACTAATCAAAATCTAGCATTGAGTGTTGGTATAAAATAGACTGGAGTATTGATATAATTTCCCAAAAAAAAATTACTAAAAGCACACACATCGTTAATTTGAATATGATTTGATTGATTGAGTTATCTGATGTGAATAATAGGTATGCATGCTCTATTAATTTTCGGTCCGTCTATGCCTCTTTTTGCCTCTAAAATATACTCTCTAGCTACCTAAATGTTTACGACCAATGAACATATTCAGTAATACATAAATCATTATGTTGGCCATCATTGTTCAATCACACAAACAGGGAAGAATAAAAACGTTTAGTTGGTTGATGTGTCATATAAATTATGTGTCTACACCTCGAATCATTAATTTTAGAGTAATTGTATTCGTTCCTACCTTTTGTTCCTACTCACATTCATATTCATGTTAAATTGTGATAAGTGTCATATTTAATAAAAATAATAATATTTAAATACACTCATAATATAATATGAGTAGGAATGTGGGTAGGAATAAAATGTATGAACAAATATAATTTCTCTTAATTTTATCATCTACTTTGTTTCTCATTGTAGTAAATATATATATCGTCTAATTTATTTTGTAAATGTAATTTGATGTAAATGCACGTTAAGGGAAAATCTATCTAAAGTGATTGATTTTCACTGTAAGATATGATGAGCGAGAAAGAAAAACAAGTTCTCCAAATTCACATTTATGTGCGATCGCTACAAAAACCGGACTTTTGTAAGAGGTGTAACATCTAAACCAGGAAATTATGCAATAACCTAATGTAAAAGCATAACAATAATAGTTTTCACGTATATTGGCATGTACCTCGTTTTATATTATTTAAATGCACCATTTGGTTAGGTATATAATTGACGGACCTATAGTTTGAGATGCGGAGAATAATAAATTAGCATGGAGTGTATAGTTCACACAATTAGAATTAGGGGTGAACTCTCATCATTTTTTCTCAAATTGTATATCGTTATATATAAACTATAGTTGATACACGATGTAACTAGTAAAGTATTAAAGAGTTGTTTGGTAACCTCTGAATAACATAGTTTTGAATGGTTAAGACGCTTGAATGGTTGAGAGGTTTGAATGATTCAGAGACTTTGAATAATTCATATTGTTTCGTAAGGTTGTTGAATGGATGTGTTGAACGAGAAAAATTATTATTTTAACAATATAAACAATTTTCCGATGAATGAATTATTTCCATTTGATAAAACATATGAATAAAACTTGTTGAATAATTGTAAATATTACAAGACCACATAGAAAATATCAAACTAAACATATTGTTTGGTCCATTAAAACATACTAAAATCCAAACTAAACATAATACATTGCATGCAATTTCTAATTTTAACATTTGAAAACAAATTGGCAATCTAATCACGTAAATTGATTCCATATTCACGAGATCCCCATTATATTCCGTGTAAGTTTTGTTCCTCAATTTCTCCGTCTAGTACTTCACCAGTAGACACTCTATGAAATCCATAAATAGTTGATCTTGAATATTGTATTTCCTTATAAAATTATGGACTGTGAAAAAATAAATCATTATGTCTCATTGTATTGGAAAATGATAAGGAATCATTTTCTTTAGGGTTGAGAATCTTTCCTTGAAAACACCATATGAACACTCAATAACATTATGTCTCATTATTTAGGCAATACTTTGTATAGTGGTACGGAGTCATAGATCCAAGAGTTTTGGTGTATGCAGTGTAGCAAAGGTAATCTTTATCTGTAAATGTGAGTGTAACAACAATATCACATAAATATAATCTTTATCTATAAATGTGGGTGTAACAACAATATCACATAAAATATACAAATACCAAGTACTCAAACTTAAAGAGAGATTACATAACCAGTGGATGAAATGGAAATTTAGAAGTCGGGTTGAATGCTAATTATTTAAAACTCATGAATCATGTGATATGCCCTCCCATCTAGCCCATACAATCATGAATTTCATTCAAAATCAAAAACTTCCTGGGGTACTTTGATAGCATTCACTTCCCTATAATGAGTCTATTGACCAGTAGGTATGCCTACATATACAAATGTTACATTTAACAAACATATTGCTCCCGAGAATACACCATTTAGCTTTCTATGTCATTCAGAGGTATTTGTGGTTGCATTAAAAGATGATGGAACTATAATTTCTCTTGCAAAGTTCATCATTGTACATCGTACCTCATGAAAACATCTATGAATTGTTTTGTGGAATGTGGAAATATCCATTTAACCATTTTGAAAACCTTGCCATATTATCTTCAATCCTTATTTCCTAATAGTATGCAACTAATTACTTTGTTTTTAAATGATTGCATAATAATACATATACTTCATGTGATTAACACATCAACTTGTGATACTGTGTAGTCAATCCATCAACAATTATTGTGTATATCTATGCCTGGTCAATGTCGAATTATTCTCTTGTATCTTTTCTAGTCTTCATGATACTAAAATCTTCCAATAACAAGATATTATAATGAAAACTAAAATTTCATCTTTAGAATCCATATATTACCTATCAAATATAAAAGAAAGTTACACTAAAAACAAAAAATCTAATGCCATTTAATTATAGTCAACAACATAAACAACACAAAAATATTTTTTGATGAAAAAATACCATTACATAAATTATGTAACATAAATTCCATCACATAAATTTCCATAAAATAAAATCTCATACAATCCATTACATAAAGGCAGTAAAATCTAATATATAGAATCCTAAGGTCGATACCAAGTCTCACAACAATCCGGATTAAGACGCAACCAAACTTTCCTAGGGTCCATACTTTCTGTAAAAAGCAAAATGACAGTATTGTATCTTAGGTCTTTTGTTGCCCACTAAAAAATTGTATAATTTTTCCATACAAGCATCCACATTTTTCAAAATAGTATTCATTTTTCTAAGAATAACCTTGCAAAAATATAAATTCTTCACCAATTGCTATCCTTTTTTAGCTAAATATATATTTCCACATTCTATTGGTTTCCCGATTTTTTGAATGAGAATATGACTCTTCATTTGCAGTTGAGGGGTCTCATATAGCTTGAGAATCTATTAGAGTTGGGGGTTGCCTCGGTTCAGTGAAATTGATATCATAATCTTCATTTAAATTAAGATGAGACAATTCTTTAGAAGGATATGAAAGTTTATAAGAAGGTCCTCAACCGTCAAATCCATTAGAAGTTGCACCGTCTAACAATTCCCCTACATTTTTCCATGAGTTCGCTTTTAAGCTTCAAAAAATGTTTTCTTGAGGTTTTCTTGTTTCCAGCCAAGTCTGGTTTTCTTTGTGTCATACATAAGACCATTCCAAGAACCATTTTTACTAGTTCAACAACAAACCCATAATAAAATCTTCACTTAAAAACAAATTCAGTTTTCAACAATGGTAACAACAAAATCAGGGTTCAGCAACAATCAAAATAAATTCAAACCCCACCAAAAAAGTTCAAAACAAGTATTAAACCTTTCAACAATAATGTTCAAAAAGAAAAATCAGATCCTGGCAATAGGAACATCAAGTTTTAGCAATGGCACATGGTTTCAACAAGAATAAGCATCAAATTACAAGTTCAACATTTAGCTAAACATTTCAAGTTCTAGAAATAGTACAACATCGGACTTCAGAAAAAAATTTCAACATTAGATTCCAAAAGGCCGCAGATTTCAACAAGAAAATGGAGAGTCGGAGGAGTATTGTCCAGGACGATGCACGGTGGCGGAGGAAGGACTCTGGTGGCATAGAGGCGAAAGGCAATGGCGCCGAGAAACTGACTAATGTTACTTCTCCGATGGCTCTTTTTGGCTCCATGATCAAGGAGTACTTCTCCAGCACTGCAACTTGGATCGACGAATGGAGGAGTCTTTTCTAGTGGGCAGTATACCGGAAGATCTCTGTTGGAGAAAGAAGTCGTGGGGCATGGATGTTGATATAAAAAATGGTGGAGGGGATTTTAAGTTTAGGTTAAAACAAATATTTTCAGATAAATGAATCGTTCAACAACTATCTACCCTCTTAACGATTCAGATATAATATTGAGGCTCTTAACGATTGATAGATATTTTTTTAACTGGCCAAATGCCCTAAATTCTTTATGGTTAAGTGGTGCCACTTAATTGAATGGTTAAGGGCAAAAGAAATAGCCCCAAAGTATACTTGGTACCAACTTTTTTGGTTGCAAACACATTTGATTGGTACTACTTGATAATGATTTTTTTAATTGTCAAATGATTATATAAAATCCTAACAAGGTGCTAGGCAAAATAGCAATTACGTAGAATTTATAGCATGACTTGAGTTTCCAAGCCAACTAGCCCAATTCATTCTACACTTACTATTAACTATAAAATAAAATAATCGCCTTTTTAGATTTTGTCACTCAAAATGTAGAGTTGTAACGAAATCTCCAAATTGCACAAAAAACAGTGAGACAAACTATGTGAAGACATTTTCTCGCCTTGGAAGTAAGTCACTAATGATTTTCCCACACATACCACTTGATATAATTTCTAAAACTTGGTGCATTAAGGCCCATCCACCTCAAAATTTGAGACAAAATCACGATCACTAAGCTATGTAGGAAAAACATATGGCTCGTCTTCTCATTTTATTACAAATGTTACATACTATATAACATAATTCAGGGACTCTTTTTATCGAGATTACATTTTACTGGAAGTTTGTGCAGAATAATCTTTCAAGCATGTTTACATTAATACATTGTCTAACTGAGCTAACAGAATAGTCACCATTGTGTTTGGGTTTTACGGTAAATCAGTATCCTACAAAAGATTCAAAACGTCAACTGATTTGTCATATTTCGAGCCTCCACTCAACATCCAATGAAGACAATCAGACCAAACCTCCATGGGAAGCCAGTCTCTAATGTTCTAATGAGTACCTGTAGATTTTTGTCTAATCAAGCTAGTCACATGAACCGAGCATGCAACATGTCACCGCCTAGCCATAGTTTCGTCCAAAACTGAATGTGTCTCCTATCGCCAACTTTTTGACATTAAAGATGTGAAAATCAAGGTATTCTACATTAAGAAGCTTAGCGGATCTCAAAATATCCACCTAAAGGGCGCCTGAATGACCCCCCTAGAATGGACCCATTCTAATGCCCGTCTTGAACCTAAGTTGTTTTGACCACCTGCATCCATAACGCATCCAAATTCTTCAAACCCCACCACTTAATGTTAAACAAAAGCACTATTGAAATCATAAATGCTTCCAACTCTCAATCTACCATTTTCTTTAATAGCCATGATCTTTTTCCACTTAACCTAGGTAAGGTTCCTTTCTCCCAAATCAAAACCTAAATGGAAATTATTCATCAAATATTTATAAGAGTTAATAATTATTTGAGGAGCATTAAAAAGAATCAGCAAATAAGTCGTGATGTTTCCAAAAATAGATTTTATTATCATGAGATTACCATTAACTAAAAGGGTAAATTGCATAAAAGTCACTAACTTTTCCAATTTTCTCGATTTTGACACTGTATTTTTAGTTTTTGCAATTAAGTCATTATGTTTTCAAAAAACTGCAATTAAGTCATTATGTTTTCCAAAAAGTTGCAAAAATGACCATATGACAGGATGGCAACAGGTTACCAGGTCATATGGTTAAATTTGCAATTTTTCAGAAAACATAATGAATTAATAGCAAAAATAAAACATAGTGTCAAAATCGAAAAATCTAGAAAAATTAGCGAATTTTATGCAATTCACCCTATGCAATTTATATAATTTAAAAATCTAGAAAAGTTAGTTGAATTTGATTTTGATACATCATAAATTATATGTATATACATCATAATTTGATTTCGGTCCCGGATCGGCTAAACAACACGTAATCCAACCGCGATTCTGCAATTTCGTTGTGGCAGTAGAATTGTTCAACGAGCCGGACGACCTTTTCCTCGACATCGTCTTTTGAAGACGAGCCGAAGGCATCTCAGCTTGCTCTTTTCGCTCGGTCGCGGCCGATGGGGCGCCGAGGCGGAGGCATCTCGGTTTGTGGTTCGGTGTCGTCGTCGAGGTCGATCGGGTCTCAAGCATCCGAAATATTGTCATCCGGGGTCCTCCCACGTTTGGAACTCGTGCTCGAGTAGGCGAATCGGGAGTTAGTAGCCATTTAGGACCGGTACGCATCAACTCCCAACATCGCATATGCTTAAACGGTTTCCCGACAACTCGTCCATATTGTTCCATAGCCGTTGTGAAAATCCCGAATTCGTTTTCGCCACATCGTCGCATGTTCATCAAGTTGTTGTAAATGCCGTTGAACTTGGTGCACTCAATACGAAGTTTCCGCCACTTCCCGTTAATACCGTCGTTGTTTCGGTACACCCCACGACCCATCGCCGCGTGGTAGTGGTCTAAAATGCGTTCCCACAACGATGTGGAACTTTGGCTATTTCCTTTTTGCGAATCCATGGAAATAGCGAGCCACGAGCGAACCACTTGAACCTCTTCGTCGGTCGTCCACGGCACCTTCGCCTCTTGCGCGTTTCGCGTTTTGTTCTTTTGTCTATTATTTTTCTTTTTCTTTTTGGAGGAAGACGCGGGGGCTTGTGTTTCCATCACGACCTCTTCGGGTGATGCTTGTGGCGGTGGTGATGGAAGCGGTGGCGATTGTGATAGAAACGGTTGTTGGAAGGGTGCGTACGGGTAAGGTTGTGGCGGGTATTGATATTGTTTCGGTGGTGGATATGGATACGGGTATTGCGGTTGTTGCGACGAACCCGTAAGCATACTCGTAAATGTGCAATTCGTGGAAAAGTTGTAGTTGAATTCGCCGCGGGGCGTGTTCCGATTTGACGGAGGGGTGTTCGGATCGTTCTCCATCTTGAAGTGTTAGTAAAATTGAGAGAGAAATTTGTGTTTGTGTGTGTGTAAAATATAAGATGTGTGTGGTATGTATTTATAATATGTAAAAAAAATTTAAATTTTTTTTTATTTCCAACGGCTAAAAACGGCTAGAAAATTTGAATTTTGGCCGTCTTCAAACGTTCACCGGATGACGACGTTGGGACGCACCTGGTCGAGGACGCGGGGGGGGGGGGGGGGGCGGTGTTTGCCGCGTCTTCGTCGCTGACGTGGAGGACGCAGGGGGGCCGCGTCCGGCATACCCTACAGCCTTAGGATTTCGTGTTCCTGATTTTTTGTTTTTATGTTTTCTTACTTTTTCATTATTTATATTTATTTGGACTTTCAGTTCTCCGGCCATAAAACCTATTTCAGCAACCTTAAAAGTTCTCTGGGTAAGCGCACACTTATGAGGAGGGCATTATCGTTTCAAATTGGGTAGATATATTGTAATAGGAAAAAATGAACGTAGGTTGATATTTACTTTGTTGTGGTATTTAGAATTTTATAATATTAACAAGTTATTCAGAAAACCACCAAAAATATTTATTAAAAAGAAAACCAGAGTTTTCCTCAGAAAATAATAGAAACAATCTACGGCGTTAGTCCGGTTTTAGCATGCTAATTTGTATTAATCAAAGTAAATTTTCATATTATGCAAAAAATAAAAAAATAAAAATAAATTGTGAACCTTATAACCTAGTTAATGGATAAATCAATTCTATAAATATGATTTGATTTTGAAATACGTAATTTTCGGGGGCCTAAAATCCCGCCCATGTCATTCATCCTGCTCATTCTCTCTGTCCCAAAAAATCAGCGTTTGATTTCTATAATTTAGCTAAGAGAACGACGTCCTCTATCTCTTTCCCACACTATTGTCGCTACATCTCTCTATCTAGAAAACCCTAATCGCGTGAACCAGTTGAAGATGGCCACAGTGCTCTGCAAGTCTCTTCTGACTAGGTGAGTTACCATATACTTCACCACCATTACTTACCATCTTCGTATTCTTGAAGTATGTATAAAGGAAAAGAACGATTGAAATTGTTTTGAATCTCCGATCTCCATATAAACAACCTCAAAGGAGTGTTCCAGTGGCAATTGTTTTCTCAAATTATAGATGGCGCCGTGGCCCGCACACATAGATGATGGAGAAATTTACAGGGTCTATGAGGAGATATGATGGAGAAGTGACTATTTTCATTCAGGTGATTTGTAACTTTTTTTTCGATTTAAGGCCCGATTTTAGTCGACGATTTAGCAACATCTTGCACCATCTTCAGGAAAAAGAAGTAAATGGTAATTAAAGATTGTCGTATTGGTGATATTTGACTCTTCTGGAATATTAAAGATTTCCCTATTAAAGATTGAGTTTCTTCTGGTTATTTTTATTGAATTACATTGTGTTTTGTGATTATAGCCTTTTATTGTAGGTGAATGCTCTAAAATCAGGACCTGAAGCAAAGAAATTACCTGTTAATGTCTAGATTGCAATCTCAAATCTTGAGTTTCCCAAATTGTCAAAGACTTTGTGTCAGCTTCTTTTTTATGCTTTTGAAAATTTATTTTTATAAGTTTTCACGTTCTTTTTCAGATGTATATGATTATCACCTGTTTTTTATCTAATCGGATCCTGCAAAACTCTACGATGATCTTCAATGGAATGTAATACATACCTTTCTTTTATCTCTTTTGGTATGTAATCTAAGATACATAATATGCTTCCATAGTTCACTGGTGTAGTCAATTGATCTTGCAAGATTTTAACTGCAAATATCTACATCATATCTTTAACTACGAGTTTGGTGAAACATGTGGATCTTTGGAAGTTTTGACCATGGCACCGATTGTGCTGTGTAATCTTGCACAACCTACACCAGCAACCAATGGATTAGTTTTTTGTGTTCTGTATCAAATCGTAATAGTTATTTTTCTTTTGTATTTGATAATTCTGTTAGACCTACAAAATTGGTTATGTTTTTCCACGTTTAATGAGACATATCTTTTTTAGTACACTTACAAAATTCTTTCAGTGCAATAGTGTCGGTTGCTCTTGATGTTTGATTTTCTTGGTTTGATCATTTTACTTGACGTCTTAAAATTTAAAACAAATTCGTTTATAAATTAGTCGAGTGGTGCTAATAAGATATTGTGAGGTCTAATTCTAATTCAATGGTTCAAAATTATTTTTTCAGGGTATGCATGTATATCCATATGTTTATTTTGTTTTAATTCGACCCATATATTACTACACAGTTATAATATGTTGTTCTTTCTATACTCAAAAGTGTGATTATAAATATTCATGTGCAGTAAGAATTAGATAAAAGGCTTTTTGAAAAATGGTTGTTGCCAAAGTAAAAATATTAAATTTTATTATCTTTACGGATAACTTTATATTATTTTTAAAGAACATTAAACACACAATTGATCATTTGATGTTTCAAATAATCTGGATATGGTTTTGGGTACTTTTGATTCAGAGGGTATTTTCGTCTTAAGAGTTGAATGTGGAGAGAATGCAAGAAATACAATTGCTATTTTTTATAATATATTGTCTAATCATCTTTTTCTGATCTTATGTGCAAACAAGTGACCATTATCATTTGGCATTGTTGCATTTTGTTGGCTGGTAGCTTGGGTTTGTGTTTTTTTATGATATTAGATTTGTTTTATAATCACAATAACATGTTTAAAGGGTAAAAGTTGGTTTTGACCAAATTATTTGTGTAATTTCAGAGTAGTGACTAGCTTGATTTAGGTTTAGAATTGGGTTTGTTTGTAGCTAGAGTTATGATATCAATAATTGATCTTGCATAAGATACACTTGTATTTCAACACTTCTTCTTTCATAAAGTTTCAAATCCAAATTTTTGTATTTGACCATAACTTTCCCAAAAGTGATTTTGTATTGTCAAGAACCTTGCGTATCCTTGGGAGTTCACCAACAACACTACAATCAAGTAGAACATGTTTATCCGCTTTATACTTTTATGCACTTAGTCTCTCTGATCAATGGTTTAATTACTTAAGAAATAATACTCATGTTAGTTTTGATTACATGAATTTCCTTTCCTTATACTGTAATTATGCATCACAAATCAACATGTCAAGTTCAATGCTTGCCTTTTCATATCAGGTTGCATGACAAGACCCTCACCAATTTACGAAAATCCATTATTTTCAAATATATATAATATTGTAACATACCAAATGGGTATCTAGCTCAAATATGTTGTGCTTCGGCAAAATCTCATCCATAAAAATATCAATATTTCTTATTGCTTGTAGATGTAGGATACCTGCATTGAAATTGTTGAAACACTTTCACTTGGGAACTAATGTAAATAAGTTAGATTAAAATTTTCAACTAAAGTTGCAAACACATAGAGAGGTCGTCGTTTTACAACTATCTTAGTGAGGACTATTAACTTATATAAAGCCTTACTAACAAAATAATTGGGTATTTTCAATATGCACTAAATATGATTACAATAAATTAGAACTCATTAATGGAATTATTGGAATTAAATATATTAAATACATTCAATTCAAACAATTTTTTTAAGAGATTCAAAATTATGAGAAAATGACATATGGCAAAATCAAGGAGGAGATGACATGTGGCTTTGAGTTACTTATTTATTAGGATAGGATATATATATATATATATATATATATATATATATATATATATATATATATATATATATATATATATATATATACACACACACACACACGCACACACACACATAAACATGTTGGAATACATACCTCTTGAATTTGTTAAACTTGTAGACCTTGTAATTTTTGTGAGTCTATATGAGATGGCTTCACAACATCTGGAGTCTTAATTTGAGATGCAACAGATTTGTACTATTTTTCTATGTTCCTTAAACTAGTGTAATTGAAGAATTAAATGAAAACTGTAAAGAAATGCAAAAAAATGATCAACAACAAATTATTATAATAACTTACAATAATTTCAACTATTATTCTAGCTGGTTTAAGTGGCATACATATAGATTCTTGGATATCTAATAACGATTCCTGATATGAATATTCAAAGAAAGCATCCTTCGTCCATTGTTAAAAAAACAATACACAAAAGTGAAAAAACGTGCTGCTAAAAATGCAAAAAATGATCATAGAAGTAATGCCTTAATAAGGGGAAGTAGGAAGTTGAGGCATGGAGAGCTAGATATAATCATTGGAAACAAGCATACGACTATTGTCAAAATGATTGGGGACTACAAACTTTTGCTCTCTACTAGTCATACTATGGTTGGTTGATATGGCATGAAACATTATTTCTTTTCATGCAGTTTATAGAGGTGGTTTTGATTTTGGTTTTGAGCATGGCTCTATAATGGATTATAAAAATGATGTTCTTTAATTTAAAGCTAATCATTTTCATGGTATTTATCAAACTGTTATTGGCATGAGACAAAATAACAATACAATCTACAATGTTGCTTCTAACTTATCCAACGATATGGATAAAACATATATGTGGAATTGTCGATTTGACCATATAAACAAGAATCACATCACCAAACTCCAAGCAGATAGGATTCTGGAAGCATTTTAGCAAAACCCATATGATGAATGTGAATCGTGTTTGTTAGGAAATATGACAAAGGCGTCATTTATAGGAAATTGGGGAAAAGACAAAGATCTATTGGACCATGTACACACTTATGTATGTGTACTGTTCTGACCAACCACAAGACATGGGGAAAGATACTTCGTGTATGTTTATCTAGTTAAACATAAGTCTAAAACCTTTTAGGTGTTTAGAACTTTTCAAAACGAGGTACATAATCAACATGGGGAAAGGATTAAGATCCTCTTATCAGATAGGGGTGGAGAATATCTTAGTCGTGAATTTAGCAATCATATTAGAAACTATGAAATTATCTCATAGTTGGCTTCTGCTGGAACGTGTTTAAATGGAGAAATCGGACATTACTTGATATGGTTCTCAATGATGAGTCGCACTACACTTCCAATCATTTTCTGGTGAGATGCCTTCGAGACAGTTGCTAGAGTCCTAAACCTTGTACCACTAACGTTTCTAAGACACCATTTGAGATATGGAATGGAGTTCCACTCTCATTAGCACATTCTAAAGTATGAGGTCGTTAGGATTTCGTTCATCGAGAAGCCCATGACAAACTGAAACCCATATTAGAACAGGGTTATTTTATTGGATTCCCTAGTCGGCCATTGTATATTTGTTTTACTAACCTTCGGAGAACAAAGACTATGTTGGTCGAAGAGCACTCTTTCGTGAGAAAGGACTGATATCTAATAAACCAGTGGGAGTCAGATTGATCTTAAAGATATTGAAGAATCAACCAACTATGAACCTCATGTTGGCACTAGTACTCAACTAGATGTTGCAGAACCTGTTGAGCCTCGGCAAGAGTTTGTTGAGGAATCTGACATAATTATACCACCTCTTCTTAGGTCTACAAGAGTATGTGATACGCCTGACGTTTAACATATGACTGAGGGTGATGGGTCAGTATTACACTTATTGGATTAAGCCAGAATACATATATGTATAAGGCCTTGAAGAGATTCTAGTTGCAACATTCCAGTAAGGGGTTCGTACCTATGCAACAAGGCATAACACTAAGAAGAGCTCAGCATCCTAGCTCTATTAAGCAGTTAGAAAGAATGGGTCGAGTTCTATATGCTTTTGATATTGGATTGATCATGTATGTCATACTCAAAGCATGTCGAGTTCCTATCTTCCTGATGTGTCGTATGCTTTAAGCATGACGAGCAGGTATCAGGCTAATATTGGAGAAAATAATTGGATTGCAGTCAAGAACATAAGCAAATATTTGAGAATGGCTAAAAACATGTCTTGATTTATGGAGGTTCGGAAGAGCTCGACATAAAGGGTTATACTGATGCGACCTTCCAAACAGATAGAGACAATTATTAATCGTAGTCAGGGTTCATGTTCTTGTTAAATGGAGGAGCAGTGACTTGGAAGAGTTCCCAGCAAGAAACAGTAGCAGAGTCGACAATTGAAGCTGAGTATGTTGCAGCTAATAAAGTTGCAAAGGAAGCCATTTGGATAAATAAATTTATCAAAGATCTTGGAGTTGTGTTAAGTGTTAATAAACATGTTGAGATACTTTTGATGATAAAAAGTGTGGTCACTTTGACTAAAGAACCTAGAGCTTAAAAGCGTACACAACATATACTCAGGAAATACCACTTCTTTCGAAAGCTTGTCGAGAAAAAAAGACATCATCATCAGCAAAGTCACATCGGAGGAGAACATGTATTCATGGAGTTACCAAATAACCCTCTTCTCTCTCAAAATTTCATTCATTTATCCAAATGAAGAAGATAACTAACTTGTTGGCTTGTATATGTTTGATAAATGACATTATGAACCCTCCAACTTAGGTTTTTTACTCTTTGGGCCTAAATGGAACTTCTATCAGTCACCAAGGTTTCTTTCTTCACAATTAAGTCCCCTAGAAAAATTTTATTTAATTTCTAAGTCAACTCTAGGTGAAAGGTGGTCAATATCAATTCCGGTCAAATTGTCTCTTTTAATCTCCCTATTTTCATTTATGTTTGAAAAAGAATACTAAATCCTATTTCTAGCTTAGGAAACTCATAGTTAATCTTTAATTAGTTATTATTAACATTATTAGTCACCAAATTGTCTATTTTACCCCAAATGCTAAGTTTCTAGAAATTGACAAATTTAGTCCCTCACCTCAAATGGTCTCAAATTCTAGATCACCTATGAATCACATCTAAGTGACTTTATTCTTTTATTATAATTTTTTTCACTTAATTACATGTTTTATTCTATTTATTAGAATTTTATTTTATTTATGTTATTCTTTTAGTTTATTTCACCAAAATTTTATATTCCTACCAAAAAGGCCCAAAATAACTAGGCCCAAATGAAGGATATTACAAAATGTTTAGGTATGATATGATACGTAGGGAAGGACTATGTAGTAGATGTCTACTTGTTTCTTCTTCCCTAACAAGTGAAGAAATATTTGTGAGCCCCTCATTAGTTCTATGTTGACATCAAATGCATAGTCTTGCTCAATATGGATTGATAGTGCATCAATAGTTCACTCTGTTGTGGTCCCCATAAATCTTTATCGAGAAACACAATTTTAAGCATTTAAGATTGACAAGATTCCATGCCTCACTCCCATATGGATACCATAGAACAAAGGGATTTTGATCACTTACCTATAAGATCTTTTCACACCCTCGGTAGTAGTTTGGATGACATACGCCATTCTGGTTTGTATACTATAACCATACAATTGTTGAGACATGTTCAAGTGGTAGATAGTTGGAAAAATGTCTATTATATCAACAAGAATGATGTCTTTCTATAAATAGAATGGTCCTTTTAGGTTACACACAAAGCATGATTGAAAGTGGGAAAATTAATTAAGGGGGAATTAAAACGATTAGTTTGTTAATTTGTCAGTTTATAAATTAACTAGAAACTTTTGTGTGCAACAAGCGAGATCGATAAACTTCAAACCTCTGAAGATCAAGAACTGCCAAACAATCCTTCGACAAGCATGCACAAGACCACAAAATCGTTGCAACAAGAAGTGCAAGAAGAAACAAAACAAGAAAGGTCAACATAGAGAGTTAAGTGGTTCACTCGATCGTTAGATCAAGCTACGTCTACTGTGGAACTAGAGAGATTTTATTACTTGAGATGAATGTTAAACAATTCTATACAATCTACAATATTTACTACACTCTCTTCTCAATTTGGTTGAAGCTCTTCACATTCTCATTGTTACAACTGCGGTCGGCTTTTATACCGGGCAAGGAGATCTTGTGAGATGATGGCAAATCTTCTAGCTTCTTGCTTTCTGCAATAGGCCAGCTGACGGGTCAAGTCATGGAAGATGTTGGGCTGACCAACTCTCTAACAGTAGTAGACATGGGAACTTGTGCCAAGGGTACACTTCAGCTCTAAAGTAGCTTCTCTCTTTTATCAACATATCTACTCTCCACATCCAATCCATCTGGAGACTCTACTGCAAAGTCTGGACCGGAGTGAGGCTGCTTCTTTGGGTCCTTCTAACTTCAGATCGGACCGAACTGCTGACCTCTTAAAGTAGACTAAGAAAATAGGAATACCCTAGACTCGTGATACATACTTTAAATTTGTGGATTAGCTTCGCTTCGCACCACCCATCCGAGGCGAAGAACATCTCTTCGGACGAGGAGAATTGATTCGATCAAAGCTCAACCTTCCAAATGTACTGGCTGACTGCCTCAGTCCCTGGTTGCTTTACCCTCCTGATCTTCTTTGGTCGTAATGTTTTCCTCGGTTCAGATTAGATTCTACATACTTAATAGAAACTATGGGATGGACAAGGAGTAATCAAGCTAAATATGATAAATGACAAAAGTGACCATTTATGGGCTTGATAAGGAGTTAAGGCATCTTATAATGGAATAGGCTTGAAGATACCAAGGGATGCGACTACATTAGAAGGATGATAGTGTGGACCCTGGATCATCACTACTTGAACATCAAAGGTATAAACCCTAACTTTCTTATTAGGTTTAGTTTTCTTACATGATTTGTTGAACTTGTGATCTCGCTATTGGATTCTGATTTTGAACTCATATCATTGCTATGTTTTATTGTTATTGATTGCATCAAAACCAAATAGTTCTATCCAAAACATTACATTTGAATGACAATTTTAATTCCTTGCAACAAGATTTCGAACTAATTTATGTCCATATTATGAAATTTGGCCTATTTTTTTTAGCTATGATGTGGCTGAAGTATGAGATGTCTTTTAGTATGGAACTAAATATACCTAGTGAAGTTTCTTTAAATAAAAATAGAGAATTTCATATATTATGCATTTTAATTCATAAACATTGTAGATCTGGAATAGCTGCACATATTATTATGTGACTAACCTATTCATTTGTATTTACAAAGTAATTTTCTTTGAAATATTCACATTATGAAATTGGTGACTCATCCAATTAAGAGTTAAATTAAATCAAATTTTCTAAATGTTGAAGTATCGAAGAAAGATGACTGCTTTAAAAACATCCAAAGTGTCAATTCCTTCTTAAGTAATTCAACTAGAAATTTTAAATGTCTTCGAGTTTCTTAACCTTTATGAAAGTTTTTCTTTCAAAGTATTTCTCATGAGGTCACATTTCTCTAAATGTTGATGATGTTTCATAAAAAGATGAATTTCATTTTGCAATTTCTTTTATAAAAATAGACAATCTCAAACGTTAAAAACTACAAAAGTCCTGCTACTTAGGTTATGATTTGACATGTGGAATTAAGAACACCACATCAATCAATAACACAAAGAGCCGAATGATTCAATAATCAGTGAGAAGTAAAAAAATCATGCTCTGAGGGTGTAATAACTCGAGCAATGCTTACAAGGAACACTACTTCTCACTACAAATTACTCTCCAATTATGAGCTCTCTTTCTCTACGAATAACAAAAACACTATTTATAGAGGAGCTACAATACAAAACACAAAGTACAACCCCACATACACAAGTGGGTCTTCCATGTCACCATGTCATCCACCAATAAAGAACTTTGCACCCTAAAAATACCAAAAATTATATCAAATTTTTCTTTATTTTGTTTTCAGTAAATATTTTTCAATATCCAAAAACACAAAATATTTTCCTCTTTGCTTTCGTTTTCTTATTTCTTAAAACTTGACTCGTCAAAAAGTTTTCCGCATATTTGAAGTCTCGCATATCTTCGAACATCGAATATGTTTTCATTTGTTACTGATCTTTTTCGAAGTTAGAAATTTGAATTTGGTGATGACTCATGGCTGTTAGAAATTTGAATTTGGTGATAACTCATGGTTTGAACGGTTGATGGGACATGCAATTTAATTTTTTTAACCTTTTCCTCTCTTTCTACTTGAGTACAACCATTCTACATACCATATATATTTTCCTAAATCTCTAGCCTTACTCACTTTTCTACAATCTCGATATCTCTCTAGACCTGATCCAATCTTTCTTTGCAGGTTTTCTTACTCTCTACAATGGCTGAAACCTCTAAAGATCAAACACTCGATGAAATTTCTATTTCATCGTCCCACTCTGATTCCACAATTCAGCAATCCTCTTGTTGATTAACCCCATCGGCATATCCACAACCTCTATAGATACCGGTGGAACTTCTTTGTAACTCTTTTCTAAACAATACCCTTACAACCTAGTCATGTTGTTTGTATACGCCTGGTGTTCCTGGCATTCTCTACGGTAGTGGCATTCTCTACGGCAGTTGTAAATCGTCAAACTAACATCATCACATTTGATACGGAGGGTGGTCGAAAACTCACATTCTCCAAGGCTAGTTTTACTAATCAATTTTCTTATTTGTTAATTGGGTTGGTCAAACTCTTCTTGCCTTTCATCAAATCGAGCAATGCTTACAAGGAACACTACTTCTCACTATAAATTACTCTCCAATTATAAGCTCTCATTCTCTATGAATAACAAAAACACTATTTATAGAGGAGCTACAATACAAAACACAAAGTACAACCCCACATACACAAGTGGGTCTTCCATGTCACCATGTCATCCACCAATAAAGCACTTTGCACCCTAAAAATACCAAAAAAATTATATCAAAATTTTCTTTATTTTGTTTTCAGTCATATTTTTCACTATCCAAAAACACAAAATATTTTCCTCTTTGCTTTCATTTTCTTTTTTCTTAAAACTTGACTCGTCAAAAAGTTTTCCACATATTTGAAGTCTCGCATATCTTCGAACATCGGATATGTTTTCATTTGTTACTGATCTTTTTCGAAGTTAGAAATTTGAATTTGGTGATGACTCATGCGTGTTAGAAATTTGAATTTGGTGATAACTCATGGTTTGAGCGGTTGATGGGACATGCAATTTCATTTTTTTAACCTTTTCCTCTCTTTCTACTTGAGTACAACCATTCTACATACCATATATATTTTCCTAAATATCTAGCCTTACTCACTTTTCTACAATCTCGATATCTCTCTAGCCCTGATCCAATATTTCTTTGCAGGTTTTCTTACTCTCTACAATGGCTGAAACCTCTAAAGATCAAAAATTCGATGAAATTTCTATTTCACCGTCCCACTCTGATTACACAATTCAGCAATCCTCTTGTTGATTTAACCCCATCGACATATCCACAACCTCTATAGATACCGGTGGAACTTCTTCGTAACTCTTTTCTATACAATACCCTTACAACTAGTCATGTTGTGGTGTTCCTGGCATTCTCTACGGCAGTTCTAAATCGTCAAACTAACATCATCACATTTGATACTGAGGGTGGTCGAAAACTCACATTCTCCAAGGCTAGTTTTACTAATCAATTTTCTTATTTGTTAATTGGGTTGGTCAAAATCTTCTTGCCTTTCATCAAATCAAGATCCCCCCCAAGGTTGTTAATCAATTTGATTATTTGTTTGGGCAAATACCGAAAGAGATGTTGAATATGATTCCAGATGATAGTGTCATTTTGTAAGGAGATATGGCAACTTGATAATTCATTATCTTGTTTGACTTGTTCATAAGGCTGACATTAGACCTTCAAGAATGGTATCACGCAAGAGGAAAACCCATGTTGTTGAAAAGCCTGTTGCAATGGTTGAAGGGTTGAAGCATCCAAAGAGGGGAAAACTAGATTTGAAGGAAAAAACTATCAACAAAAAGGCTACAGAAGAAAGCAATTTTAAAGAACCTATAGTTGAGTCAATTCCAACATCTACTAAAGCTCTAACTGCCACTGCAACAAGCTTCATAGATATTACAGTTCTGAGGTTTTCACCTGATAACCTATTGTAAGTGAACATATTCTTTCTAGTTCTGAAGTTGAAACACCTTTATTAGAGCCCGAAGCACATGCCAATGAACTAGTTTTGATTTCTAAGATTGTCTCTTCGACTATCTCAATCGGTGTCACTCCCTTATTTCAACCTCAGATATCCCGATTTCCACTTCTAGACCATTATATATTTTTGAGATCCCAGAAGAATTCACTAGTGAACAAATGTTAGATAATCCAATTCCTGAGACTTCAACTACTTTTCTAATTGCCACCTCTTTCCCCACTTTTCAATGAACTATTACTTATGGAGCCTTTCCGAGTTCTGAACGAGCCTTTCCGAGTTTTGAACTTCAACACCTTACAAATCCATAATGATATGATTGAAGATATCCAGATGATCATTTACTTAAGTACGTTCAGACATTCTGATGGTATATACGCGTTTCTAATATAGCCGATTTGAGAGAGAATTGTTTTGATAATTTTCATAGAGTTTCTCTTATAGTCAGCCTCTTGTAGTACTTTGTCAATCAAACTTTACATAATAGTGCTACGTGCTTCGAAAAAAATATTCTTCTTCAACATCTCAACCATGACTTTTGGTAATTTCACTTCTCCTTCCAAAACCACCATACATCCATTTAAATCAGAAGATGTAACATCTATGTTTTGGGGCCTAAAAGTTTTGGGCTTTAATCAATAAAATAAACTTTATCGTGGGAAAAATAATTGTATAAGATAAATAAATGAGAATAAATTTAAAAAACATAGATGTCTAGAATATAGTTTAAAGGGCCAAAATAAAGTTCAACGCCTTACAAATCCATAATAATATGATTAAAGATATCGAGATGACCATTTACCTAAGTACGTTCAGACATTCTGATGGTATACACACGTTTATAATATAGCCGATTTGAGAGAGAATTGTTTTGATAATTTTATAAGAGTTTCTCTTATAGCCAGCCTCTCGTAGTACTTTGTCAGTCAAACTTTACATAATAGTGCTACGTGCTTCTACCAAAATATTCTTCTTCAGCGTCTCAGCCATGTCTTTTGGTAATTTCATTTCTCCTTCCAAAACCACCATACATCCCTTTAAATAAGAAGATGTAACATCCGTGTTTGGGGGCCTAGAAGTTTTGGGCTCTAATCAATAAAATAAACTTTATCCTAGGAAAGATAATTGTATAAGATAAATAAATGAGAATAAATTTAAAAAATTATAAATGTCTATAATAAAGTTTAAAGGTCCAAAATAAAGTTTTCTAGAAGTTATGATGAAGGGTTAAAGGGGGAACCTAAAGTAAGTTACACATTTCCTTAAATCAATAAAAGCGACCTAATTGTAGAAGTTATTGTAAGAAGGGCCATTTGGCCAAATGACCAAACCAGTGGTTAGGGTTGACGTAGTAATGACTTAGATGAATGGGAATTTAACTCTTTGAGACAAAAGTGCAAAGTTTGAAACATTCACTAAAGGGATAGCCTTTTTGGGTGTTGTTTCTAGAAAGAACAAACTCTAGGGTCCATTTTTGCCAATTCTTAAATCATGTGATGTATATAAGTGGGGATTATCCCTATTTCTTGAGCTGGAATGATTTTGGGAGAGCGTGAGACTTTAGAGACGATTTTTATGAATACTGAGGAGGGTTTAGCCTAGTTTTTTAAGAGTTATTCAAGTTCTTGAAGTCTCCTAGCAATCTAATGTATTATTCTCTCCTTTTTCAGCTTGAAAACTGATATTGAGTTGGGGTTTTAGTTTAAATCCGAAAATTCTGTTTTGGATGAGGAGTTTCCTATGATTCCAAAGGTTTTTTAATTTTCTTGAGCTTGTTGTGGTCGTCATCCAATCTACTGATGGTCTAGCTACAATTATTTGATAGAAATGGGTGTTATGAACCCTAGATCTTTAAGCTAGTAGAATATTAGGTGAATCTAGTTGTGCTTTTGATCCCTTGATGTAGTTTGGATGACAGAGACCATTTCCAAAGGATTTGCTTGTGATTATAACCATTTGACGTTAATAAAACTAGCAACCAATGAATCTATAGATGGATTTAGGTGATTATGAACCCTAAAAATGGATTATGGATTAAATGACATTAGAACTAGCAATAGGTTGACCTTTTGATGTGTTTTGGATGAAGGAATCCATTCTAGATTGTTTCCTAGTGAATCCAACCAATTAAGATGATTAGAACCTTTGTTGGAATATGATGGATTGAAGGGAATTGGGATTCCATTGTTCGGTTCCCTTGGGTATTGGAATTAGAAGGTATGGGATGAATCCATCTTGGATAGCCAATTGATTAAGTCCCTAATGGGTGAATGGGTGGTTCCTTATGCAATGAATGACTTAAACTTAGTGTTACACTCCACATCTTGTTAGAGGAATGGAATAATTGGCATTAAGCGCTTAGTGATTAAGTCATGAGCATGTTGAGGATATGAGGTATGTTTTGGGTTATAAAACCCTAAAATTAGTCATCCCTTGGTTGTATAAGGGTTTAAGGGCCTTGGGATGCATTTGGACTTGTTTAGGACAAAAAATGTTAAGAAATGAGGATTTTCGCATAGTTCTGGTGCGGCCCGCGTGGCTTTTTGGGCTACATTTGCAAGGCTCTCGTAAATTACATTTTTGGGGTCTAATGTCACATGAGCTTTTTTCCTTGGTTCACGTGACCCGCATGAGATTTTTCCATGGGTTTGTATGGCTTGCATGCCCCCTGCACACCCCTTTATGTTGTCTTTTGCTCGATGTGGCACTCTCCCTAGGCTTGGACCTTTGGTGTTTGATTCTCCAACCTTGGGAACTTATGTTTAGGAGTTGTTTAGCCTATTTACTCCTTATTGGAAAGGTGTTTAACATTAAGATATGACACTGATCAGAATGAGTACTTTGTCCCCTAAGATTGGGTGAATTAAGTGTGATACCTTCTTTTCTTGACTTGTACGAAGGAAGTAGAGTGGTAGCAACTTAGAGATGGTTTAGGATTTGTCTAACCACTTAACTAATTTTACTTTACTTGAATACATGTCCCTATAACTTATGTATAGGAAGTAGTGTGTGTTGTTTTTAACAAAGATGTTTATGTATTCAATCAATGTGTTATGATGTGTTATACTATAAGTATATGTCTGATGCAAAGATGTTTTCAAACTAACAATGTTGGAAATATGATTTCCCAAATAAAGAAGATGAAATGATGTTTTGAAAACAAAATTGCATCCCACATATGCATTACATTTGAATTTAAGATGGGAGTCTATTGTGGGCTCCATATGGAACTTGACTAATGACGATTAACAAATGGTCTTGTGGTTAGATTTCTTGATAATCACCACTTGCACGTATAGAAGCTCGCTACCCTACATATGGTGCTTGTATGGTGGTTCACAAGTACCTAGCTTGATGGAAGAGTATGCTACACCTTCAAAACCACTTGAAAGGTATGTTGTACCTTCATGGTGAGATGGACTTGGGGATTAGGATGGTTGCATGTGTATTTATTACATGCATAATTTACCCCTTTTGATGATGAAACTATATTTTGATACAAACAATGTTTTATGATGTCAAGTTGACTATGGTGATTTTGGGATAAATCCCTAACTATATCTATGATGTTTTCTTGACATTGCAAGTTATATTTATACGTTAACTAAGATGACTTTGGGGAAAAAATTTCCTTCAACCCACTTTATGACGTATGGGTGTTTTAAAAATTATTTTTGGGGGTTTGACTCGAGTACGGCTATTAATATCACATACTTTCAATGAGTTGACCCAGGATAAACTTACAAGTCATTTTCATTGCCTAACTTATTTTGACATGTACTCTGGTTGATTTAAGGAAGACTTAAGTAGAGTTTTGGATTTTAAAAGGCCACGAATTGTGTGGTTTTATTTGACCTATGTATGGTATTCAAATTGTCTCGCTGTCTTACAAACCAAGTTGTTTTGAAAATAGGACCATATGATTTCCGCAACTTGAACTCTAAATGATTTTTAAACAAGCCCAATGGCTCAAAAAAGGTGTTTAATAGCCAAATTAACCATATTTAGATGTTTTAGGACCAAGGTTCCCGCATGTGATGATTTAACATTTGATAAAACTTATGACCTTGAAGATGATATTTTTACATGTACCCTTAGCAGGAGGGGGTGTTACAGAAGAGCCATCGTCTTCATCTCCATAGAGTGAAATCGTTCGAACTATTAAATTTCTCCAAATTGAATTTGTGAGAGGACATCTCCTAAACCAACAGAACAAACCCTAGCTAGCAGCCTTTATTATATTAGAATAAACAAGAACAAATCACACACAATACAATATTTAACTCGTTTTGGTTAATGTGGCCTGCGTGCACAGGATAGGAAGGAGTATTCTTATTCAAGAAATTGAAAGAGGATTTTCAGTACGATTGAAACCCTAGCTAGTAGAATTTATTTTTATATGCGTCAAAGTATATAAACCCTAAACACTAATAGTATATGACTTCGGGCCTAATAGCCCTCAACCTACTCCAAATACTTATCTCGTTGAAAATCGGGTGTCGGGTTCCTTCACATCATTCGGGTGGGTCGACGCTTCAGTTCTCAAGTCACATTTAATAGGTTAGATCGATGGTGTAATGACTTTGTGGTAAAAGATTGTTTTCCTCGAATTTCACTATAAATATGTTGATTAAATCCACTGTTATTAACCACTTAAATAATGGAAGTTGGAGGTGGTTTTGGAGGAGTCGGCCCCAAGATAGAGTAGAAAAAGACAAATGAACTAATTTGAAGTTTATTTTGACAGTTAAATATATTAATGCGTCGATAAAATAGGGATGGAAACTTCTGAATGGTGTCCCTTAGATCGAACATTGATACCAAAATGCAAACTAATGGTGACTGAAAGACCACATTGCTAAATTAGCTTCCAAAAAAAGGCAATATCCTTAGATAGTAGGTGCAACGGAACTAAATCCCAACAAAATCTAATCTCCAAAATAAAGGTCGATACCTAGATAAAGTCATTAATCATCTTTGTAAAGTCGAGGTTAAGAATGTAGAGCACAAATTTTTTTCTTGAGGCCCGTTCTAACCATGACCCTAACAAAAACCAAAAGTATAAATAATCAAGATACATGTATTTCTAACAACTCCATTAATGACATTAAGACACTTTCTGAACTTGCAAGAGCTTATAAGCATTAGTAGCTTCTTGTTTCTTCTATTTATGTCTCTTCCAGTCGACAATACTAATTGTTTCCTAATACTCTATCACACATTAACAAATTTACTCACTTATAGCAATCTCATACAAAGTTTGCACCTTATATTGCTATTTTAGGAAAGAAACTCTAAGCATGTCACTATTATCGACAAAGGACCAAATATCTTGCTATTATTGGTATAGAAATGAAAACTATATTGCTATTATGGGTAAAAGCTAAATACATCACCTATATTGGTGAAAAAAGTAAACTACATTGCCATTTCATGCAATTCCTACTTTTATTGTGAACTTTAGAAAAATGAGAGTAAACGAACACAAACCTCTTGATATGAATTCGTTGCACTTTTATTGGATATTTGGATTAATCGTGTTCTTGGAAATCCCTAGAAAGCAACGATTCATTTTCAAACAAATAAAAAAGAATTACACAAGAACTTAATTAACTCTGTAAAAAAACATGTAACAATTGTTTGTATCTTTAAACTTTTTCAGAATTTTTGAACATGAAGATATGAAATAAAAGACAATTCCTAAGCTTTTAAACATTAATTATGAAAATCAACTTTACAAATGCTAAAAGTACTATACGTTATTGTGGTTAGCAATATTATGAACGTGAAACACACATATAAAATAATGCGCAATTATAAATATAATACTTTTGTTATTAGTAAACTAAAAAAAATTATTTTATGTATGATTGAGACAAAAAATTGATGGTTCAAAAATCAGTATATTTATATGAAGTTAGTCTAAATAGGTTATTTTATAATGAGGTTGACCGTTAACCAATAATAACGTTTGCTTGCAAAAACATATAAATAAATAGAAAAGAAGATGAAAAACAATCAACGGCCCTGATTCATTCATGAGTCATAATCACTCCTTATGAGAAGTATTAACAAAGAAACTTACATTTTTACCAATAGTAACAATATGTGACCAGAAACTTGTAAAATGCTTAAAAGTTTCACGTTATACATTTCTATTATTTCAGATAAATGCAAGATTTTGTTAGCATTAATAACGAATTGTATATTTATCATAGTATATTTAATGGTTAAATGCAAGTATCCTTCTTTTGTTTCTTTTTAACATTTTTTATTATTATTATAGCACCATACTTCAATTTTTTAAATTACCTAAATATAGCAATGACCTCCAAATACAAATACAAAGCAATTTTCTTTAAAAGTACGATGTCCTAATAACAAAACATTTTAAAATACAGTGCTATAATTGGGTAGACACTATTTAAAGTATATTGCCTAGATAAGAAAAAACTTGCAGTACAAAGCACAAATAGAAATAAATGAAAGTAAGATGTGATAATAAACAAATAAAAGAAATTACGTTGGTAATTCTTGCATTTAGCCCAAGTTTTAATGAATAATTCTCTATCATCGTATATTCAACAACACTAAAAATAGCTAAAAATCTTACACAACTACAATTACTTAACAAAACAAACCATAAAACGGAAGTACGTGTAAAAGTGAAAGCAAAAATCTCAATCAGGCCACAGTTCTAAGTTTACCCATATTAGGGTTTATTTCATAAAAAACCTTATATTTTCAATTTTTTTCTGTTTAAACCTAAAACTTTATTTTTTTTTCAAAAAAAGACCTAAATTTTGGAGAAACTTTTTAATTTATCCCCTTAACCGGTTTTACAGGTTATACATATTTTTTTTTTCAAAAAAAACTCTAATTTCTTTTTTTTCCAAAAAAAACCCTCAATTTCAGTAATTTTTTCACAAAGAAAATTTTTTTCTTCGTTTTTGTAATTGACATAACTTTGATATACGAGGTCCAAATTCTACGAACTTTATATCCCTAGAAAGGTCGTAAGTAATACTACAAGTTTGCTTTACTGACTTTTGTTTGAATATGTTCAGATATTTCGCTACACTAGCTTGTTTTCTTATAATAGCTGTGTCTTTTGCATACGAGCTCCGTTTTCGACGTTCTATAAGTCGACGGATTCGTAAACACGAATACATCGTGTAATGAATATTATTTAAACCAAAATATTATTTGTATGATTTATCGAATTTTACACTACTGTAGTCTATTATTCGAAATTATAGCGTTTACTCGATAATTGATTCGAAATAGCGTATTGTAGTATTATAATTTCCAATAATACATTAGGAAAGTTATGAAAATTACATTTCAACGTATTATCCTAATTTGCGCTCTGGTTGACATTTGTTAACCAAATTTGACGGATGTCACAGACGGGGAAGCACTCGAGATGGTTTTAAAATATAAAGCAGGAATCTTAAAAAATATTGGTCGTGGTTTCGTTTTTTTTACGTTTGTGGTTTGTCGTATTTTTTAATTTGTAATTTTTCGTTTTATTTTAATTTGTAATTTGTCGTTTTAGTTATATTTAATTATATTTATGCTCATATTTAAGAGACTGTAGCGAAAGATCTGAACATATTCAAACAAAATCAGTAAAACAAAGTTGTAGTATTACTTACGACCTTTCCAGAGATATAAAGTTGGTAGAATTTGGATATCTTATATGAAAGATATGCCAACTACAAAAACGAAGAAAAATAATTTTCTTTGTGAAAAAGTCTTTGAAAAATCGTTTAACTTGCGGATAATACGTCAACCAGAGCGCAAATTAGGATAATACGTTGAAATGTAATTTTCATAACTTTCCTAATGTATTATTGGAAATTATAATACTAGATTACGATATTTTGAATCAATTATCGAGTAACCGATATAATTTCGAATAATAGACCACAGTAGCGTAAAATTCGATAAATCATACAAAAAATATTTTGGTTTAAATAATATTCATTACACGATGTATTCGTGTTTACGAATCCGTCGACTTATAGAACGTCGAAAACGGAGCTCGTATGCAAAAGATACAGCTATTATAAGAAAACAAGCCATTGTAGCGAAATATCTGAACATATTTAATCAAAAGTCAGTAAAGCAAAGTTGTAGTATTACTTACGACCTTTTCAGGGATATAAAGTTTGTAGAATTTGGACATCATATATAAAAGTTATGTCAATTACAAAAATGAATAAAAATTTTTCTTTGTGAAAAAATCACTGAAATTGAGGGTTTTTTTCGGAAAAAAGAAAAGAAATTAGGGTTTTTTCTGAAAAAAAAATAGGGTTTATTTCATAAAAAATCTTACATTTTCAACTTTTTTCTATTTAAACCTAAAACTTTATTTTTTTTCAAAAAAGACCTAAATTTTTGGAAAAACTTTTTAATTTAGACCCTTTAC
The DNA here is from genome assembly GCA_023525715.1 of Cichorium intybus. Lineage (NCBI taxonomy): Eukaryota > Viridiplantae > Streptophyta > Magnoliopsida > Asterales > Asteraceae > Cichorium > Cichorium intybus. The sequence goes on from CM042011.1 coordinate 65,630,439, forward strand.
ATGGTTTTACAGGTTATACATATTTTTTTTCAGAAAAAAACCCTAATTTCTTTTTTTTTTTCCGAAAAAAACCCTCAATTTCAGTGATTTTTTCACAAAGAAAATTTTTTATTCATTTTTGTAATTGACATAACTTTTATATATGATGTCCAAATTCTACGAACTTTATATCCTTGGAAAGGTCGTAAGTAATACTACAACTTTGCTTTACTGACTTTTGATTAAATATGTTCAGATATTTCGCTACAATGGCTTGTTTTCTTATAATAGCTGTATCTTTTGCATACGAGCTCCGTTTTCGACGTTCTATAAGTCGACGGATTCGTAAACACGAATACATCGTGTAATGAATATTATTTAAACCAAAATATTATTTGTATGATTTATCGAATTTTATGCTACTGTGGTCTATTATTCGAAATTATATCGGTTACTCGATAATTGATTCAAAATATCGTATTCTAGTACTATAATTTCCAATAATACATTAGGAAAGTTATGAAAATTACATTTCAACGTATTATCCTAATTTGCGCTCTGGTTGACGTATTATCCGCAAGTTAAACGATTTTTCAAAGACTTTTTCACAAAGAAAATTATTTTTCTTCGTTTTTGTAGTTGGCATATCTTTCATATAAGATATCCAAATTCTACCAACTTTATATCTCTGGAAAGGTCGTAAGTAATACTACAACTTTGTTTTACTGATTTTGTTTGAATATGTTCAGATCTTTCGCTACAGTCTCTTAAATATGAGCATAAATATAATTAAATATAACTAAAACGACAAATTACAAATTAAAATAAAACGAAAAATTACAAATTAAAAAATACGACAAACCACAAACGTAAAAAAAACGAAACCACGACCAATATTTTTTATGATTCCTGCTTTATATTTTAAAACCATCTCGAGTGCTTCCCCGTCTGTGACATCCGTCAAATTTGGTTAACAAATGTCAACCAGAGCGCAAATTAGGATAATACGTTGAAATGTAATTTTCATAACTTTCCTAATGTATTATTGGAAATTATAATACTACAATACGCTATTTCGAATCAATTATCGAGTAAATGCTATAATTTCGAATAATGGACTACAGTAGTGTAAAATTCGATAAATCATACAAATAATATTTTGGTTTAAATAATATTCATTACACGATGTATTCGTGTTTACGAATCCGTCGACTTATAGAATGTCGAAAACGGAGCTCGTATGCAAAAGATACAACTATTATAAGAAAACAAGCTAGTGTAGCGAAATATCTGAACATATTCAAACAAAAGTCAGTAAAGCAAACTTGTAGTATTACTTACGACCTTTCTAGGGATATAAAGTTCGTAGAATTTGGACCTCGTATATGAAAGTTATGTCAATTACAAAAACGAAGAAAAAAATTTTCTTTGTGAAAAAATTACTAAAATTGAGGGTTTTTTTCGGAAAAAAAAGAAATTAGGGTTTTTTTTGAAAAAAAAAATATGTATAACCTGTAAAACCGGTTAAGGGGGTAAATTAAAAAGTTTCTCTAAAATTTAGGTCTTCTTTGAAAAAAAATAAAGTTTTAGGTTTAAACAGAAAAAAATTGAAAATATAAGGTTTTTTATGAAATAAACCCAAAAAAATATGTATAACCTGTAAAACCAGGTAAAGGGTCTAAATTAAAAAGTTTTGCCAAAATTTAGGTCTTTTTTGAAAAAAAATAAAGTGTTAGGTTTAAACAGAAAAAAGTTGAAAATGTAAGGTTTTTTATGAAATAAACCCTTTATATTAAGCATCAAGTTAACTTTAGTACAAAAAATTTTGAAATTGATTAAAACTGCAGATTGAAGTCCAGTTACCTTCATCTCTACCAACGTGATCTTCAACCTGTCAAAACCATTACGTGAGGCTCTTTTGTCCTGGACAAAGAGCTTTATTCCCCAAGATTAATCTCCAATAACATAATTAGAAGACCCTAGAATTGAATCGGACAAAAGAATTCAACATAAAAATGTGGAATAATGAGAAACAACAAGAAAACATACCTTATTAAAAAGATTTATGTTTTTTCCATTTTTGGAATGCGTTACAAGCTTCCTCTAGCATCAACATAGCATCGGTAGGTGCGTGAGTGGTTTCCAGATCGAATTGGGACTCAAAAAAACCCTAATCGTGATACGATAAACCACACTTAGAGGTCGATCAGATAAAAGAACCATTTCTACTGGTGCCTCCGTTGATTCAGTTGATACCTTTTGATGGCTGACATGAGAGAAAAGATAGTCGTTTTAGAGAAATTGAAACGAGAAAGTCCATGCCCCTTTCGTAAATTGGCGACAGAGTCTGAACCCCCGTGAGGGAATGGGACCAGTGCGTTATCTAGTGAGAGACAGACGAAAAGAACAAGAGAAGAGAAGGAAAGACGAAGAGGCATCAAGAGAAGCGGTGTTAGGGCTCATTCGATTTCACCGTTAACGAAACCAAGTAAATGAATGAACTAGATAACTGGTAGCCATGGTGGCGTATTGAGAAGGCCAGAAGAGGGAACCATTGTGGGATACATCTTCAAGAGTAAGCACATATGCACAGATGGTGGTCTGTGAGGAAAGCCAAAAGACAGTGGTGTGATACAATGGAAAAAACTTTGATTTGATCTCGTCGGTTTTTTGGCGTCGATGTCGTCGAACGGTTTTGATTATTTGATTATTCGTTTTCAGTTTTTGTGTTTTTTATCAAGTTTTTCTGTTTTTGGTTTTCTTAACGCACCAAGTATTTGGGGTCGTTGTTGGGAAACGATTTCAAAAAATTTAGTTTAACTGGTTATTAGTTTATGTTTTTTTCGTGTTTTCTTATTTATAGTTTTATTTTATGCTTCTTTTTGTTTATTGTGACACTTCTTTTGGTTGTGATTAGAGAGGCGTTGACACCACACAAGTATGTGGTGATTCCCCCAATAAGCGGGAGTGAGGAATTCAGGAGCTGGACCATTCAAGCAAAGGGGAGAACTCAAAGAAGGAGACGAGGCGAGTGCTTGGCCAACACAAGCCAAGTCTAATGCACCAACGAGAATAAGCTTCACTAGTTATTTTACGCGACGCATGTGTGGCCCGTACACACCGCGTATAGCTTATGACTCGGGATGGGAATTCCACTGCAAGCATAACGCAACTCGTCCTTACCTTTGATGCGTCGCGTTGATCTGTTACACCACGAAATGGAAGCTCTCTGATTATTTTATGTATCGCCTCCATGACCTTGGCGTGTCGTGTAATGTTTATTTTTCACTCGACCGTCGCATTTTATTGAAGAAAATGCCACGCCACATATACATGGCAAGGTGTTCCTTTGCCTTGAGCATTACTGACTTTCTACCTACATTACGGGATGTGTACTATTATCATTTGTGATGTGGTATGTTGCTCAGCTATGACACTTGAGTTGTATTGCACAACTATGCCTCATGCATAATCATTATCATCTGATGTGTCCACTTTTGTCTGAAGTGCCAAAACTTCAGCCAGGAAGTATTTATCATCAGAAAATCAACAATTGATTATCCATTCGGATGTTGGCCTTCTCCATGGGATAACCTAGGTGAGTCTCTTTATTTTTATCCCTTCTTTGTTTTATTTGCACATACAATGTGGACATTCTATAAATTAAGTGTGGGGTGGGGTTGAAAAAGCACATAACAAGCATCTAGGTTTATTATGCTAATTTTAATATTTTTGCTATAATATTTTTCCATAATTGAATAATTAATATAGGTATATCTTAAATAATGTATGAAAATGGATGCTTGCATTATATATAGTCATCATATATAGTATTTGTGGTTGTTCACCTTCTCAAGTATACTTTTGACTTATAAGTTAGCAGGTAACTAGTGTGTTGGTTACACTATGGTTTTGCATTGGTGATGAAATAAACCCCTTAGAAAATTTTTTACCTTATGATATTCTCAAAGTATCATTTTAGTTTTAAGCATTGCTAAGTCCTCGTTAAATGGCTTGAGTTAGATTTCCAAGATTTCAACGTACGACGCTTGAGGGAAAAAGCTTCTATAAATGAATATGTGCTGAATGAGAAAAAATCTAAAAGAAAAGTTAAAGTTAGAAGTGTTTAAAGTTATATCAAAGAAAAAAGTGTACCAAAAGATTAAGACTAAGAAGGTGAGTTCATTATGTTGCATTTATAGCTCGAATTAGTAGACTGGTAAAGAGTGTTCCACACTTAATCGCCTAGGATCAACTGACTCAAGATGATTTTGTCGAACATTTGTTACACGGGCTTTAAATAATAGTCATGGAATTCTCTTAATGGCCTTTGAAATTTGAATGATTAGACTCTACAGACTCTTGAGTCGAAAATTTGTAATCAATAGTTATAGAAAGTCACAAGTATCAAAGACACGGAAAAGTAAAAATGGTTGAAATATTTGGTAATAATCATTACAGCATAAGTTCTTCTAAAGTTAGCACATTAATTTTATGTTTGCAAAAGCTATAGGAAGTAAAGTGAAGAAATAATAAGAATAGTAATGCAACAATTAGGTAAAAGTAAAATCAAACAAATGTGTTACTAAAATTTATGCAAAGTCTTTTAACAGAGTGTGTGGTACAAGGGTAATCTTGGAAATTTGCCAATAAGTCTTAAAGCTAGGGTTTTTAAAATGTATATTTCTAGGGGACGCAAAAATGAGTGGTTGGCACACTAAGGACATGTTGCTTACCGGAAGGGGATTTATTTAAAGCATGAACAGTTAAAGTGGACCTCTTTACAGTTATGTATATAATTCTAGGTATAATTTTTGTATTTTTTAAGCATTATTTATTGTATCGGTAAGTATTGCTTGTACTCTCATGCAAGTGGAATGTGTTGAAGTAAGTGTTTTATCTGGTAATTGTAAATTCTAGTTTGCTTGAGATAAGCAAAGTCCAAGTATGAGATATTTTGATATTGCCCATTTTATACATATATTTTACGCGATATCAAGGTACTAAAAGCTGCAATATTGGTTAAAAAGTAAGATAAATGATACTTAATGATTGAAATTCTATTTTTGGGCTTATAGCAAGATTGTAGCAAAAGGAGTTGAAATTAGGCTTACTACAAGATTTACATGACGTGTGCAAAACACTAAGGGCCGCTTAGCAAAAAGCATTGTGACACGTCCAATTATACCATAGTGATGTGATGTAGGAGGATGGTAACATAGAGGTATAACAACGCAATGGAGGAGATAACGTTGAATCACAACATTACCGCTCATCGTGACGTATCCAAGATCCTAACGGCGTTGTGATCCTATGTCGACAGCAACATTATAAATACGGCCTTAGATGCAAATTTTACACTATTTTTACATCCTTGGAATATCCAAAACGAGGTGAAAACCCTAGATTGACGTTTTGAGAGTCCTTGGGGCTATTAGGAGGCTGGAAGTAGGGATGCAAATGAGTCGAGTCGGCTCATGAGCTACCCGGGACTGGCTCGCTAAAAGCTCAGCTTGAGACCGATTTTAAACTAGCCCGAGCCAATCTCGAGCTTAATATAAGGCTCGATATTAAAAGAGCTCGATTCAAGCATATGTCACCAAGCTAGATTAGGCTCTCGAGCCCTATACGAGGCTATACATAATGTAATTTTTATTTTATTTTTATATATATTAAAATTAAAACATATTTAGTCATTTACTCATTTAGGGAATTAGGGTTAACTTCAAAATCAATTTCTAAATTCTAAGTCACAACCATCCGCCCTCCCTGTTAGGTCTCTCTAATTTGATTACATTTTAGGTTGTTTGTATTTTGGAGTTTGAATATTTTGTAATTTGGAGTTTTTTTCGCGCCTTTTGTTTGTTTAAGAATTTAAGTTATTAAGTAAGTTGTTATTTTCCTGCATTAGAGTGAGCGAGTTTTTTAATAAGCTCAAGTCGAGCTTCGTTTAGGGTTGTCAAGAAATAAACGAGTCGAGCCCAAACTCGAGCCGAGCCTGTCCATTTCTTAACGAGCCTGAGCCGAGCTTAGGACCATAAAGCTTGCAATGAGTCGAGCCCTGTATATTTCGGGACCAACTCGGCTTGTTTGCACCCCTAGCTGGAAGGCTGAGATAGAGCAGGATGTTGGAGGATCTGGAGCAGGATCATTAGGTTATCGTTTTTTTACTTTATTGTTTATATGTAGCATACAATTGGATTTCATTTGCAATCTTTTTAGATTTCGGTTGATACCCCATTTTTTGTTTGACTTTGAATAAATCCTGATTTTATGTATTGATTGTTATTTGGTTATTGAAAAGTTGTTTAATCTATTGTGTTAGTTTAATCAAAGTTTATTATGTATTAAAGTTTGGATCTTTATTGTCATATTTATTAGTTATTTCAATCAAAAGGACCAATTGATTGTTTGACTTGAATCATGAGTGTTCTATGACCATTACGCAGGTATGTCTAGAGATGGACCAGATCTTAGGGTTAGGAAAGTAAAGCACTAAACTTTAATGTGTAAGCTACATTAGATGACATTTTTGTGCAATAATTAATTACCATGACCATTGAAATGAATTAACAGGATTAAATCTACATAATATGAACTTAATGACCGGTAATAAGTTTAACTAATTAGCATTGTCATTGTGATTAAGAATCTGTAGACTCATTATGATTACTGAACGAACCAAGAGAACTAATCAGCTTAGGAATCAGTGAATATCAATTTAATAATTATTGCACATAATATAAATCAATCATAAATAAAGGGTGAAATCAAGTCTAAATAAGAATAACTTCAGAACTATTTTCGAAATCAATTTTCCATTACACTTTTTTTTGCCTTTTGCATTTTAAATCCAATTCCCCCTTTTATTTTATAATTTAGTATTAACTGGTAATCAAATAATCTATTTTGTTTCATACCCGTTCCCCGATAGTTCGAAACTCTTTCTTACCACAACTATACTGTTACACGATTATGTTCGCAGCCTGGTGTTATAGTCCCTGGTTGATATGAGATCAGTTTCATAAATTTAAAAAGAGATTTGTTACATCAAGTTTTTAGTATCTTCTAGGGATTACATCAACTTCACAAAGTTGTATGGTCTCAAGCAGGCTCCCTTAACCTAGTACCATTGATTTGTTGTCCACTTCTCCTCTTTTGGTCTCAAGAGCAACCGATCCGACAGTTCTTTGTTTCCTTTCCATCGTGATTTTGAAACCACCCACCTCTTGCTATATGTCAATGACATCATAGTTACTGTTTCCTTTACCTTTCTCATTACGAGAGTTAATCTTGTCTCAACTCTTAATTTCCTATGTCAGATTTGGGACCTATCTCCTTCTTTCTTGGGATTGTTTCTAGCAGCAGTGCCACAACCCCTTTTTACTATCCTAATCTGCTTGTGCTCGAGAGATCATGACCCTTAATGATATCACCATGTACAATACTGGTACCATACCAATGGATTCCAAAGCCAAACTCTCATTTGAAGGAAAATATGTCTTCGATTCCACCCTATATCGGAGTCTTGCTAGGCATTGTAATATCTGACTTTCACTCGGCCCGCATTGCATATACGATTCAACACGTTTCCCTCTACTTCTACTTACATGACCTATGTGAAGCCCACTTCCTTGCCCTTAAATACATTCTATGCAACCTTAAGGGTACCCTATCACATGTTCTACATATTAGGATACCCTATCATATGGTATGCATATTCGTCCCTATCTTTTTAATCTTTTTGTTTTGTATTCTGATGGTGACTAAGCTGGCATACCTCAAACAAGCCAATCCAATTTAGGGTTATATGTTTATCTTGATGACAATCTTGTTTCTTAGTACTCTAAACGCCAATATATTATCTTCCATGCTAGTGTTGAAACCGTGTACTCAGGGTGGCTATTATTGTTGCTAAAGCTTCTTGGCTTCAAAACCTCTTACATGAGCTGTATTGCCCTCTCTTGTGTGTTATCATTGTTTTTATTTGTGATAATATTGGTTCCATGCACTTAGCTTCTAACACTATTTAGAACTAGAAAATCAAACATGGGGAATAAACCTATGTATGTTTTCTATGGAACTTGCAATTGTTTTGTACATGTCTTGCACGTGCCTTTCATTCACTAGTTTGCAGATATTTTTACAAAAAGGACATCCTACGTAGTTATTCCTGGACTTTCGAAAGAGTTTGAGCATACAATAGCCTCTGCTCCAAATACAACTAAGGGTTTATGTTAAATAATAATAGGTCGTATATCTTTTATTATATATATATATATATATATATATATATATATATATATATATATATATATATATATATATATATATATAGACACGTCTAGGTCGTCGTGCGGTCAAAATAGTAAAATACATCACTCTCACGAGTACAATGGTAGTCAGGGTCGATCCATAGGAGTTTCGTAGTTAAGTTAAGACGATAGCTTGCCAACTGTAGTGTCATGCTACAGCCAGAGGGACTAACTTCTACTTTCCCCAAAACAATCCAAAAACAGAATTCCAAACCAATTCAAAAACAATACATAAACTAAATGAAACTTAAACTAAAACCTAACCTAGCTTGCTTACTGAAATCAGAAGTAAGATCCAGAATCAGAAACAAACAAGATCAATCCAAAAGCATCCAAAGCAATAAAGCATAAATAAAGATAAATAGGGCAAACCAACATGAACTGAATGATTAACTTGATTAAACTCCAATCCAGAAGGTTCAAAACAGTAAACAACGAAATTCAGAAACTTTAACCTAATGCTAATGGTTGTCACACCCAAAAACACCAAGCTACAAGCTCAAAACAACTAAACTAAAACTAAAAGTAGAGTGAAAACATAAAAATACCACAATCGGCTGATGAAATCTCAAAACTTGAGTCAAAGTCGCCGTAAGTCCACCTTAGGGTCTGATCTTCGCCTCCGGAATTCGACCTAATGGCCTCTATTTATACTTGTGGAAAATTAGAACCCGCGCCGCGCAGAGCTCATAGTGCGGCGCGCGTAGAGCCTTATCCCTGTTTTCTCGCGGTTTGAATTTGTTCCACCGCCTCATCTCTGACGTGGCACGTCGCGCACGTATGTCTACCCACGGCGCACGTGTCCAGTCGACTTCTTTTGACTTTATCATCAAACTTCTTCATTTTGTACGCGTTTAACCCCTGTTTATAACTTTTCTTTGCAAACAAGCACTGACACAAAAAGTGAGAATACCAATGTATATATGATATAATTTCACCATGAATAGGGCTCAACAAGGACTAAAATACTTGATATTACTAGGCGTTGTCAAACATCCCACACTTGTGCCTTGCTTGTCCCCAAGCAAGAGAGTTTTTAATAGATTTGAACTAAGACTCAAACAATTTTTGAACGTGTTCAATTTCAAAGCTTATTTTCTCCAAAGTTAGATTGAAATAGTTTTCGCAAACATAACCAGAATATCTTTTGGAATTCATGTCTTTTAAAGAACCCTTGATTACAAATATTTTGTCCACAAAAAGGTATACATACTCATTCAGATTCTAAAGGTCATTAAAGACTATCCATGACTTTCGATGTTGTCCGTGTAACGAGCTTTCAGAAATATCATCCCAGACCAGACGATCTTAGGTGGCAAGGTGCATAAGCCCCACCTATTTTAGACTTACCAACTCGAACAACAAAGGCCACTGATTGACAGTCTCTTCCTAAATTCCAATCCTAAAATACTCCAATCTTCTAACTCCTAAAATTCAACTTATTTGACTAAACCAATAGCATGATAATAACTAAACAGTATTTTTTGAAAAATACCAATGCTATAACATTCACAAACTATTCGTTTCAAAATTACAATAGCTTAAAAATTTTGAAAATGTTGCTAAAAATTTTGAAAATTGACTGTTTTCGCAAAAATTTCAAAAAAATACTCTTTCGACCGTCCACACCCCATACTTAAAACCGTACAACGTACCCGTTGTACAACATTATTTCAAAACTAGGGAGAAAGAGTTACCCCTTAGACGGTTGACTGCTTGATGGTACTCGATTGTCATAGGTACAAAAACACGAACTGCATACACTTCAGATTCAGATTTCTAGGAGTTGTAGCGCAACAATAAAATACGCCGGTGATCATAGCAAGTGGAGGGGACACGGTGACCCTACACTTGCCTGAAACAACTCCTCCATAGATTCCCCATTTGGTACTTCACATGCATCACTCACGAAAACATTAAATGCAAAAAGAAAACAACCAACTAAACTAAAAAAAATACAAAAATAAAAGAGTGTCATAGGTTTGGTACAATATCTCCAAAAGTGAAAAAGAAAATACATCAATCATCCTGGCGTGCTCAGGAGGGGCCCGCCTCATCATCATGGGCTCTGGCTGGGAAGGGTCGTGGGCGTCGTCCCTGCTGAGAGGCCGTCTCCAATAATACCTCCCCGATCCAAGCGAATTGATCCTCTATCCTGGTGACCTTGTCACCCAGCTCCCGAACAGCAGTCAACATATCTGACAACTGTGGCTGTGGCTCTGCTGGTGCGTCAACTCTCCTACGTAGCCTCACTGGTCCCTCCTCATGGGCTGGTCGGGGTGCCCGTGGTTCCTCTATCGCCACCCTCATATAGACACCCGCACGCGGCTGATAAATGAGCCACATATTCTCCAAAGAACAGGGTGATGTGCGTATGGGTGGTATCGCCGTCAAGGTCGCTATGGTCCCAGCAGTAAGCAGACCATATGATCGGGGCAAGCGGGTAATGAAATGCCCACCGGTCATGGGGCTGTTGCCAGATACACCCGCTGCACGAGTAGAGAAAGAGATCGCCAGCGTGTAAGGTAGATGAAGGAATCTGGTGGGGTCGAGGAGCACCCACATAAAAGTCATGTCCTCCCCGGACACCTTCTCACCTCCTTGCTTCTGCATGACATAAGTGGAGATGATACAGTGCATAAGACGATGCAACGGGTTGCGGAGCTGGCTCTCCCTGGCCGACCCCGCCTCGAACTGAACATTGGACATCGTAGCCCAAATAACCGCGTTGCCCTCTCGCTCAGGCTGCCCCTGAATACAGGCATGTAGAAATGGTGCAAAATGATGGCTCTGTAGCTCCTCCGCCGTATAAATCCCTGCGTGTCTCCCAAACTCCCGGAGATTGCACTCCCGGCTCTCTCCGCCCAACCTGAATCTGATCATCCGGGACCGTGTCTCCCGTGACTCTGGCGTGTAACGAACAGTGGACAGGAACTCCAGAAGAAGCTCTATGTAGACTATATCCTCATCATTTGCCATCAGCCTCTCGCAGCCGTGGCAAGTGAACGTGAATGCTCCGTGGGACCAGGTACAGTGGAGAAATGGCTTGAACTCGGCCCAAAGTCCAGCCTGTGTCAAAATATCCCGGTCTAGTATGGTCGCCTCAACTACCCGGCGGGTAATCAACTCATCTCTCCGCTATATATACTCGGGTGTACTCTCTAAAAACTTAGAAAACTGGAGGAATGGGTGATCACGCCTGAAAGCCATCTGCACAAAAGAAACCACACACTTAAAATATATATTTTGCATTTTAGTCCTTTTCTTCCCCAACGAGGCGCGGCCGGCCCAAGAACCAGGCGCGGCGCGTCGAAGGGCTGTCACGAAACCAAAACCCCAACTCGCTGATTTGACATGTTAAATTCGATCCAACACCACTACAAGATAGCCTAACCACCGACTAGCCCCTCTAGGGTGATTATTTTGCAAACAAAACACCCCACGAGCCAGCATTGCCGATTTCTAAGTTTTCTAGTTTTTGAAGAAATCACTCAATTTTGCGGCCTAAATGCTTGTAATAATGATAACGCCTAGTAATATCAAGTATTTTAGGCGTTATTTAGCCGTGTTTTAGTTAATTTATATTTATTAATTGGCTAATATCACTTACTTTTGTGCAAAAGTGCTTGGAAATGTTTTTAGTGTAAATGCAGGGGTTTTAGTGCAATTCTGGAGAAGTTACGGAGCAAAACGGACAAGAAAAAGAAGTCTGGACACATTAGCGTCGCTAACTTTTATAGTTAGTGTCGCTAATGTTCGCAGGAGGGAAAAATTCAGGTTTAAAATTCGAACGCGCGCGTGGAAGTTTCTAGATCCAATATTAGCGACGCTAATTTCCACATTAGCGACGCTAATGTCAAAAAATCATAAAATCAGCGTTTTTGAGTTTTAAACTCCGAAAAGTCGGGATAAGGCAACACGCGCGTCGCGGATTCTAAATGGCCGCGACGCGGAAACCCTAATTTCGCACTATTATAAATACCGGAGACCCGTCCGACTTTTCACTCATCCCGGGACGCGAAGGAGGGATCCGAAGGCACTATTTCGTCAGTTTTTCAGTGGGAATCAACATTTTGGTTAGTTATTTAGTTTTTCTCTTATTTTATCAACTCGGTATCGAGGTATTCCATAATCGGGATTTCCATCGATTACTTGATGTTTGTTTAGATTTATAGTTTCTGATTTCAGTAGCATTAGTCAGTAGCTAGATCTGATATTTGAGTGTTTGGATATTGGTTTGATGTTTGATTTGGATTTATAAAAGTTAATCATTCGGTTTATGGTTCATTTGCAATTTTCGGTATTTTGGATGTTTGAATGCTTGTTGATGTGTTTGGAACTGTTTGTTGCTTCTGGATTTTGGACTTAGTTTCTGATTTCAGTAAGGAACTTTAGTCTAGGATTTGATTTGGGTTAGTTTAGTTCATGCTTGAGTTAGGTTTTGGCATTGGTCTTGGAATTGTGTTTTTAGTTGGTTTTTGGAAAAGTAGAAACAACACCGCTGGCTGTAGCGTGACACTACAGTTGGTATACTATCGTCTTGTCCTAACCACGTAACTCCTGCGGATCGACCCTGACTACCGCTATACTAGTGTGTGTTAGGTTTTTCTTTATTTTTGACCGCACGACGACCTAGGCGTGTCAAATTTTGGCGCCGTTGCCGGGGAGTTGTGCGCTTAGGATAGACGATCAGTAGGGTTGTTTCTTTTGATGTTTGATTTTAGTTTGTGGATTTTTGGTATGTGTACATCCTTATAATGGGTGATTACATGTACTCGGATCAGTATTATGAAGATTATGGGAATCCGGCTGACACCTATTATGAGGATGATTCCTACAATGGATCATTCGATAACAATGGATGGCGGACCGAGGAGTCATCTCAGCTTGAGAATTCTGTAACTTGGGCCCAACTTTGGGTATTCATGTATAACAACTACCACGAGCAGATGGACCAGGCTGAAGCTCTTGAAAAAGTGCAAGCTTCTTTAGATAGGTTAGAGGAAAGTTGGAAATGTTCACCACCTTCGCCAGAACCGGAGGTGAGTGATTTTTATACCAATGATAATGTGTGTGAACTTGCATCACCTGAATATGTGATGGAAGGGCATACACCTTGCGAAAATCAAGAGACCATTGAGATGGTCGAAACGGTTGTTGAGGAAGAGGTTGTAGGTGACAATGCTACCTCTGACTCAACAACTTTTGATGTTTTTGATATGTTTGAAAATGTTGATAATGTTGATCTGGTGATGAGTGAATCCATACCATCACCAGACAATTTGGTTGATGAGGATGTTGAGGAGGAGGCTGTAAGTGACAGTACAGACCCCAGCCCAACAATTCCTGAAATTTTTGAAAATTTTGAGCATTTTGAAAGTAAGGATCTGGTGATGGGTGACTTTGTACCACCACCAGATCAAACTAGTCGCTCACTCTTGGTCCCGATCCACCTGTTGGACGACGATCACGAAGATGATGCTGACGAGTTGGTTTTTGAAAATAAGAAACATGATTTTATCGCCACTCATGATCCATTCATGAATGGAAAATTAGATGTGATCAATACCATTGATGAGGACATTCAGGAGTATACCAACGATATGCCTCCCGATCCCAATCAATTGGAAAATTTCTATTGGCACTGCAAGCCAAAATTGCAAAATGAAGACACCATGCGAGATGCAAGCAACAAACAACTTGGGGAACACTTACTGGGAGTAGCACTGGGCGCACTCCACGCTAAGCCGATGATGTTGAAGAAACACCGAAGGAAGGATCGAGCTTGGAGGTTTAAAGCAACTTCCAAACATTCGCGCGAATTAATCAGAAAACGGCAACCGGGCAACAGCAGCAGAACTGACAAACCATTTGACCCGGGGAAATTGGAGTATGGAATCAACGAGAGGACGATGGTGACTGAAATTTAGTGGAGTCAAATGGTGTACGACCCACCGTAGCCGTAGAAAGACGGTCCAGCTAAAAGACCGAACAAAGAAGCGCTTTCGGGAGGCAACCCGACATTTCGGTAAGCATTTTTAATTTTTGTTTTTAATTCTAGTTTTTATTTTGTCAAAATATCACGTGGAAAATTTTTAAAAAAATGTCCTGGCATAACTCGAGTGTGAGGTGGTCGAACGGGTTTTAAAAATACGGAAAAATCGCGAAAAAATAGAAAATTACAAGTTAGCGCCACTAATTTTAATATTAGTGACGCTAACCCCTGGTCAAACACGTGGTCAACCCTCCCCCAACATTCTCGTCGCTAAGATTGGAACTCCTCCCTCCCCTTCGCATCTGCCAAGCCGAACACGCACATACACAATCGGATTTTTCGAGTTTTCATGAAATTGATCCAACCAATCTGCAATTGAGCATCCAAGGTATGTATCTCAACCTTCCCTTTCACGGTTTCATGCAAAATCAAGGTTGAATTCGAGTTTTGAGCCGATTTTTGGGTTTTCGGCTACCGAACCCGTGATCCTCAAATCAAACGATTTCTGTGTTGTTTTTCATGAAATTGAAGCTTAGGGTTTGTTAATCGGTCCTTTAGCAACATATTGGCATGATCAATTGAGCAAAAACAGATCAAGAATCGAAAAAAACGAAAATTAGGGCCGTTTTTGGGGTTTTTCGGAAAACCGGACCTTCATCCTCAAATCGAACGATTTCTGGTTCGTTTTTCATGCAATTGACACTTAGGATTTCTTAATCGCACATATAGCTACCTAGTGATGCCTTCAATTTGATGAAAACATGCAGAAATCAGGAATTTGTGAATTAGGGCTCAAAATTAGGGTTCTTCGGGTTTTTGCCCGATTTGGTAGACTTGTGGCTTATTTTTCGTAAAATTAACAGAGGGCTTTTGTTAGTGGCTAGTTTAGGATGCTATTGGTGTGTTTAATTTGATAAAAACAGGTCGGATTCGAAAATCAAAAATTCTAGGGTTCATAATTGGGGTTTTTGACCTAAATGAGAAATTAGGGCAATTTTAGCTTGTTTTTCTGAAATTAAACTTAGGGCTTTTGTTAGTCTCTAGTTTAGGAACATATTGGTGCAATCAATTTGAAAAACGGACTAAAATTGGAAAATCGAAAAATCTGGGGCTTTTCGTGCATACTCGCGACGCGGTCATCTTCATCTCGCGCCGCGGACATTCGAACTTGATCGACAGACACCGGATTTCATAGTATCTACGCGTCGCGGCCTTGACACTTCGGCGTCGCGGAGACAGGGAATCAGCAAGGACAACAACTCACAACGTATAATTTTCTTTTGTGTATTTTGCAATTTTATGTTTGTTAGTATCGTGCCAAACTGTGATTGCTGTACCAACTGATGGAGTTGCATAACGCAAGTGTGGGGTCACCGTACCCCTACACTCGGGTTATGCCGGCGTGTTTACTGCTGCGGCCCGACTCCTAGATTTCATCGAGACAACGAACACAATCAACTCTGCTACAAATGGTCCCGACAATCAAGCAATTCGTCGTTCAAGGGGTAACTCTTTCTCCCTAGTTCTAAAATTATTTTTTGTACAACGGGGACGTTGTACGGTTTTAAGTGTGGGATGTGGACGGTCGAAAGAGTGTGTTTTTGAAAATTTTTGCGGAAAATGACCAAATTTTTAAAATTTTTAGTAATTTTTAAAATTTTTTAATAGATTGTAATTTTGAAACGAATAGTTTCTGAATGTAGTAGCATTGGTATTTTTCGAGAAATACCGTTTAGTTGTGATCATGCTAGTAGTTTAGTCAAATAAGTTGAGTTTTAGGAGTTAGAAAATTAGACTGTTTTAGGATTGGAATTTAGGAAGGAATTATCAATCAGTGGCCTTTGTTGTTCGAGCCGGTAGGTCTAAAATGGGTGGGTCTTATGCACCTTGCCACCTAAGATCGTCTGGTCTGGGATGGTATTTCTGAAAGCTCGCTACACGGACAACATCGAAAGTCATGGATAGTTCTTTTATGGCCTTTAGAATCTGAATGAGTACGTACGCTTCACTGTGGACAGAAAATTTGTAATCAAGGGTTCTTTAGAAAGTCATGAATTCCAAAGAATATTCCGATTATGTTTTCACAAACTATTCCACTCTAACTCCTGAGGCAATAAGCTTTGAAACTAAACACATTCAAAAATTGTTTGAGTCTTAGTTAAAATCTGTTAAAAAACTCTCTTGCTTGGGGACAAGCAAGGCACAAGTGTGGGGTGTTTGATAACGCCTAGTAATATCAAGTATTTTAGGCGTTATTTAGCCGTGTTTTAGTTAATTTATATTTATTAATTGGCTAATATCACTTACTTTTGTGCCAGAGTGCTTGGAAATGTTTTTAGTGTAAATGCAGGGGTTTTAGTGCAATTCTGGAGAAGTTACGGAGCAAAACGGACAAGAAAAAGAAGTCTGGACACATTAGCGTCGCTAACTTTTATAGTTAGTGTCGCTAATGTTCGCAGGAGGGAAAAATTCAGGTTTAAAATTCGAACGCGCGCGTGGAAGTTTCTAGATCCAATATTAGCGACGCTAATTTCCACATTAGCGACGATAATGTCAAAAAATCATAAAATCAGCATTTTTGAGTTTTAAACTCCGAAAAGTCGGGATAAGGCAACACGCGCGTCGCGGATTCTAAGTGGCCGCGACGCGGAAACCCTAATTTCGCACTATTATAAATACCGGAGTCCCGTCCGACTTTTCACTCATCCCGGGACGCGAAGGAGGGATCCGAAGGCACTATTTCGTCAGTTTTTCAGTGGGAATCAACATTTTGGTTAGTTATTTAGTTTTTCTCTTATTTTATCAACTCGGTATCGAGGTATTCCATAATCGGGATTTCCATCGATTACTTGATGTTTGTTTAGATTTATAGTTTCTGATTTCAGTAGCATTAGTCAGTAGCTAGATCTGATATTTGAGTGTTTGGATATTGGTTTGATGTTTGATTTGGATTTATAAAAGTTAATCATTCGGTTTATGGTTCATTTGCAATTTTCGGTATTTTGGATGTTTGAATGCTTGTTGATGTGTTTGGAACTGTTTGTTGCTTCTGGATTTTAGACTTAGTTTCTGATTTCAGTAAGGAACTTTAGTCTAGGATTTGATTTGGGTTAGTTTAGTTCATGCTTGAGTTAGGTTTTGGCATTGGTCTTGGAATTGTGTTTTTAGTTGGTTTTTGGAAAAGTAGAAACAACACCGCTGGCTGTAGCGTGACACTACAGTTGGTATACTATCGTCTTGTCCTAACCACGTAACTCCTGCGGATCGACCCTGACTACCGCTATACTAGTGTGTGTTAGGTTTTTCTTTTTTTTGACCGCACGACGACCTAGGCGTGTCAAATAACTAGTGCAAATGAGTTAGAACGACATACCTCGATCGTAGCAATAAAAAACACGAGAAAAATCTCTGGTAGATCGATGCTCTGGAGCGCGGCGTGGGTTTGTGTGGGTTATGCGATGAGATACGTACCTTATAAAGAGGAATCTGACCGATTGACTTCCGCGACACGCATATGAGCGAGCCGCGGCGCGCGTGTCTTCAATCCAACCCCTGCGCATCGGGTTGTATTGCAATCCTGCGGCGCGCCTTTCTCTATACCGCGGCGTGGCTTTCAAAACCTTCAAAGTCCTTCGTGTGACCCCACACTTGCCTCGAGCCAATAATACCTGCAATGATGATGATAATATTCTCCTAATTACTCCTAAGAAACACTATACCTAACCTATAAAGGATGGGTTGCCTCCCAACAAGCGCTAAGTTTAACATCTTCAGCCAGACGGCTTCCTCCTACTCTTTCCAATCTTCCCGAGGTATCATCCTTTTCATTTCTGGTGCTGAATTGTGAACCAATGTTGCCAGCAATGTCGTGAGTTTCGATCGCTGATTTGACTAATCCACTGCTACTGTGCATCCAGGAGCTGGAAGACCTTTGCCTCCCTATACCGGGCATCCTTTTCATATTGCTGATGTTTTAATTCCATCATTTCCATCATATCAAGCAACTACACCTTATCCACTGTTGATAGCGGATGCTCTTTTGTCTCCCTCGGGATCTCTTCTTTTCCTCCTTCACCTTCTCGTGTCCATATCTTTCCTTTATCCCTACTCCCTAGTGCCATCAGCGGACTGCTGCTCCAATACTTATCATCATACCTTTGTGGTAGAGATATGTGACACCCGAACGTATTAAGTCTACGCTTCCTCGTCCCGAAGGAGATATCCAAATCTCTTGTCTTGCAATCCATAACAGCACCAGCTGTAGCCAAAAATGGACGTCCCAAGATCAGCGCAGGCGCGTCCTCCAAACTCTCGTATTCCATTACCAGGAAATCCACGGTGTAAAAGAAATCACCAACTTTTACTGTCACATTTGTTAACTTGCCCCGGGAAACCTTCGCTGACTGATCAGCTAACTGCAGAACTGTTTTTGCTGGTTCCAGTTCCTCATTCTTATACTTGTCATACAAGTATCCTGGCAACACATTAACACTTGCTCCCAAGTCCAGCAAGGTATTCCTAATAACAACATCTCCCACCGTGACAGTAATCAACGGTGATCCAGGATCTTTCTCCTTCTTAGGCAGTGTCCCTAACAAAGCCTCGGTTGCTTTAACCGTCAACCTCACCATATCAGGTGTGGGAGTCTTGAATTTTCCATTCTTTTCACACATCTCCTGAAGAATCCTTGTATCTTCAGGAGCATCCTTCAGCTCATCCCATAAAGGTTGATTTATTGACAGCCCAGTCCGCTTACTAGGCTCCTCCTGCTTCTTCTTTACTTTCCTATCCTTCTTTTTCTTGATACCAGCCACCACTGGCTGCTCATCCATTGTGACTTCCTTGTCCTCCTTAACTCGAGTATCCTTCTCAATTTGAGCATCCTCCTCCTTCTTATTCTCACCTTCTTCAGTCTTAGCCTCTTCTTCATTCTTAACTTCATCCTCATACCCTAATAGATCCTTTTCAGTAACTTTTCTCCACTCAGCTTTAACTGCGTTCACATGCTCTTTCCCCTACTCGTTGTGTATGATTTGGGTTGATTTAGGTAGTACTGGGCAATTTGCCACTATCCCTTTTCCTTTGGTCCTCGGCCATCTGAGCAATCTGCCTCTCCATGTTGGCAATGGCCTTCGCATTGGCTTGAGTTTGCTGCTGACTGGAGTTGAACAAATCATACATCTTAGCAATCATACTTTCTTGACTTTCTGGAGCGTTGTTGTTGTTGCTAGTTGAGCCCCTGTTGTTGTTGCTGCTCCCATTTGCATTACTGTTGTTTGCCGGTTGAAATTGCTTGGTTTGATTCGATGGTTGCCCTTGATAATTATTCTGCCTGGTGTTGTAGGAAATTTGGGTTCCCTGGTTGTATGGTCTGTAGGATCGTCCGTTATTGTATTGTCCTTGACCCTGACCAAAAACTTGATTCACATCCTGGGTCCTTTGTCCCTGTTAGCCTCCTTGTTGCTGATTCTGGGGCCCATTCTGCAAAGTAGTCATTAACCTATCGAACTTCTTATTCAACTCACCTATTTCCTTATTGACCTCTTTCTTCCAATCTGCGTCTGCTCCCACTGCTGCAACTGTGCTTACGGGCTTCCTGATGGAGAAGTTTGCCTTTGATCCATTGCTGAGCTGTTCAAGGAATCGCCAAGCATCATCACGATCTTGCATCATAATGGTCCCACTGGATGATGCATTGATCATCGCTTGATTGGTCAAGTCCGCACCCTCAAAGAAAAGCTTCACCAGCTGCCACTTTGGAATATCATGGTGTGGGCATGACCTCATCAACTCCTTCAAATGCTCAAAAGCCTCGTGAAATGCCTCTCCAGGCTTCTGCTGAAAATATTGAATTACGCGTCTAATCTCGGTGGTTTTACTAGCTGGGTAAAACTCTTGCAAAAAATTGGCCTTTAACTGCTCCCATGTGGTAATGCTATTAGGTTGAAGAGAAGTGAACCAGTATTTGGCTTTGTCTTTCAAGGTGAATGGGAACAGTATCAACCTAAATATGTTCTTGTTGGTGTTCCTAGGGGTATTTGCATTGGCTATAGCTATGAACTCATATAAGTGATTATATGGATCATCTTGTTTGTAACCCCTAAACTCAGGCAATATTCCTAAAAGCTGTGGTCTAATTTCTATTTGAGCTTCTATATTTTCAGGAATATAGATGGGCGACAAATCGTCATACTCGCGAGGTTGGAAGTGCGACGCAACCGATTTCCCTCTCGGTTGTGCAAAGTATAAAGGTTGAACAAAGTTACCGTTATAGTGATCATTGTTGTAACCTTGTTGACCTTGCGGTTGCTGCAGTTGTTGTTGCTGCTACGGAGGAATCCAGCCTTCATCCTCCTCGTCATATCCTTGCTCGACCTCCTGGTATTGATACTGCTGCGGTGGAGGTTGTTGTGGTTGCACATATTGGGTTTGTTGTGGTAAAGTTTGAAAGGCGGTTTGTGGTTTAAAGATGGTTTGTTGGTATGATGGTTGTAATGGTTGTGATTGTTGTGGTTGAGAAATGGTTGCTTGCTGATGTGGCGGTGGGTTGCCATCGCGGGTCGGCGTTCCCCACATCATCACAGCTGAAAAAGGGTTGGTGGTGGTTTGTTGTAAAGGTGGAACTGTCGGCAGAGTGCATGATGGTATCGATGCGGGGGCTAAAACCGCACCACCAATAGCACTCGTGCTACCAAAATGAAATTCTGACACTGGGGGTATAAATAGAATTCCCCCTGTTACCTCGCCCACAGGCTTATGGTAAACATCATCTACAATAACACTACTGGAACTCATTCTATCTAAGCGCCTACGCACACGATTATTGCGCGCGGTTCGTTCGATTTTAGAGTCAAAAAGCAAGGGTGATGTTTGCCCACCCCGACGGGTACGCATATACTAGTGCAACACGCCCGTCAAAACCAAAACCAGAATACTAACCAAACTCAAATCTCAAAACTAAAACTACAAATCACAAAACACCTCCCTACAGATCGTCATATCTTAAGCTCACAACTCCCCGGCAACGGCGCCAAAATTTGACACGCTTAGGTCGTCTTGCGGTCAAAAATAGTAAAATACCTCACTCTCACTAGTACAATGGTAGTCAGGGTCGATCCACAGGAGTTTTGTGGTTAAGTTAAGACTATAGCTTGCCAACTGTAGTGTCACGCTACAGCCAGAGGGACTAACTTCTACTTTCCTAAAAACACAATTCCAAACCAATTCCAAAAAAAAGCATAAACTAAATGAAACTTAAACTAAAACCTAACCTAGCTTGCTTACTGAAATCAGAAGTAAGATCCAGAATCAGAAACAAACAAGATCAATCCAAAAGCATCCAAAGCAATAAAGCATAAATAAAGATAAATAGTGCAAACCAACATGAACTAAATGATTAACTTGAATAACTCCAATCCAGAAAGTTCAAAACAGTAAACAACGAAATTCAGAAACTTTAACCTAATGCTAATGGTTGTCACACCCAAAAGCACCAAGCTACAAGCTCAAAACAACTAAACTAAAACTAAAAGTAGAGTGAAAACATAAAAATACCACAATGGGCTGATGAAATCTCGAAACTTGAGTCAAAGTCGTCGTAAGTCCACCTTAGGGTCTGATCTTCGCCTCCGGAATTCGACCTAATGGCCTCTATTTATACTTGTGGAAAATTAGAACCCGCGCCGCGCAGAGCTCATAGCCACGGCGCGCGTAGAGCCTTATCCCCGTTTTCTCACGGTTTGAATTTCTTCCACCGCCTCATCTCTGACGTGGCGCGTCGCGCACGTATGCCTACCCGCGGTGCGCGTGTCCAGTCGACTTCTTTTGAGTTTATCTTCAAACTTCTTCATTTTGTACGCGTTTAACCCCTGTTTATAACTTTTCTTTGCAAACAAGCACTGACACAAAAAGTGAGAATACCAATGTATATATGATATAATTTCACCAAGAATTGGGCTCAACAAGGACTAAAATACTTGATATTACTAGGCGTTGTCAAACATCCCACACTTGTGCCATGCTTGTCCCCAAGCAAGAGAGTTTTTAATAGATTTGAACTAAGACTCAAACAATTTTTTGAACGTGTTCAATTTCAAAGCTTATTTTCTCTAAAGTTAGATTGAAATAGTTTTCGTAAACATAACCAGAATATCTTTTGGAATTCATGTCTTTCTAAAGAACCCTTGATTACAAATTTTCTGTCCACAAAAAGGTATACATACTCATTCAGATTCTAAAGACCATTAAAGACTATCCATGACTTTCGATGTTGTCCGTGTAACGAGCTTTCAGAAATACCATCCCAGACCAGAAGATCTTAGGTGGCAAGGTGCATAAGCCCCACCCATTTTAGACTTACCAACTCGAACAACAAAGGCCACTGATTGACAGTCTCTTCCTAAATTCCAATCCTAAAATACTCCAATCTTCTAACTCCTAAAACTCTACTTATTTAACTAAACCAATAGCATGATAACAACTAAACAGTATTTCTTGAAAAATACCAAAGCTATAACATTCACAAACTATTCGTTTCAAAATTACAATCGCTTAATCATCATAGGTTTGATACAATATCTCCAAAAGTGAAAAAGAAAATACATCAATCATCCTAGCGTGCTCGGGAGGGGCCCGCCTCATCATCATGGGCTCTGGCTGGGAAGGGTCGTGGGTGTCGTCCCTGCTGAGAGGCCGTCTCCAATAATACCTCCCCGATCCAAGCGAACTGATCCTCTATCCTGGTGACCTTGTCACCCAGCTCCCGAACAGCAGTCAACACATCTGACAACTGTGGCTGTGGCTCTACTGGTGCGTCAACTCTCCTACGTAGCCTTACTGGTCCCTCCTCATGGGCTGGTTGGGGTGCCCGTGGTTCCTCTGTCGCTACCCTCATATAGACACCCGCACACGGCTGATGAATGAGCCACATATTCTCCAAAGAACGGGGTGATGTGCGTATGGGTGGTATCGCCGTCAAGGTCGCTATGGTCCCAGCAGTAAGCAGACCATATGATCGGGGCAAGCGGGTGATGAAATGCCTACCGGTCATAGGTTGTTGCCAGATACACCCGCTGCACGAGTAGACAAAGAGATTGCCAACGTGTAAGGTAGATGAAGGAATCTGGTGGGGTCGAGGAGCACCCACATAAAAGTCATGTCCTCCCCGGAAACCTTCTCACCTCCTTGCTTCTGCATGACATAAGTGGATATGATATAGTGCATAAGACGATGCAACGGGTCGCGGAGCTGGCTCTCCCTGGCCGACCCCGCCTCGAACTGAACATTGGACATCGTAGCCCAAATAACCGCGTTGCCCTCTCGCTCAGGCTGCCCCCTGAATACAGGCATGTAGAAATGGTGCAAAACAAGCACAATCATGAAAATTTGATTCTCTACAAAACAAGCACAATCATGAAAATTTGAAAAAAAAATATATTTTTTTTATTTTTTATTATTATAAAAAATCAAAAATTAAAAAAAAATCCAAAAATTATGAAAATTTAATGGATAATTGTAGATATTATATTAGTAAGTTTGCAAAAAAAAAAATTTAAAATGTTTTTTTCGTGTTCATTTTTCTATTTTAAGTAAAAAAACACATCAAAATAGCAAAAAAATACATATGGTCCAAAAATATTAAAACCAAAATATGTTTTATAATTCAAAACTTATGATCAAAGATGCAATATTCGTTATGATTGAAGATCCAAAAGTCGTTATGATCCAAAACGAGTTAATAAAACATATAACGACAAAATAATTCAAAACTTATGGTCCAAGATGCAAAAAAACATTGATCCAAAAATACATGATTCAAAATGTTATGACTAATGATTAGATTAAAGATACGAAAAAAAACGTTAAAATTAAGATTAAAAAATATTAAAAATTAAAAATATACATAAAAATGAAAAAAAAAAACAAAAAAAAGTAAAAATCGAGTACTGTAGCATTCAAAAAAAATAATAAAAATAATAAAAATAAAAAATAATAAAAAAATAAAAAAATAATAAATAATAAAAATTCTAAAAACCGAGTATAATCGAAAATAAAAAACAATTGAAAAAAAATAATTTAAAAAAACTAAATAAAAAATAAAAAATAAAAAAACGAAAAAGGAAAAAAACGAGAAAAAAAACTCACTTAAATCACGTTGAAAAAAAAACCCACTTAAATACTCGAGTTCGTATTTCGTTCCGTGGACGTGCGTCGCACGTGATTGCGTCACGTCGAAGGAAAACGTTTTGACGTTATTGCCCTTATGAGAATGATTGGACGAGAAGAGTCATCGCGGTTCCTACCGGATTTTGGGTTCCTACCGGATCCTAACCCTATATATATATATATATATATATATATATATATATATATATATATATATATATATATATATATATATATATATATATATATATATATATATATATATATATATATATATATATATATATATATCATTATTATATACAAAAGCGGGTAGTCATTGAATTTAAGCAAAGAATTAATCAGGAATAAATGAGGAATTTCTAAGGAAGTAAGATGGAATTTCATGGAATTATTTTCAAGCAAATCGTGTTCCTCACGTCTCCATCATTAAGTAAGGCTTTTCATCTTAAAGGAGGACACCTGGCATAGCTAACGAAGAGGGCTGAGATTTACGTGTCAAAAATCTTCACCACCGTCTTAACCACCACTGGTTTTCTTACACCATTAGGACACGCGTATACTCTAAATTGAAAAAACCGAATGATCAAGGTGAATCGATACTTACTCTCACACGAATGCCCTTATTTCTTTCTATTTCTTTCTCTTCAAGCCATGTTTCGGCAGATGCCTCTATTGTTCTTGTTGTGCCATCCACTTGGGTCGATTTTAGGGCCCATCTCCAGTGGGTGATTCAAATTCAGGACAGCTGCCACCGATGATTCAAATTTGTGTGATGCCCCCAGTCGTTAACCTACACCAGTGGAAAACAAGATTGGAAATTCAACAATTCGGTTCTCCAGCAATGACCTATTTGTTTTAGTTAAGCGGTAACTCTCTCTCTCTCTCTCTCTCTCACACACACCCTCTTGCTCTTTCTGTCTACCTCTATGTCGCTATCTATCTTTGTTTTTCTTAGACACCTTGTAGATTTATTTGTGTTTGAAGTGAAATGGTGTGATAATCTAATTCTAATCTTGAATTTAGCATCTGAATTTTGATTTTTATGGTTGTTTAAATCATTAGATGGTTCAACTTTATAGGCTTAATTTTTTGGACTTTTGTTGCCCCATCCACTATGCAATTGTGAAGTATCTATGAACTCTATTTATTTTATCGTTCCCTGATCGCCACAATCATCACACAAATTAAAGGAAACATAAATTGGAGGAAGAACTTTCTCGGTACACTTTTTGTTCAAATTCAAGCCTACTTATCTTTCATTTGTTTTCTCTTTTGTCGTTTCTAAATTTATATAGATATGACCCTGTATAATCTGTGTAGATTTACAAATGAAATCAATTTGAATTCGAGTTTGGGAGGAGAACCTTCTATCTTCATCGATTGTGGTTGTGCTTAAGAGCGACGTTAATTGATCAATATGTAAGTTTTTTTTTTAATTCTTCTGGAATATCTTGTGATTCAATAACATCAGTTCTTTCTTGACCAAATTGGGTGATGTGGTTGAAATAAAAGGGTAAATCTCGTTTGGTTTGAAAGACCAGGTTAGAGATGTAATTTTGAAGAAAGGATTTGTGTTGGTTAGGGGATGGGCATAATTGTCAACATAAGGAAAAATGTAAAGGAAAGGTGATAAATTTTATTCTTATTAAACCTTCTATCTGTGTATTAGGTATTTCAGTTAAGAATGATGAAACGATGAATGGTATCAGGTGGTAATAAAGTGTTGATTTTGACATGGTTAACAAATTCGTAAATCTATCCTTATATGTAACAACATAAAAGCCAAAAGTTTATCTTCTTAGATCACTATTCTAATCATCAGAACTACTGTGGCCAAGACCTTGAAACCAAACCATGAGTTAGCCAACACGATTTCTGCATTTGGGTTTCAATTTTCCCTAGACCTATTCAATAAAATCGGTCATAAAATCACCTTATTGAAGGACAGTGGAACTCAATTGCTTCAGTTTGTTGTCTTTATTTGTTTTATGGTTAAAATCTCAGCACAAAAAGAAATCTCTGTTTCTCATAAAATATCCACTTGGTGCTTTTTGATAAGAATGATATAGCTCCAAATTGTAAGAAAAATGATTTTATACCTTATTTAGATCCTAAGAAAATTTATTTTGAAGCTCACTTTAGAACCGTGCCCTTCTAAAAAGGAGTTCTTGTGAATGCCAAGATGGGTAAATATTCATTTATATAATTGGGTGAAAATATTACATGCTTATTATAGTCGTGGAGTGTCTATAGAGCATTAATACTTTCTGAAATTTTGTTGAACTCATATACATTATATACTTATTGACAGAACATAATTGCTAATCTACATTTAATTAGGATTGTAAGATGAGGAAGTGATGCTAATGAAGATGAAATGTCTACTTGCAGTTTGGAAAGGTATTTTACATGGTTCACAACCTCAATTTATACATAGGGGCTTGTGGATCATTCTATAGGAGTTTCAGGTATTCAGTTTTTGGTGATTATATTGCTAAACTTCAACATCACTATCACATTATTATTTACTAAATTTAATTTATATGGAACATGTTAATGATGATACCGGACAGATTGTAAAGCTTATATGGACGGCCACCATGGCACATTGATATATACATGAAGCGAGTAAGCTAAACTTCCATGAAGATTTATGATAAAAAAAACTTTGCTCTTGTTGCGATACATGGAACTTTAATCTTTTTTTCTATAAGGCTACTGTACTTTGAAAATCCACCAGATCATAGCATTTGTATGACATCGTACTTGATAAATTTCTTTCAATAATTATTTATGTATTGTGGCATTGTATTTTATTTGTCATTGTTTTTAGACAATAGCTGAGCAATTATCCAAACCACTTTTTAAGGGTCGTGTTAATGTAATATTTGTGCATATATAGAGAAGCTAATGCAAATGCAAACCCTATGGGGTTTCCATAATATTAAACAAACTCGACCTATCATGAAACATACATATGCGTAACACTTTACACTAGGCTCACCTAAACATTTATTTAGTCTTTAGTAAGTACTTCAAAAACGTTCTTCACAATAATCTAGTGTTGGTCACCAATATTCTGCTAATATTTGCTTGTAATGCTCAAAACATGCAAGAGTCGAGTCTAATTTGTACATAGCATACATGCTGGATCCTATTAGTCTCACCTCATCTGGTATGGTGGGACTATGAAGCTTGCTAAGAACAATGTTATGTTGCATCGACATATTTTCAATTATCGAATCCTGAATTTTTGAACAAATATATATTTTTTGACCAAGACCAACAAAACCGTTTGAATCTATCTCTATAAATCAAGCATTTAGATTTTACTAATTACCATGTACATAATCAATTTAATAATCATTTTAGATCGGCCAAATTCTTAATCGCATCTAATAAACATAAGACAATATAATACAATGAAAATTCCCCAAAACATGCTACTAAGCATAATTTTTAGATCCAAAGTATTTTACCATCGAAAAGCACACCCACGTTACCACATCAATAAAGGCTCGGATCTATTCTTTTCGGCAACATAAAACTATTAAAGCATATCGTACACTATTCCCTATAAAACTAGAAATATAACAAAAAAAAAAAAAAGAAGATTCAATTATAACTTATGAGTTTTAAAACAATCATAATCACATACTATTTCAAGATCACGCCCATTTGAATTATGATTATATTCGTCAAAATCAATTGTTTTCTTATAAGAAATTAGGGATACCTGGTCTTCACCACACGGACCAGTTTTAATTCTGTAAACTTTTGGTCAGAAGTCATCACGTTCAACAAGAGAGGCAACTCAGTATTTAACTCTGTGTATACTTAAAATATTCAATACCAAATCGGTTACATCCTTCATGAATCTAAGAGCCAAATTACGAATTTCGATACACATCAAGATTCATTTTCCCCCGAATAGTATCATCCCCAGTTGAATTGAATCTATGTTTTTCTTCATTTCCACTGTTCATGGCGGCAGATCTCATTTTCAGGTGAAATTTTACTTGCATTCACGTTTTTTCTTTGTCGCATTAGTTCATCTTCTTCATTGATAATCGGAGCTTCGATTGTTAATCAGGTTTTGCTGTTACTGTTCATATGTTATTATTCCTTCAATTCAGCTGTTCTTGTTAATGGGTTATTGTTCTTACTCTGTATAATCAACTTACATTGATCAAATCGAACTTATTTGCTCTCATCTTTGAAGTATTAGCTCCTACAAACTTTACCCAATTCTCAATGACTTCAATCCCCGGAAAGCGGGTGTTTTCCTCGCGATTGCTTTCATTCCTAATTATCATCTCAATGTTCTTCCTACTCCTTTCTTCATCACTCCTCTTCCGAATTGGTGACAATTCCTTAGTACCCAAATCAATTTACAACCTAATCGTTGTTGCTACTGTATCAAACGAACCCAAATCAAACTCGTGTAATGAAATATGTCCGGAATCGAAGCCCATTAAATCCTTCCCCTCTTGTACTCCAAATCAAGCTATTCTAAAAGTGTTCATGTATGATTTACCTCCACATTTTCACTTCGGACTACTAGGTTGGAAAGGAAATCAAAACCAAATATGGCCAAATGTCGGTAACTTCAGTGAAATCCCCAAATACCCAGGTGGATTAAACTTACAACACAGTATAGAATACTGGCTCACACTCGATCTTTTATCATCAACCACTCAAAATGTTCCAAGATCTTGTTCTGCTATTCTTGTACATAATTCAAGTCAAGCAGATATCATTTTCGTCCCATTTTTCTCATCTTTGAGTTACAATCGGTATTCTAAAATTGAAGGAACTGAGAAATTAAGTACCAATGATATTTTGCAAGAGAAGTTAGTGGAGTATTTGAAGGGTAGAGATGAATGGAAAAGATTTGGAGGAAAAGATCATTTAATAATGGCTCATCATCCGAATAGTATGTTGGTTGCAAGATGGAAATTCGGTTCGGCTATGTTTTTGCTTGCAGATTTTGGTAGATATTCTAATGAGATTGCCAATATTGATAAAGATGTGATTGCTCCTTATAAACATGTTGTTAGGGGTGTTGATGCTAGCAATTCGCCCTCTTTTGAAGAACGGCCCATATTGGTGTACTTTCAAGGAGCAATTTATCGAAAAGATGTGAGTTTTTTCTTTTTTATCTTTCATCATGTTCTTGTCTTTGAATTTGAGATTATTTTGCTTTTGAAATTGGTGTTGTATTCGGTTATAACTCGTCCCACATGGATAGAAAGTAACAATCGTGAGCCTAGGTGGCTTACTAGTGCCGACTACATGTTACTTTTATCATATATTAGAATTTTGATGATAATTTCACTTGATATTAAATGTGTCTACCGAATTCATTTTGTATTTGTTGTTAAAATGTTCATCTTTTAAAAATGTAATAAGACCATCTCCAACCCATTACACTCTTTTTTGTACCAAATTGACAAAAACGGTGTATTATTTGGTGCAGACACTAAATCCTGTTCAACCCGTTACACCATTTTCAAGTTAGTCTAGGTATATTCCAATTTTTTCTAACTTCTATAGATTTTACAAAACAACCGTTATATTTATTAGCGTTTTACCAGATTTAACCAACATATTTTTATTACAATAAAATTGAAATTATATTATTAGCAGCTATAGCCAATTTAATATACATAATGTATTAACATCAATTTAGTTTATATATAACATCACAAGGAACCAATATTAACTATTGAATACTATTACAAATAAACTTAAAATGAGTAAATTCAAAGTTGAAGGACCAATTTGTACAAGTGAAACTTTAACACCATATTTGATGTTATATTATTCACCAACACCATTGACCGTACGGGGAAATGAAACATTCCTTGCGTTTGAAGCTGTGAGGGCAGCAGATCCCATTAGAACTCAGTCGTTAACCTAAAACAGACAATATTCATTTTTAACTTTTTTTTTTGGATAATTGATTGTCTTTCTTTTTTTCTTCATTATTTAATATCTAAAATATTAATTTTCGCGTGTATCCATTACCAGGGTGGAGTGATTCGCCAAGAACTATACTACCTAATGAAAGACGAAAAAGACGTTCATTTCACATTCGGAAGCGCGATTGGAGGTGGGGCCCGCAAGGCGTCCACAGGGATGACATCATCAAAATTTTGCCTCAACATAGCAGGAGACACGCCTTCCTCTAATCGCCTTTTTGATGCCATTGTCAGCCATTGTGTCCCCGTCATCATTAGTGATGAAATCGAGCTCCCATATGAAGACATTCTTGACTACTCCAAATTTTCCATTTTTGTCCCTGCATCTGAAGCATGCAAAAAAGGGTACCTCTTGAATCTCCTTAGAGGGATTCAAAAGGAAAAATGGACCAAAATGTGGGAAAATTTGAAGCAAATTGCACCACATTTTGAATATCAATATCCTTCAAAAAATGGTGACGCGGTCGACATGATATGGAAGGCGGTTTCAAGAAAGTTATCAAGTTTACAATATATAACTCATAGGAAAAATAGATACCATAGGTCGAAACAATTCTTGAATGCTCGTTAATTATGTTTTTGACCCTTTCGAGGGTTCTTTTACGCTTCGCGAAAGAGATATATTGATATATTCATATACATGTCACAATTAAATAAACCCCACGACAAAATCTTATGTAACGTATACTTGAAACAAAGAAAAATAAAAAACTTTCATTTTGATTGAGAAAAAAAAAAAAAAAAAAACTTACAGAAATGTGGAAACTATACAAATTTTATAAATATCAGCACCTATTATGAATCGGATCTGATCCCCTTCGAACCCTTCTTTTGTTTGTTTGATATGAATCATATGGTGAAGGTGTTGGTGCGATGTTGAATTGTGTGTTTTCTTTTTCAATGGAGTCTCTTGAAAACGGTCTTCCATGACTCCATTTTAAAGCAAGATCCAAGCTTCGAAGAGCACAAACTTTCTCTGAGTGAATAAACAAGAACACAATACATATAAGAATCGTTACCTTGTAAAAACCATGAATGGCCATGATTTTAAAGATGAATGAGAGAATAGTTTATGGAATGTGACTTTTATATATGGAGGATAGTTTGATGTTTTATGGGATTTGGATGAAATAAAGTGATAAAAAGCAGAAAGAATGGTTATATGAGATTCACGACAATCATGAGAATTGATGAGAGTGTACTTTTGGAAGAATCTGACAGGTTTAGAAGACTGACTAGTAGTTTGAATTCAGATTTTTATGAAAGAATGTGATGATAATGGGGGGCTTTGGCTGCTAAAGCTATATAGATTGCAACGGATGCAAGAAAGCCAAATAAAGTAAAAGCATGAGTGTTGTTTTTTTTTAGGGTAATTTGTCTACTTTATGCTTTTCTTTGTTTGATGAAAATCTTTGAACTATACAAGTGTTTATCCCCCAACAATACTTCCCTTTCAAACTTAGGACAAGCGTTTGACTCAACTTAAAGTTACTTATCGTTGCCGATTAACTGATTTGGACCCGACTTGTCCTGTAAACGTTTAAATAAAGCACGATTACAATTAAGAAAAGTCCAAACGGTTTGACAGATTATACCATTTTGAAAGGGTGGTGCTAAATAAATCCCTTATGATAAGACATGTTTGTATGAGTATGGTGGACTCTACACACACATGTCTCGTCATGAGATTTGTTAAAAGCCAAGTAAAATATATGCGTTACCAAGGTGAGGTTAAAAAGGAGCACAAGACAATATTATTAATTATTGAGTTATATTAAGTTTAATAGTAAGAATGGGCTAAAAAGGCCCGAGCCCTATAACCAGTCATGAAGGACCGGTTGCAACGGTTATTATTAGTTTTTTTATCAAATATAGGTTATAACGAGTTAAAGGTCTGACCGGTCCAATTTAAATGCATCTTTAACTCAACTAGGTTATGCAGTCGAACTTGGTGAAAATTTGAAATAGGATTAAAAATAATATAAGGATATTCATCGTCACTACTTGAACACAAGTATTTAAAGTATAAAACAATGATAAGAATTTGGGTTCAAATGGATTTATGATTTTAATAATCTCTTTATATTGAGTTAACTTTAAAAGAGGATTTCATTTGTGGGGTTATCTTGCTAAAGCTAAAGGAAGTTATGACAGCCATGCCTCAGACTTTTTGTGCCACATAGACGTCACTTAGCAACATTTTTATAACTAAGCATTATTTGTTATGCAAAACATAGCATACAACAAACACCAATCAAAGCTATGTAAAAGTTACTCATCTTCGTAGACGTGTAGAATGATCCCCTCAAATCCTAAATGTATCATTGTTCTCATGGTCACCAACTACAATATAATCACCAATTAAACACACTTATTCAACCACTTGAGGCAATATACTTTAATCTCATTAAACAAATGATTTTAATCCCCTTAGGACAGATAGTGCCACTGTCTCCAAGAGATACCGTCGCTATCTATGATGTTCATTCATAGTGTCGCTATGTGTTCATAGATATCGACACTATCTATGAACTCAACTCCAGTTCACTTCTGAATCAGTCCAGACCACCTTTCAATTAACTTTTTGCATCTATTAGTCACCTTTTAGTCCTATGAAGTATTACAACCTCAGAATTCATCCAAAACACCATCAATTTAGGGTTAAACCCAAATTTACACCAAAACACCAATTTATCCAATTTGAGATATAAAACTCCAAAAATCACTACTTTATCACCTTAGTAACGAATTACAGATCACCAATAACTATATTCAGCTGGAATGTGCAACAACTAACCTTTCATAGCTTGAACTTCAACACACTTTTATAAAGAGGAGAAATTACCTTCAATTGAGCAACATAAGATGATTAGATCACATACTTTAGTATCCCTTAAACATCCTTTAACATTAGAACACCAGAAATTCGTCCCTCCTAGTTCTGGAGTGAAAATGTGATTTTTAGCCAAAATGACAAACTACATATGAGATAAAAAGAAAAGTCTACACAGACGGAGATATTGTCGCTGTCTCCCAAGATAGTGTCGCTATCTTGCGATGCGCCCACTTCTTAGCTCGCGACACACCACAGGACAACGACATTATCTAGAGTTGAAAGACGTATCTACACATGATCTAGAGTTGGTTGCCATTGTTTTAACTCTAAAAATATGTCGACATTATCTTATAGAGTAAAGTTTCAAATTTATACAGATCACAAAAGTTTGAAGTATTTATTTGATCAGAAGGAGTTGAACATGTGGCAAAGAAGGTGGATGGATTTGTTGAAAGATTTTGATTGTGAAATTCTATATCATTCGAGGAAGGTAAATGTTGTAGTTTATGCTTTTAGTTGCAAAGAACATCCCATTTGGGTGGTGTCAGTCTGAATGAGTGTGGTGAGCCGTCTACCTCAACTTATCCAAAAAGCACAAATTGAGGTACTTATGACTGAGAATGTAAAAGGTGAAATAATGGTGGGATATGTAAAGCATCTTGCTAAAAACTTACAGCTTGTAAAGACTTTTCAGGGATAGATTTGGGTTCCTAATTTTGGTGAGGCACGAAAACTTCTATTGAAGGATGCTCATTGTAATAGATATTCTGTACACCCCGGCAGTACCAAGATGTATCGAACTCTAAAGACTCGGTATTGGTGGCCTGGAAAGCATTGGTGGCATGGAATGAAAAGAGATTTGGGACAATTTGTTGAAAGATGCCAAACATGTTTGCAGGTGAAAGCTAACCATCATAAGCCCTATGGAAACATGAAACCCTTGCTTGTCCTAACAAAGAAGCGGATGAACTCACCATGGATTTTGTGACAAAGTTGCCTTGAACTCCATGTGGATATGATTCAACTTGGGTGATTATTGATCGGTTGAACAAATCTGCATGTTTGTGCCTATACAGGAAAGTTATACAATTGAAAAGTTGGTTAGAATATGCATCAATGAAATTTTCAGAAGGCATGGTATGCCTAGCTCTATTGATGAATACAAACTACCATCCGCAGACAAATGGGCAAAGCGAGTGGTCAATTCAGACACTAGAAGATTGTTGCGTGCTTGTATTATCGACTTTGGTGACAGCTTGGATAACCATTTACCATTAGTGGAGTTTGCTTACAACAAAGGTTATTATTCTAGTATACAGATGGAACCGTATGAGGCATTATACGGAGTACCATCTTGTACTCCCGTATGTTGGATTGAAG
This sequence comes from Cichorium intybus, assembly GCA_023525715.1. Lineage (NCBI taxonomy): Eukaryota > Viridiplantae > Streptophyta > Magnoliopsida > Asterales > Asteraceae > Cichorium > Cichorium intybus. The sequence goes on from CM042011.1 coordinate 65,665,095, forward strand.
CGGGTGAGAAATCACTTACTGAACCTGAAATTGTATCACAAACAGAATAAAACATAAAGAGAATTAATGAGAACATACATATAGCTCAGAACCACCAAAAGCAGTATGCTAACATACAATTGAAACCTTTGGAGTTTAAAGTTAGTGATATTGTGACGTTGAAAGTTTCTGCTTGGAAGAGCATCAATCGATTTAGAAAAGGGGGAAGTTAAGTCCCCGTTTCATTGGCTCTTTCTAAGTATTGCTAAAGGTGGGACCAGTTGCATACCGTCTCGATCTTCCAAATGAATTACAAGGTGTTCATGAGTGTTCCATGTATCAAATTTACGAAAGAATCTATTTGATAAGTCTTAAAAGGTGACTTTAGGTGGTATTGAACTAGATGAAAAATTATGGTACCAAGAACAACTAAAGAAAATTCTAGACCGAAATGAGACCAAACTACTGAACAAGAAAATTGGACTTATAAAAGTTCAATTGCAACATCACAAAGTTGCAGATGTAACATGGGAACTCAAAGATGCATTCAAAGAAAAATACCCCAATTGTTTGACGTACAATCTAGGGAAAAAATCCATTTGGGTGGGGTGGGGGGAGAACTTGCGACGCCATGAAAATCAGGTATGTGTTCTAGTATGTTGATTTGGTAATTATGTGATTGTTGGAAGCATATTATAGATGTAATGTTGTTTGAGCTTTTAGGAAGGACATATTAGTCAATTTTGTCCAACTTAAAATATGGGGATATTTGTATAGTTAATCGTGGTGATAAATGTAACGCCCCAAAATTTGTCCCTTTTTTTCATAATTTTTTTTAAAAGCGTATTAATACCAAAAGCGCATTAACGCCAAAAGCGCATTAACGCCAAAAGCGCAATAGCGCTAAAAGCACAATAGCTGGTGTAGTCTTTTATAAAACTCGGTATTGAAAAATCTCATATTTCGAAAACCGTGTTTCTTTATAGAACAAATTGTCAAGCTTTAAAAACTTTTCTCATGACCTCGTGTCATGTCTTAAAAATTTGGTCCCAACAAAAACAATTAAGTTGTACAAATGTTTGAACAACTACGGGGGTTACAACTTCATATCAAACTAAACCATAAAAAGCAAGTTAGGATTACAAACTAGTTCATCAGCCAAGGTTCACTCCATCTAAGATCCAACTTCTTCGGGTCATCTACTTGCTTCTATCTCTCATGTCTAGAACCTCGGATACATGACATAAAATAAAATACGTAAGACAAAAATGTCTCTTGAGCTACATGGGTTTGGACACAAAACATTTATAAACATAACACACATCATTTTCAAAATCTTTGTAACCAAATCATATCATAACACTTGCTGTTAAAATCATTGTAACTGAAACGTATTATCATTTTGCTTTTAAAGCCTTTCATAAAAAGTTTGTCATTATAAAACTTTCATTTCTTAAACTTGACTGGTTATCAAATACATTTGGATTTTTATACTTAGGGCCTTAATCACTCTTGGTGATACCCCAAGTCTATACTGAGATGGTAAGAACATAATCAAACCACCTTAGCATCTTATCACACATTTTGACTGGTATCATAACATGCTTGATTTTTATACTTTAGGCATTAATTACTCTTGGTGATACCCCAAGTCTATACCAGAATGGAGAGAACTTGATCAGTCTATCCTGACATCATTAGTTTTGGACATCTACTTTGTGAAGGGGTCGGTACCACCCCAGTAGACTCCTCTAGATTCCGTTACGGGAATCTCATCGCCCAGCCACAAGGAACTATGTTCCTTGTTGACATTGTTGTACAATTAAGAACCATTCATTCATAACATTTCTTTGCTTGCATCAAATACTAGTCATTCATAAAAAAACATTGCTAGTCATCAAAACAATCATTCGCAAATACATTAAGGCTAGATGCCAAAACTTTCATTATTAGCTTTATGACTTGATGCCAAAACATTCTTTCAAATCATTATGGCTTCATGCCAAAACATACTTTCAAATCATTATGGCTTGATGCCAAAACATACGTTCAAATCATTGTGGCTTGATGCCAAAACATACATTCAAATCATTAGGGCTTGATGCCAAAACATACTTTCATAACTTTCAAGGGCTAAACGCCAAAACATTCTTTCATAACTTTCATACGCTAATGTCAAAACATTCTTTCATAAAACATTATCAACTAATTGCCAAAACATTCTTTTATACATATCGTTGGCTTAACGCCAAATCATACTTTCGTATCATAATAGGCTTAGTGCCAAATCATACTTTCAAAACATATTTAAAACTTTCATAAACATGACATAGATAGTAAAACTTGCATATAGATTCACTTTTGAAAATCACATATAACTTCATACATAATTTGCCATGTACCCCATAATGGGAAAAAGCCACATGTACTCACCTTAGTAGCTAGGTACGTCTAGCTACACTAATCTACATAACTCTAAGCAACGTTGCTTCCAAGCGTCATTCGATCTATATTAATATAATAGAAGTTAAGAACTTATTAGACAACTAAACATATATTAATTGTCTAATCATACTTGATCTACTACTGGCCATCAACTAATTGCATTCCAATGACTAAGAATGAGTCTCAAAGCATATCAACCATTTTTGACAATTTTACCCATTTGTCCCATGTTGACAACTTAGTCCAAAAGTCTTGTAAACTTTTGTTTAAGTCATTGTTATATAACTCAACAATGTACCAATACTTTTTAGAACATGTATAAAGCTTCATGGAACCTTTTAAACCATTTTTCGTTTTGACACTTTTTGACAGTTTTCTCATTTGGGCATCCTACTTTGCCTAAATGTATTTTCTTAGGTTTTAACATGTAATTTTTGTAACTTTCTGATCTTATATGTTTATTAAGCAATCTCAATGCTTAGATGTTAAAACATCTCTTGTTTCACTATTTTATTACATTTTTAGCAAATTTGCCGTTAAAATTATAAAAATAAGAATTATTTTTAAACATCACACTTTTTACATATTTTGTTGCCAAAACCACCCAACAACTCATAAATGTTGATATAAATTCATTTTATGCCCTCATGAGCTCGTATTTGCTTAAACGGTAACTGTTTAGTTTGACCGTTTCCGATTAAGTCATTTTTAGGCTTAACAAAAAACTTAACTATTCTTGACCCAAAATGTCAACTTCCTTTTAATATATACATAGTATAATAACATGAAAATGAATCATTTTGTTCAAGTCTTGGGTCGTTCCTCAAACTTTCATTTATTAGACGTAAAACGACAATTTAACCAAAAATAGTCTAATTATAGTCTTTTCCATTCAAGATCGGAATGAACAATTCCTTTCCATTTTATCGAACCTTGTCCCGTTGGGCATACAAATATCAATCATATTTCTTTTAACCAAACATATGCCAAAAATTCCCAACTTGAATATCAAGTATACTTGGTTCATTAAAGTTTATAAACCGATTTAAGCATGTATTCCATGAATCATACTCTAATGATTAACATGCATTTAATAATCTCAAACCAAAACACCAATACTACAACTCATATATGTTCTTGAACCCACATTGACATAAAAATCAGAAATCATGTTCCAAATCCAACATGTATGAAGAATTTACGGTTTAATAACTAGGATTCCAAGAACCAAGTTTTTACCTTTTGCTTGTTTATCCAAAAAATCTGAAATGATGGAGGTTCTTGCCATTTTTCATGAACTCCCTGTTCAATCTATGTTAAAAATCACAAATCAACACCGAATTACTGACATGCATTGAAGATTTTGAACTCAAGAAACTAGGGTTCTAAACATCATATTTTTACCTTTGAGTTCTTATCAAAATTTCTGAAAGCAGGAACCGAATATGGATTTTCTGCACAAAATCGCACCTTTAGAACCCTTCCCGACCACTTGCTACCACCGGCCATCACTGTGAGCACCACCGCCATCGGTTTGCTTCTCCGGTGCATCAATCGTCCAAGCAGAAGCAGCAATGGCTGCTTGTTAGTCGACACCCTCCACTGGATCGAGACCTGTAGGGTTAATCCCGTCCAGCATCGTCGTTGTCGGCATCAGATGCACCACAGGCCGCCACCACTAGCGTCGCCGGCGTCGTTTTTTTCTGGTGTTGCCGTCGACTGATGTCCATCTATCTCCCTCCTTCCACTAATCGCTGTTGTTTAGTGGTTCAGTTGCAGAAATCGGGAACCATTAGAGACAATTCGCGAGCCACAGAGACGAGATCGATTGCCTGGTTTCTTTTTCCCCCTCACGCGATTTCCCTCTTCCTCTCGATCTCTGATTCACGAGGGTGTACAAATGATTTGCGTGTGTGTGATTTTCTGAAGCTTTTCACTCATTCTCGATCACCCCTTCTTCTGATTTGCTCTGATGGCGTGTTTTGGGAATACACGTCGCCCACAGGAAATGGTATACGCGAACCAGGTTTTAATTTTGCTCAGATCTGAAAAATTGACCAAAATGCCCCTGTTCCATGTGTAAGTGAAAATTCCAACTTTAATTTATAATATATTTTCCTGATTTTTACATTGGCATAAATTACTCGTGTGTTATCCAAATTCTACAAACTTTATGCCTTTAGAAATGTGGGATTGAGCTTTACAATTTCTTCTTACTGACTTAAGTCTAAATCTTGATGAATTTTCTGCTATTAACTATTGAAAATGACCATTTGGTCGTTTTTGTCACTTTTGGGTCATTTTAATTCCATCATAACTCCTTCGTTACAACTTCGAATGACCCGAATCGTTTTCCTATGTTTTGTTATCTCAAATATTACAAAAGTAATTTTGATGACTTTTGCCCAAATCTTTCTAGATTTTAAGATGATAATTTCCAAAGTTTGCAAAATAAATTTGCACTTTTAGTCCTTTATTTCATACTTTTCATTTATGTCCTTAAGATTAAATTCTAAACAAATAATCATCGTATCATGAGTTAAATAAAGATCTTAACAAATAAATTCTCCATAATTTCACCTTCTTGGACCATTTTGCCATTGCTCAACATGTTGAGTTTATTTAAGTATCAACTATTTTATATTGAATACTTGCATAAATTCTTATCTTATATATGACAAAATATTTGATTGTCACAGTGATAAACCTTTGATATTAGTAATATAATCTTATAGAAATTTTGGGTGAAATGTGGTGGTGAAAATAGGTACAAAACAGAAAGTTGGATAAAAGTATGATCACATGAGATATAACGAAGTTACGGATAATTGATAGTGACGCTAAAGTAAAGTAATTTGTTATATGATGAAATTTCTTTAATGTAGGATGCTATCTGAAAATTTGTTTTTCCTGATACTATAGGCTTAGGATGGCGACGCGATGTTGATAAGTCGTGACGTTAAGCACTAACTTAGCGATGCTAAGTGCTAACTCAGTGACACTAAGTGCGAATGACATTAAAGTCCACTTAGTTGTTTTGGTCGGTGATTAAGCTACATATCACTTAGAAAAATGATAGAAACACGAGGAGAGGCTGTCAGAGCGATTTGGGGAGAAATTAACAAAGTAAAGGTGATTTCCAAAGAGATTTAACTTCATAATCAAGAAACCAAGGTGAGTAATTCTTTCAATGCTTGAATTTTGTGTTAAACTTGATTTTGTTTGTAGTGCTAGCTTGTAGTAGGTAGTTGGTGATTAAGATTGTTCTTGTGATTCGTTTAAGTTGGTTCTCCCAATTCATGTATATATGAGGTGTGAATTGAATGGTGAATTGAGTTTAGGAGAATTTAAGCTCAAAATTGACATGAGAGGTCAGGATGTTCTTGGTTAGCGGGGCTAACCATGTCTGGTGGTGATGCTAAGGTCGTAGGAACAGAGATTTGTGATTGATTCCTTTGTGTACTTGGTGATTATATAGATAGTTGAATTATGTTTAAACATGGTGCTTGACAGTAGCTAGAGTTGCTGGAGAGGGGGATTATCCTATCGGTTGAAACTTCTTACTAATGTTGGAATCAAGGTGACTAACTTAATGGATTTTGGTGTATAGACTTGGTGTTAAGAAGTAGTTGATATTTAGAATTTCCAAGTGTTGCATTATTCTTATGAAACTAATTGGTGAAATAAACAACTAATAAGATTGGTGAAAAATCTCATAACATATATACTTGGTGAAAAACTAAAGGGATTGGTGAAAAGTCCCTTCTTTTTTGGTGTTATGGCTGCTGTAAAGCCTAAGCCTTATTGGTGATATACAAACCGGCTGGTGGGAAATCCCGCTTGTATTCGGTCTTATTCATGGGAGATTGGTGAAAGTCTCACATCTACAACTGTGTATTCATGAGACTAGTGTAAAGTCTCTAGGCTGGTGAAAAGCCTCTATCTTTATGTGACTGGTGTAAAGTCTCTAGACTGGTGAAAAGTCTTTGTTAGAATACAGGGTTGGTGAAAAACACTTGTATCAAATTATTATAACTTATAATTGGTAAAATTCCCAAACTGGTCGGTGATTGATCATGTTAACATTTGTATAATTATGGTGATTTATTATTTTTTCGTCCTTTATGTTACTCACCAAGCATGTAGCTTATGTGTGTTTATTTGGTGAATGCCATAGGACCTAGTAGGTTAAAAGGTAAGGCGATATGGGTGGCGTGATGGTCTAACATCATACAGTTTTTGCATTTTGCTGATATTTTGTATACCCAGCTTAATCATGGGACGTTATCTTTTGTATATTTTGTACATGATCTTTTGATCTAACTTGTATAACCGATGTTGATACTGATGTACACCATATATATGTATGTATGGTTTTTGGAAAATTTTGGGTTAAACAGCCTGGCATTATCTTTACTAAGAAGTAGAGGGATGAAAACCAAGTACAACTAGGATATAATTCTTACTCTACTTCCCTAACAACTTATAAAATCCATCATCGGTATCATTACCCTCTGTATCTGAGTTCTCTTTCGCCCGGTTCATATTGTTTTCCCCCGTAACATCATCGATAATGTCAACCATGTCGTGACTTGGAGCTAAGTTATGTACAAATGGGAGGATTTCTACTTTCACCGTAATAGGTCCATATAACATGCCATTTACTAAAACCATATTTATGTATATAAATTTTCATTATTGTTACTTTTATGAATTCTGTGTTTTCGTATCTTCTACAGGCACATCTGAATAGACCTTTACCGTCAACGTATGATTCGTATCTCTTCATAAAAGTTTTGAGTCCTTCCTCGAATGCGACACATTTACAGTTTTCAAGCGTAACCCAGTTTTAATCAATCGGATGCAACTGAAACATAAAAGATGTTGTAGATCAAATTCAAATTTGAATTTCTTTCGAGAAATCCAGATGTGTAGAATAGTTCAAACACTAGACTGATTCAATCACAAAATGTTGGATTTTTTTGTTCACCAAAACGGGAACGAAAATCAGAGTACAAATATAGTATTAACAAGGTTAGGATTCTAAATACACTTTTTTATTGCCTTACCTTATATTTAAATGGATATTATGTGATTGGTAGATTAAGAAAAATTCGACATCATTTACCCTTAGCTCCCAAGTATATATAGAAATTTAAACCTGAAAATAAAAAGAAGATGACAATCAAATCTTTCTTAAATGAACAACCATGCATGTAATGTGTATATATAATCTAAATGAGATAAAATGATAAAAACGATGTCCTAAACAAGGGATAGCCCCGAATTAGTTTCTAAATCAACTTTGGGCGAGTATTTCTATTCTCAAGAGAATTCAAACAAACTAGATTAGTTCGACCACAAGATGTTAGAGAAGTTTTTTCACTAAAAGGGGAACAAAAAATTGGACTACGAATAGGGTATTCACAAGCGCTACCCTACATTTATTTTGTATTTCTATTAGAACATTATACTTCAAATATTATTTTGTTAATTATTTTGTTTGAGTGAATCTCAAACATTATATATGGATAGAAAATATATTATTTATTTATTTTCTTCACAGTTAAATCATTAACTGTAACATCCATAATCTGTGCTTGGTAGTTTTGACCCCTTTTTGGTGGAAAAAATTAAAAACTTTTGGAAAAATAAAATAAAATAAAATAAATTCATGAAAATAGAATAAGTTTTAAAAATAAATAAAATAAGTTTATAATAAAATAATAAATTCATTTATATGTGATTCATAACTTGAAACTAGAATTTAAGACCATTTCGAGAAAATTTGAGATGACTGACTAAAATTTGCCAAATTCTAAAAACTTAGAATTTAGGATAAAATAGATTAGGGACTAATAATATGAAAAATAATTAAATAAATGATTAATTATGAGTTTCCTAAGTTAGTAATGGGTTTTTGCGTCCTTTTGAGACATAAATGAAAATTAGGACTAAAAGTGACAATTTGACCAAAGTTTAAATTGACCACCTTTTACCTAGGTTTGAATTAGAAACTAAATGAAAGCTTCTAAGTGAAATAATTGTGAATAAATAAGCTTTGGTTACTTTTAGAAGTTGCAATTAGGGTCAAAGTGTGAAAAGCCTAAGTAGTATTGTTCATATTGTCATTTGCCAAACCTATATAAGCTAGTTAGTTAGTTTCTTCCTCATCTAGATGATGAAAGACTTTTGAGAAGAGAAGGAGCTCCATGGCTATTTTCATGTAGTGACTAGATGATGGATTGATGAGTTCTAGCACCAAATTTTAGTTGCCAAGCCTCAACTACGTATAATCTCTCATTCATCTTCATTTTCGTCCTAGAGTTTGGGAAATAACCCCAAATCTAAAAATATTATTCAAATATCAATTAAAAGATGTTTTTAATTAATTTCAATTGATGTGACACAATTTTATTGTCACTTATATCATCATAGTCTAAAATGTGAATACGTTGAGCTTTTGAAGCGTTGAAGCTTCATCAATGGCAGACTTTCATTTGGAACATTAGATGTCAAATCTAATGGTGTTTCTAACTTGATTTAGTATTTTCTAGACTATATTTGATGAATGGAATCCATCATTGAATGATTGCTTCATAATTTGAGTATTTGTAAATCTTTAAGTGGATCAAAACATGTTAATGGATCAATAAAAGTCTTTACCACCGAAAGAATCAAGTTTATAAGTGATTTGGAAGCTTAGAACCCATTGTACATACATATAAGGAACATTTTTGGACATTTTTGTGCTGGTCAGATCATGCCCGTGTGAGATTGGACCCAAGGAAAATTGGTTCCGGTCGTACTTCGACGTTGTTAATGAGGATCATTTAAACTTTGTTAACAAAGTTGTTTTGATCATAACTTTTGCAAATGGAATTGATATCACTCATAATTTTCCCTATGTTCATATCTTGACCTTATGAATGTTTTGAAACAATAAAAATATATGTTTGGAATTAAGAACTTAATAAGTGACCTAATGGATTAAGAGGAAGTTATAGTTTAGTTATTGAGTTTTTTATGTGATGGTTAGAAACTGCAAGTGAGGGAGCTTATGCTAGGAATTGAGGTGAGTATTTACCGATAGGTACATTCTCCTACAACCTATTTTTCGCAAATATGTGATAAATTTTGTAGGTTTTGGAATTCACTTCATGGAAATCTATGTGTATTACTTGATCTATGTGTTGCATATACAAAGTTTTTGGAATTCACTTCAAGAAAATATTGTTTGGTTTACAATTTATTTTGAAATCATCCTTCATATGCATACATGTAGGTTGGGATTGGATTAGTGTGTGGCCCAAACATTTATTGGGATTTATTCCTTTTTGACATTAGTTGGTTTTTAGACCTTAGTGGTTGTTAATGGATTGAAGTGTAACGCTTAATCTAGAAGTGAAGCCAAATAAGCACAAATGCTTCAGGGATGGACATTGCTATTCTATTACATCGATTCAAGTGCTAGTGACCATTTTCCCTAAATTTGGACCTTAGTGGTCGTGCGGGCAACATATTTGAGTTTCACACCTCTTTCTGGACTTATACCCATTTACCAATGGGACCCTAGTGTAGAAAGGGACTATATTCAAAGTAGAGAACTTGGGGTTGAGATTAGATGCATGTGTATTGCATCTATGCATTTTATTTTGGTTGTTGAGATAATTCACTTAATTTATTTTATTTCTTATCCCTAATTCCTTACAAGTATAAAAAGGTTTTGAAATTACAAATATGAAGATGATTTTAAAAACGTTTTTGGGAACTTTGATGACTCCCCAAGTCTAACTTTGTTATTTTAAGATATACTCATAGTAAGGTTATGTATGACCTAGAAGTGACCTTTGGAGGTTAGCATTTAGACAACTAGAAGATTCGTAAATATATTTTTTGATGTATTTGCTTGATTTAAACTCTTGATTTGATGCATTGTGACACCGCATTAGACTTGAAAAACTAAGAGCTTGACATATTTAACCATTTGAGTGTTGGGATTTGATCACATAAACACATAACAGATGCAGCGGAAGACAGATAAGATCAAATCACAGAAATTCCATGAACATTGTTCAGGATCATACAATTCATAGCAAATTATAGCAACTTTAAAACATAAAGAATGTACCTCAAAAAAGTCTTATTCTTTGTGATCTAGTCAGGGCCATGATTACACGGATGGTCAGGATCCAAAATGCGAATCCCTCTAGTGGCTTGTACCTAGGGACAACCAGAAAACCTAGCAGATCAGAAGCAAAGAACTCTAACCCTAGAGAGGGAAGAGTTTTCACAAAAGGAAGGAGGGAGGAGGGACTTGGCGGCTCAGAAGGGTTTTTGGATGCCTTAGGGTGTCACCCCAAGGCCTCTATTTATAGTACATGAGATCCTAGGGTTTCAAACTTAGGAGCCTTTTGGCGGCCGCACCCCCTGAACTTGTTCCATTGATTATATCTTTAGTCAATTACAATCCAATCCCTTTAATTGATTACAAATTAATCCTAGATTCATTTAAAAACTAAATTATTCTTTTAGTTTCCAATTAATTTATCCTCAATAAATTAATAAACTAAATAACCTTTCCTTTATTTTGACTTTGAATGTTTTTCTGGGTTCTGAGGACAACCCAAAAGAACTCTACCTTTTATCAAAAGTATTCTAACAAGTTGATGACCTTTGACATTATTCCAACATTGAGTCCTACTTAGGTTATTGTTTTTTTCTTAAAGAAATTGATTATGTAAGACTTGATCAATGGTTGAGAACTAATATCGATAATCATTTTGGGGACAAATTTTCTCTCGAGAGTGACTTTGAGACATTACTTTCCGTAACTTTTTTCTACTTGACTTTATTTTAAAACTATGCCATATCATGTAAAAGGCAAAGCCAAATAGAGGGGTGTTACATTAACAATTAAGTTTTTTACAAATAAGTCAAAAGCAAAAGCACAAACACTTTAAGGCTTATCTAGTTATGTCATTACAATCACTCCACACATCATATCATCACAACTCATACGTATCATAGCACAAATTCTTTAAGTCCTTGATTATTAAGTTTTTAGCAATAAATTTTATAATCTGATTAAGCCATAACAAGCCAAAACATAGCATAACAACACAAACATATCATAACACAATACATTAAGTACTTAATAATTAAGTTATTAATAATTAAGTCGTAAGCAAAATTAGAAATTCCATAAACAAATTAAGCCATTGCGAGCACTAAACATACATATAAACATTCATAGCATAATATTGACACAAATTTCCATATGGAAAATCAGATTTTTAACAAATTAGAAAAAACTTCAAAACTAGGTGGTGGAAGTTTACCTTTCTAATAGTAGAAACCAGTGGTCACCAATGCAATAAGAAATGGCAGCAGAGAAGGATCGGTCGATGGAAAGAAAGAGATGCAGAACAATGCTTGAAAACAACATAGAAGTGGATAAGTTGCGTAGCTTTTAGCAGTGATGCCTTTAGTACGACAACTGCCAATAACGGCGACACCTAATGGCTTTAGCAGGGACCTTAATAGGGCTAACAACGGAGAGCGACACCATGAATAATTTGGAGGGGGAAATTTCCGCTTCTCTTTTGAACCGTTCAATTGTACAATAAATCACGGGCCATGGTTTATTTGAGTATGGGCACTCGGAGCCGAGCAATAGCGGCGACAGCGCTATTTTCTGCGACATTCAATGTGTTTAGTTGTGTATTGCCGCTGTTGCAACTTATTCTTGTAGTGAGAGCACCCTTTTCCAACTCAACATAACAACCAGGTAACCGGAAGACGCCAATTGAAATAGTTAAGATTGAATAAAATTAGAAAATATAACGTCCGATTTAAAAACAAAAATAATTAAATTGAAATTTTTTTTTGAAATTACAGTAATTTTGTAGTGAGTTACACTTTAAACAAATAATTGCAACTCCTTTGAATATGTATCTTTCATTTTTCATTAACTAGTAAGTTATCTTTTAAATCAATGCATTATCAATTTACTATATTCACCCTTCAGGCTGGGGGGAGCAGTCACGAGCCATCCCGTCGCTAAGCTATGCCACGTTGGCAATGGCGAAGACGAAGGCAGAAGGCGAGGAGTGGTTGGCGATGAGCTTGGCGAGGAGCTTGGCTGAGATTTCAACTAAAAACTGTTACCCTTCTTTCACAACGAGCTCGCTGAGATTTCGACGAGGAGCTTGGCGAATGGCGAAGGCGAGCAAGGTGGGTGCAGTCGACGAGGCTTGGCGAGTGTGGATGGCGAGGCTTGGCGAAGGAGCTTGACGAACTGCTCCCTCCAGCCTCACTATCTGGTATGCTAAGACCCGCCTAAGAGCCCTTTCAGATTTACATTTCAAAATTTTTAGCCCTAAACTCGTTAAGGATAGACTCAAACTTTGGTACATTTCCGCATCATTATAACTTAGCAACCGGTGATCGTGATTAGCACCTGGTCCCGATTTCAACCAGATATATCATTAGGTTTGACTATTTATACCCCTTTTGCTTTCTAGTCTTTACCCCCTATTTATTACATCTACTTTTTTCCTAAAATAACTTACGTGTAAGAACCCGCGAAAAAGTTATAAAAGGGTAAAACGGTCTTTTGACACGTTATAAGACTATTATGAAAAATAATATGTATTTGTAAAATAATATGATAAGAAATAAGAGTTTATGTGAAAGTTGGAGTTTTACCGCGTAAATAGTGAAATTTGACCAACAAGGGCAAAATGGTCATTTGACATGAAAATGACCAAATTGTCAAGGAAATGTTAAGTTGGAAGTTAATGAAACATAAATTGTAAAGTTATGAACTCTTGGGCCATTTCTGAATAAAAGAGAGAAGCCAGGGGGTTAAAGTGAAAATGTTTATAAATATTAAATATATATAATATATGAGAGTTATCCTCCATTATTTGAGAACCCGGTAGAAGAGTCCAGAGAGAGCTGGAGAGAACGAGAGGGAAGAACACGGGAAGATCAAAAGTTTGCCAAGAAATCAAGAAACAACCTTGGAATTAGTGATTCCAAGCTTGAAGAGGTAAGATTATCAAGTTCTAAATCTAAAATCTGTAACGGGAGCTATGTTTTTGATTTCTGATTTTCCAGAAATCATAGTTCCAAAGTTATCATCTAGTTCATCTTGCTCAAAATCACCACTAAAACATGTTCTAGCCATAGAATGTGTAAAAATCAAGAAATGGTGATTTTTGCTCAAGAACCCTAATTCATGGGTTTGTATGATCAAGATCAGTTTGTATGGTTTTATTGAGTCCAAATGATCACTTAGGATGTATTAAGACACTCCTAAGTGGTTAATTTCAAAAAGATGGATTTTTAGTGAAAAATAGCAAAAACGGGTTTTCAAAGAATTGGAATTGGAATCAGTGATTCCATGGCTTAAAACCTGATGTAAAACAAGGGTTTTAGTCATAGAATGATAGTAAAATGATTAAGATAAGTATTAAGCACTTAATAGGCCAAAATAGAAGTCTGCAGCTCAAAATTCGGACTTAAAAACAAGTCTGCAGGTCAAGCACGGGTCGTGCTTATTTACCAGCATTTAAGTCCAGAAAAGGCCATGTACTAAGTGCACGAGTCGTGCAACCTATAAGGCACAAAGAGCACGAGTCGTGCTTTTGCTGGGCAGCCTTCTGTCCAATTTTTGAGATTTGAACTCGATGTTAGGCGTGTCCGTTTGGTATGTAACTCATACCATAGTCTTAAAATGGTATGAAAACATGTGGGAAATTGTTAAATTCGTGATCCGACCTTGCGGAAAAACCACTGTAGCAGCAGTGGCCAAACATCAAGTTATTGTTAAAACTTGATTTTTGGAACTTGAGCTAGACTTGTCCAATTAACTCCAAATTTGAAACACAAGTCTAATATGACCTAAGACTTCATGGAAAAGTGTCGGAACTGAAATACGACCCCTCGGGGGTACTGTAGCAAAATACGCGTATTTCGGAGAAAATTATAAAATGAGTTTATTAATGGTTATCTATTTAGTATGACCTGAAGTTGAATTGTATGAGACCTTAGAACTATAGAGTTAGTTGTATTATGTCTTTATATACGTGATACTTGTGTAGGTGGTGCTTCAAACATTGTTGAGCACGGAAAAGGGAAAGGTGTGCGAGAAGCCTAGTGACTTATAGCTACACCAAGGTGAGTTTTATGAGGATTTCTCTAGTACATAGCAAAATGATATTTTCAGAAAAATAAGATTTCCAAATGTTTGCAAATACTAAAGTTTGGAAAATAGTTTTTAAAGTAGCTCTATACAAGGGCTAAGTGTTTCAAGCAGATTTTTAAGAAGTATAGTTTGCAAAGTATTTTGAAAGAAGTTCCTTATGTGAACTAAGATGTCAAAATCAGTTTTGAAAGTATTTTCAGTAAAGAGTTATAAAGTGTATGAGTATGAGTTATTTATAAATTGTGTCCCATTTTGACCAATTTGAGATGTAATGAGACAAGAATTAAAGAAAGAAAAAAGTAAGAGTCAGTTGTCCGGACTAGGATCACCCACATAATCGGGGGATCAGAAGACACTACTGGGATGATACCTCCTGTCGCGAAGTAGTTGTCTAGCTTAGTATACCCTTGTGCTTGAATCCGTTCCAAGTCACAAAGGGGAGACAGAATGAGCATAATCTAGCGGGCGGATCTGTTCTGTCCCGCGAGGGGAGCTAGTAGAATGAATAAAAGTAAACTAATTCATGAGTTTCAGTTGGTCACTAGAAAACAAGAAAGAAAGCAGTTTTGAGAAAGAAAGTATTTAAAAGAGTTTGAAAGTAAAGAAGAAAAGAAATTTTGAGATTTGTGACATAAACCAGTTCTAAGCAGTTTACTTGTAATATTTCAAGTTTTGGTACAGAAAAGTTTTGGGTCTAAACCCGCATTACTCACGAGGCTTTATGTCTCACGTATATTTTTTTTTAAAATGCTATGTACTTAGGTGAAATGAGCAGAAGTTAAAGTGGGACCAGTATGTATACAGTAAGTTTAAATTATGGTTTTCTGTATTGAGTCTGTAATATCCCCTTGAGAATAAAGTTTGTAAAAAAAATTTAAGTGACTACTTCATAGTCACGAGTTTGTAAAATATTTTGTAATATAAACTGTATTTGAATACGGTTTGAGAAAGGGGTATTACATTAAGGCTATCCATAACTCCCCTATTAAACCTATTAGATTAAATGTGATTTCAACATTCATCCGTCAAACGTGCCTAAAGTGAGCAATGATGCTTTCTTTAATTTTTTCCTATTTATAATATTATATATATATTAATTACCAAATTTGGTTTGTGAGAGGAATAGTACTATTCAATTTGTTTTCCTATTTCCAGAGCCAGAACTACTAAATTCATATTATAGTATAATTGGTAAAAGCATAATATATAAATTGCAAATAAGCTTCTATATCGAAATAGCAATTTTGATTCTTCTTATAGCAAACTTTTATATTTACGTTTTTTCCCCTCAACTAATTTCGAATTAATTGTTTTAATCCCTAATTATTATAAAGTTATATTATTAGTATTTCGTAAGTTGCGATTCCAGTCCTTTATTATACATTCAAGATACATTTTCCGCCCCTTACGTAACTTTTCTTTATCGAACTGCGTTTTTCAATATACCGGGCTTCCGCAGCATCGCGCGGCCAGTTCGAATACTAGTTTACAATAATTATTAAGAAATAAATAAGTAAGATTTAAAAAAAGGGAAAAAAATAGAAACGTGTCCTTTACCTGTTTGTTTAGGAGAAAAAAAACGTATGACTTTTTAACAATAATTTAAAAATAATGTCTTAAATTTAATTTTACATGCAATACGTAATAACATATATTCATCATTAATTTATAATGTTAGTTTGAAAATTAATGTTTGCAATGTCCTATAAATACAATAAATTATTTTAAATTGTTAAAATAAGTATTATAATGTTACATATTTTGTATTTTTTATAAGCAATAAAATCAATTTTGGTCCCATCAATACAACAACTTATTTTAATACGTTAAACCTTTTCTGAAAGGCTACAACGTAAATTTCTGAAGTAGAGATGAACGTGGTGTGCTTAGGTGCGGTTATTAGCCAAAACTGTACCTCTAACCGCAATTGCGAATATTACTTGTGTGTTTTATATAATTTTGGTCCCATCAATTTTGTTGTTGTTTTTAATTACTTGTGTGTTTTATATAATAATAATAAGATTTAATAACATTATATATATATATATATATATATATATATATATATATATATATATTAATAAGATTTATCATTTTTTCTTATATGCAATTAATATTATTAATTATTTTATATATAATTCTAATATAATAGCCATATTAAAGTCACAATCTTAAAATAAAGAGCAACTTAAGAATAAAATTTTAAATTAAAAAGCTAACGTACGAAACCTAAAAAAGTAGAAAACCATTGCCTCCGTTCAACAGATGTAATTCATTTTAGATTTTATATATTTTTGTTTTATTTATCTTATGAAAGAAAAAAAATAGTGAATTTAAAATAAAATATTGAAATAATCATAATATTAGTAAATTATTAGTTGAAAATAATAAACAATAATTATATTATTATAACATAATGATTAGATAATAAAGTTAATGTTAATGATTATTATACCTAAAAAATAATGATTAAAAGGGTAAGCTCAATGAAAATGGGGTATAAAAAGTAGTACCCTATATCATATATCTTCACGAAAGAATCATGCACCCTAGTCTTACACGAGGGCAATAAATTATGATGATGGAGCACACTACTGTTAAGTTAGCGTACATATACGTTACATGGCTATTTACATGCACTTACATCCATGATCCGTGCATAAAATGCATGTCCATGTTGTTTTAATATATATGCTTGATTTACTAGCCATCAAAAGACGCATATTTAGAGTAAAATCAACACAAATTAGTGTGAATTATGAGAGCACAACATATAAATAAAACCGTTAAAAAATATATATATAAATAAACTTTTGTATACTGTTCTTACAGACCAGCCTCTTGGTAGTGTGTTTTTTTATGCTCGCTGTTAAAAAAGAAAAACAGAAGAAAAAAAACACGATCATGACTTAGGGCGGTTAAATCATTGGGACGGCGCATGATCTTCATAGCAGTCATTACTTATTAATTACTTTCACATTATTTTCTTAATTAAAAAATTAAAATATTTTGACATGAACGAACCAAGCATTAAATTAATCATTATTACTTTTTGTCTTCTCCAATTCCTATATATTCCTTCGTTAACTCCCTCTCTTCCCCTTCCCTTGAAGTCTCACCTCCATGCAAATTCAATGAAAAAAACCAGAAACTGAGCAAGCATGGGAAGTCATATTATGAGAAATTGGTCGATCCATGAAGTCAATTCTGCTAAAGAAGAAGATTGGTTTTCTTTTCCTAACCAGTTGCCTCCTTTTGAATTCGGGTAGTAATACGTAAATTTCTGAGGAATGAAGAACTTTTTGTTATATTTAATTTTGTTCATGGTTTTTTGTTAATCGGTACATGGAATACATGAAGTAGGTTTCCGGATGTAGGATGCAACGTCACATACGATTTGGTGCCGATGCCCCTAGACCAGCATCACAATGGATTCGATGCTTTCACTTGGACGGACATCATTTCAACGGATCCACTGTATTCGTCTTTAGATATTGTACCCAGGCACAACCAATTTCTTCTCCAAGGTTGTATTGTTAGTGCTTCCATAGAACACATATTTTTCTCGCTTTATCTTCTTATTTATGTTGTTTTTAGATTACATGACGAATGGTCAAGGAGATGATTTCATGAATGTTTATGAGATAGACTATGGATTCAGTACCCTGCATCCAGAGATGCCCATAGTGAACTCATTCGGGTTTCATGATCAGAAGGAACCCCTTATGCTAACATGTACGGAAGAAAACAATGGTGGTGACGTTAGCAACAAAAAGACGATGAATGGCAACAACGTCAAGAAGGTGGATCAGATGGATTTCGAGAGGGAGCCAACGAAGCTGAATAACCCAAGAATGTTGGAGAGAGAGAGGGCCGAAAATGGCAACGCTGGTGGTTCTATTTATGCTTCTAAGATGATGTTAAGTAGAGAAACCATATCAAAGTATTTTTACATGCCCATTACACAAGCAGCGAAGGAGCTTAATGTTGGACTGACACTGTTGAAGAAACGTTGTAGGGAATTAGGCATTCGCCGTTGGCCTCATCGCAAACTTATGAGCCTTCAAACACTCATTAACAATATCCAGGTCACATTTCGTTTCCTCTCCTTCTACAAGTGATTTAACATTTCAAATTATGTCTAATTAATGAACATCGTGCTGCAGGAATTGAGTAAAGATTCGGGCGAGAGAGCAGAAGAGAAGTTGAGGGAAGCAGTTCTGATACTGGAGAGAGAGAGGAAGAAGATGGAAGAGATTCCAGATTTGCAACTAGAACACAATACCAAGAGGTTGAGACAAGCATGCTTTAAGGCTAACTACAAGAAACGAAGAACCATGGGGTTGGTGGCATCATCGACTTCTCTTCCATCAAAGACTGGTCATGAACAGCAATCAGTGTCATCGTGTTCCAGTACTTGCAGCATTAATCTTGCAGATTATGAGGTCACAGAAGATGATTATGGTGATGATGTAGATCAAGGAGAGATGAGGTCAATATTGTTTTCAGACTGCTTTCCTTCTTCAAGCAACGCAATCTTTTAAGTTGTTACATGCTTAAATTTGAACTTGGTCTAGAAATGGAATATCTCCTTCCGGCATAAGTTGAATGTGGGGTTCCGTTTTGGATTTAGGCAAGATATAAGTAAGTCTTTTAACTTCGCATATCTATATGGGCATAGTGGTGTAAGCAAGTCAAGGTGCTCGTGAACTATTTGTGATCGATTTGTTAAAACTTGCCTCAATTTCGAGTTAATTAAACAAGTCCGGCTCGGTCTCAAGCTCACCTTGAGGCTTGTTTGTTAAATGAGTTTGAGCTTGAGCTCTATTTACTGGACACGTGAGCCTATAAAATTAAAATAAAACAGATTATAGGTTTATCATAGTTTTCAACTAAAAAACCTTTTTTATTAAAAAAAAATAACGTCATAAATGTTAGCTTTTAATATTATACATACTATTACAGTTAAATAAAAGACTAATTTTTTTTTTACAAGCAGGTAGTATATGGTCAATGAAATTTAGCTTTGGCCAAAGCTAAATTACAAAGACCATACACCGGGATTACTTCTAAAAAATACGATAGTAAGTAGTTATAATATAAAAGTAAAAGAGACGTGTTTCACCTGTTTTAGTCCCATAACGTTGAATGTTAAAAGGAAAACAAACACATGTATCCTTACTTAAAGAAGGCAATGAAATGGTTACGAAAAATAGTAGGTCCGTTTTGACTATCTCCCGCAACACTGTCTGTAAGAGTTTTATATTGTAGTTTTGATGTTAACAGGCTCCTTAGGCAGCCTAAAACGCAAAGTGAGCTTGGTCATAAAGAATATGATGTGTTGAGTTTTATCCTCATTAGGCTTTGCTTGATAACCGGGTCAACCTCTCGGCCTGAGCTCGTGCCTATTGAAATTGTAAACGAGTTGAGATCGAGCCTCAAACTTAGGCCTAGCAGTGTGGAAGTGCGAGGGGGTGCGAGCCCATGGGGAATACCGCCCCCCTCATGCGGTGACCCTGCAAAACCAAGCCCGCGAGGGGCCATTAGCTCGTGCGACGAACGAGAGGGAGAGGGCATGACTGTTGAGTCCAACGACTATATAGCGGTTATATTAATTCTTTTTAATTAAATAAATACCCCACACACACATACAAACACACACACCCCCCTCATTTTTAAAAACCTCACACATATATTTCTCTCTCTATATTCAAAAATACTAACTTCTAAAAAATTTCTCAATGACATCCAAGAAGTTACTTTGCCAGTGACACCTTTTTTGGCGACATAGGCTTTAGCGACGGTATACAACCAATGCGTTGTATTTCACTGCTAAAGCCCGATGTCACCGGTAAAGGTATGGTCAACGATTCGCGTGCAGTTCGTCAAAATCATTTTGCCTGTCGATGTGTTTAACAAAAGTAATGGGTGGATGTGTTAGGGCAATACCGGCTAGTGCTAATAACGACGACATATGTCGCCGCTAATGATAATTAAAATAATACATCGAAACTATGGTAAATTTTAAGTAGATTGATATTTTGTAAATGTTTGGTATTTTGGTAAATTCGATGTAGATTGCTATTTTGGTAAATCTAAGTAGATTGCTATCTTGGTAAATGTTAAGAGATTGCTATTTTTATAAATGGTTGATATTTTGGTAAATGCTAAGTAGATTGCTATTTCAGTAAATGTTCGGTATTTTGGTAAATGTTTGGTACTTAGAATGTATGATTAATTTTGTAGAATAATCAATTTGAGATGATGCTTGATGACCTGCCATTTAGAGCTAGACTCGTAGACATGATGTGATGTACACTGCACAAGATGATGGAGAAAATGAGAAGGACACAGATGCCGTCATGGACTAAGTTTGTTTTACCCGGTTTTAGGCATTTTTGATGGACTATTTTGTTGTTTTTTAAACGTTTTGGACTAACTTAGTGTAACCGCAATAATTTGTACTGGTTTTTATGCTTTTTGATAATCATGTGTAGTGTGTATGCTTTATTTTGTAGAATGCATATATATATATATATATACACACACACACACACACACACACACACACACACACACACACACACACACACACACACACACACACACCAGGTCTTTTGGCATTAAATTTTTTTTTTTTTAAAAAGTATGAGCGGAAACACTCTTTAGCGGCGACGTCCATAGCGGACAAGTAACTGGACGGTTACCACCTTTATCGACGATACCAATAGCGGCGACACCGGGTTTTAGTGGCGACGCTTTTTACCGGCGACAACTGAGCAATAGTGAGGGGGCGTTAGTAGTGACATGTCGCTGATAATGCCTTTAGCGGCGAGAAATAAGTAGTGTCAAAAGTCTCTAAGGACCAAACTCCGCTTGTAATATCAATAAACTTTGCTTTGGAACTAAACCAATCTTCATCAACATAAACTTTCAACCTTCAATCGAAAACGAGAAATAAGTAGCGTCAAAATTCTTTAAGGACCAAACACTCGAACGAAATAGACTGAAAAACATGGTGATATATCAAATCACCAAAATGTCATTGGATATGAACCTTCAATTTCAATGCAAGTAACTCATAAAAATACCATTAAAATCTTGTAAATGCATCGAAAATTGTAATGAGGCCAAACTGCACGTGCCAATATCGTATTCATACCATATCATATGACATGTTTTTGAATGCACTCACGAACTAAAACTAGTAAACTGTTTTAAATAAGGCGCTATCTCAATTATAAATGAAATGGTAAAAAGGTAAAAACTTTAAAACGTATGTTGTATGAAATAAACATCTCCGACCAAAAATTGTCAAACATGCAAAATAGGCTTACGGTATCATATACGCCAAAACACCGTAAAATAATCCTTACACAAGTAAAACAATATATAAAATTAGTTTTCTTCAAAGAGCGAGTGATAGGATGTAACATCCGTATTTTAGGGCGTTAGTTTTGACACATTTGGTCGGAAAATAAATTTTTTCGAAAATAAAACAAATTAAATAATAATAAATAATATAAAATATTATGAAATAAAATCATTTACGAAAAAATTATTTTAATAAATTAATGGAAAATTTTAGTGAAAATGACTAGATTTGCAAAACTTATGAAATGTCTTTGTGATTTGCATCTAATTTAATTACTACGATATAATAATTTGATATTTAGTGGTTTAAAATAAAATTCCTAAACTAGAAAAATAAATATGAGTCATTTGTAGATATTAAAGCATAATAGACCAAAAGTGATAAATTTAGTAAACTTGGGTTTGACCATGTGTTAACCTAGCCGGGCCTAGAAATATTAATAATATTATTTCCATGTTTGAAAAAATGTATTAAAAGTTTTTTGGATTATCCTGTGGTTTAAGGATGAAAACATTTAAACAAAGGACCATTTATGTCACTATGTGAAAGATAAGAACATTAAAACCCTTACCCTCCTCCCCTTCCTATTTTCAACGAACCACACCAAGTATGAGAACTTTAATGTAACACCTGGTTTGTAGAGGCATGGTAAAACGAGGAGAAAACAAGTGAAATTTTTGAAGGACATGGAGATAGCGACGATATCCTTAGAGATAGTGGCGCTATCTCGTGGACCAAGAGAAGGACACATGGCTAGATAGCGACGCTATCTCTCGCTGTGCACTTCTTTTTATTTAGTCAGTGGTCGTTCATTTGGCTAAAAAGCCATATTTTTGTTCAATTCAGAAGAAGAAGGGACGAATATCTGGTGTTTTAGTGCTAAAGGATGGTGAAGGAAGACTAAAGGATGTGACCTAATCATCCTATGTTGCTAATTTGAAGGTAATTCTCCTCTTCATAAAGGTATGTTTAAATCTCAGGCTATGATGTGTTTAGTTGTTGCAAATCCTAGCTGAATATAGTTGTGGGTGATTTGTAATTAGTATATTTATGTGATAAAGTAATAATTCTTGGTGTATTGTATCTTAATTTGGATATACCATTGAATTTAGTGAAAATTTGGGTTTAATCCTAATATAGTGGTGTTTTGGGTCGAGTCTAGAGGTTGGGATACCTTTGGAAGTGTAAAGATGTCTAATAGATGCAAAAACCCTGATTAAAAGGTGGTCTGGAACGATTCAGAGATGAATTGATGCTAAGTTCATAGATAGCGACTCTATCTATGAATTTAGCGACTCTATCTATGATAGCGACACTATCTCTTAGATAGCGGCACTATATGTTTAGTAGTGGTAAAACTCAGTTGTTTAATGAGATTAAGGTGTTTTGTCTCAAGTAATTGAATAAGTATGTTTATTTGGTGATTTAATAGTAGTTGGTGACAACGAGATCCAAGATACATTTAGGATGTGAGGGGATCATTCTACATGCATGTCTATCGAGGTGAGTAACTTTACATAGCTTTGATTGGTGTTATGTGGTATGCTATGCTTTGTATAATAACAAGTTCTTGGATATAAATGCATTTTTATGTTTTGTGTGTATGTATAATATGGTGGTATTAGATTCAATACCTTGATGAAACATAATATGAACAATATTATGTGGTGATATATGTGCAACTCTAGGTGTAGTTGAGTCTAGATATGAGTGGTGTAGTTATAAGTGATTTATATTAATATGTGGTGTATTTTGCATGGTCACATGAAAAGTACTTCATGATGATGTTCACGTGGTGTTTTAATGGGTGCATAACAAGTATCTTGCAGTCATTTGGTGTTTTCTTGAGACCAATGAAAAGTCTTTTAAGACGGGTGATACGTCTCTGGATTAGTAAAAGCTCTGTCTTTTAGGTGATAAATTACTGTGTTGGTGTTAATCCTTACATAAGGGACTGATTTCTTAATGATCATGTCTATAGCTCTAATATTCTTCCACAATGCTTGTATAAGAACCCCAATTGTTGTTTTGAAGCTTTCATTCCCCCATCAATGGTTGAAATTAGATCTATAGCTTTATTTTATGAGTTGAATACTTGAGTCAACCTTGATTTTAGTTTTTAAAACTTATTTGGAGTTCAACAATCTATTATTTGTGTTAATATTAACTTATATATCCAATTGAGGTTTACTTAAGCTATAATGAGTTGTACTTAAGACATGATGAGTTTTACTCTAGCTTATGTGAGTATACTCTAGATTGTTAATGTAATTTTGGTATTCTAACCCTGATTCATAGATGATTAATTAATTATCATATTTAGGAAGTAATATTTATGAAGATTCAATGGTTTATATTGAGTTTTTGAGCATGATTGGTGATTCCAACGGTGATCCACCATTGGAATGGATTAACAAGCCTTTTGAATTAAATTAATATGAAAAATCATTTTACAATGTTTATGTGGAAGTATCTGATTCAATTCTAGTTATGTTGGAAAGTTTTAAAAGTAACAAAAGAATTTAGAAGAACTCACAAACTCTACATTTGGGTATAAACTTCTTAGCTTCATAGTTGAACTCGGAATCACATTTGGAAGATCAGAATCATGATTTAGAATTTAATGGAAATGAAGTTAAGCACTTAGATTATCCATTTAATGAGGGTTCTAGGACTTAATTTTAGTGTAATAAGTCATTTGGGATGTTTAGTAAACTTTGGATGCAAAGGAAGTAAAGTACAATGCTTAAAAGATGCTATAACATAACTTCACCCTTACTTGGTACATGCAAGTTTCTACCCAGTCCGTGTAGCTAGTGTTCAATCTTTCTATTTAGTTTTGAATTGTTACTTGGTTTGAGTAACATTGTACTTGTTTCGAGTAGATATCCAAAATGTTGATTTTGACCCTGTTTACCATATATTAAGATGTTAAAGGTACATGTAAGACCTATAATGGGTTAAGGAACGGTGTGAGGGTGTATATGTTAATATGTAACCCACTTTGATGATCAATATATGATGATTAAGAAGACTAAAAGTGTTAAAGGAAGTAAAGAATTAAGAAAACACATAAGGTGACTAAACTCCATTGGCACATGTCCCTAAACCCTATTATTTTGGTTTTGAGTTTCAATCAATATCCTAAACCATATGTAGTCTATGTGAACTATATGAACTACTTGTTGCATTCATGAAAAAGGCATTTTGGAAACCAATTATTGGGAATTTGTAATTTGGTTGAAAACTTATTTTGAATCGTTCATTATATGCATTATAGATGGGTTGGTTGACTTGTCTCATGCCCAGGAACTCACTTGGGGTTGTTCACGTTTTGATATTGGTGGTTAAAGTGACTTAGTCAAAGGAAACAGAACGGGAGTGTGATGCTCATACCAAATAGAAAGGCTAACAAGCAAAAATTCTTAGGGATGGACTTTGTAAACCCATTCCATGGATGACATGTTTAATGATCACATGTTTACCTTAATTTTTTTTTTGTGGAAAGTGATTTTGCTTCGAAAATGGATGGGAGCGGTTAGCTTGCCCGATTTTAGCCAAACTATTTTGAACCTGGTGAAAGGGAATTTATGGAGAGTATGGTACTTGGGGTTGGATTTAGAAGCATACGCATTGCTTTCATAGATTTGGTTGTTAGTGAAAACATTACTTAAATGCTTCTTGTCCTTATCTAGTTACAAGTATAAAGGTATTTTGGAAATATTTTGGTATAAATGATTTTGGAAGTCTTTTGGGGACTCGCATTTGGAGTTGTATTGTTGTTCTTATCCAATTTTACTTAAAGCGCCAAATTCTGGGTTTACTCACTAAACTTCACAAGTCTAACTTTATTATTTTGACATGCACTCGCAATGGAAGATTATTGGTAGATTTAGAGGTCACCATTGAAGGATTAAGCTTTGGATATTTAGAAGATTTGTACATTAACATTTTATATTTGGTTTATTTAAAATTTTGTTCTTGATTTATTTGTGACACCCTCGTAGGAATTGACAACCTTAAGATTTAAGGAACCTACCATTTAGGAGGATTCTTTTCGCAACATGTGTTTTTCAAAGAATAATGATTTTTGTGAAAAAAAAAAAGAAATGGTTTGGAAGTTCATTGTAATAACAACTCTAGGACATAATTCCCATGATGATTTATCTTTGTGACCTTAATTCGACAACGCTTTTCAATTTTGAATTCATTTTAAAACTATGGCAAATAAAAGAAGTTAAATTGAGGATTGTTACAATGGGTATGAGAGCATTGCTTTAAGTGAACTAAGTGCTTTGTTTAGTACTTAGAGCTAAACTTAGTTTCTCATATTGGTTATGCTAGGTAGGAGTAAACATTTTATGTGTCTAACTTCTAAATGTTTCTTATTATTTAGAATTAACTTGTGGTATTTCTAGAGTCGCTGACTTGGAACACAAGCTTAGCATGAATTTATCGTATAGATTCTTAAAGTATTCCAAACTCTCATAATTTAGAATAGGAAATGTATCCTTAGTTTGTTACATTACTTAGGATTAGATCGAGAATAATTACTTAATATAATAAATAATGTAAGATTATGAAGGAAATGTTGGAAGAATATGAGGATAACCCTTGTGGTTTTGTTAACTAATTGTTTGGTTAACCATTATGAGACTATGTGCCCTACTTTTAAATTTAGTATTATTATTAAAATTGACATGCGAGAGTTTTAGAAAATCTATAAAGTATTTATATAAGTGGATTTAAATAAAGGTAATGAAGTAATAATAAACCTCTAGTGTTGAAGTTAAGATAAGAACTTAGGTGTGAACTAAAAGAATGGAATTTGAAATTTACTTTATTTGAATGAGTAAAATTATTTCCAAAATATAATGAATCTCTCTAAAAGGAATTTGTAATAATAATACAAGTAGTATCTTGAAATAATCATTTTGGAAAGAATGAGATTTGAACCCTATTTTAGTTTCATAACTTAAAATATTTTTATATAAGAGTTAAGTAATTTTCTTGAAAAGTTTTCACAATAAAATGCAAGATGTACTTTACATAAGTATGGAAGATATTCGAAATTTACATTAGTCCAAATATGAAAAATTAAACCAATTATTTTGAAAAACAAAGTTTAATTTGGTATTAAAAAAAAGGGTTGAATTTTAACTTAAGGTAAAATGTTTGTTAACCTTTCTAAATTTTGGATATGACTTTTGGATAAGAACACTAAAGGAAAGTATAGAATTTTGTATTGGAGTGTTACTTGATTAAATATAAGGCATCTTAGGACCAATGAAAGACTATACAATAAGAATTTAACAATCTTGAGTTTTGGGAAAAGCCAATGTTGAGAAAAAAAATTCTAAATATATAGTTAGAAATCAGTGTGTGTGCGCCAACCATTAATTTCTTCTAATGTATTGTTTGCATGCTTAATTCTCGATAGTCTCATGGCTTGGACAATTAGAAAACCTGTGAAGACATTATTTCAATTTTGGTACAAAATGTACTTATGACAAGGTTATGTGTATAGTTATCTTTTATATAGGTGAATCTCATAAGGAAGGTTGATACTTCTTGTTAAAGTTTAATTCGTAACTTAGTTTCTATAATTCTTAGGATATGATATCTTGACGGCTAACTTAGAATAACCTAGATTTCAAATTAGAGGGTAAATGTAGAAAAGTATATTGTAATGATTGTAATTATAAGTTACATCGTCATTTATCCTTTATCACTAAGAAGTGTTGTAGATTAACTATCAGATGAACCATATATAGAAAACATAAATTTTATATACACTAAGTTATATTAAAATAAATTAATTAAAATATGACAACATAAAATAATTTATAGTAAATTAATTTTAATAAGTTAATACTAATAAAATAAGAGGCTTTTATGCTAGGGAAAGTTAAACACAGGTTAACAAGAAGATTTTAGTGAAAAATACTAGATTTGCAAAACTTGTGACATGTGTTTGTGGTTTGCATCTGATTGAATTTCTAGGATATGAAATTGGTAATAATTTTATATTTAGTGGTTTAAAATAAAATCCCTAAATTAGAAAGATAAATAATTGTCGTTTGTAGAAATTTAAGTATAAGGTACTAAAAGAGAAAATTTTTGTAAACTTGGGTTTTGCCCTGTGTTGGCCTAGTTGGGCTAGACATATTAATAATATTTTTTCTATGTTTGAATACAAGTATTAGAAGTTCGTTGGATTATTTTGAGGTTTCAGGATGAAAATTGTTTAACGGGGTACCAGTTATGTCATTATATGAAAGATATTAACATTTAAGCCCTTTTTCTCACCACGGTCTCATTTTCATGAACCACATCAAGTATGAGAGCTGTAAATGGCAATTTTGAGGTTCCATCGGATATTTTGAAGTAATGAAGGGAGAATTAGTGAATAAATAAGCTTATATTATCGTTGTGGATTGCTTGGAGGTATATTTTCATCAAATTCTTCATCTAAAGCAACCTAGGGTTTTGTGATTTCATACACATTTGAATTTATGGATTAAAATAGGTTTTCTACTTGAGTTTGTTATTAGTTTCCTTCATTAGATCATGTCTATAAATTCAATATTCTTCTACAATGCTTGTCTAAGCATCCTATTGTTGTCTTGAAGCTTTCATTCCCCATCAATGGTGGGAATTATATCTAGAGCTCCATATTATGAGTTGAATACTTGAATTAACCTTGATTTGAGTGCTTAAAACTTATTTAGAGTTACAACAATCCATTGTTTATGTTAATCCCAACTTTTATATCCAATGTAGTTGTACTTAAGATTTAATGGGTTGTACTTAAGCCATTAAGAAGTGTACTCTAGCTTATATGAGTATACTGTAGCTTGTTTATGTAGTTATGTATTTCAATCCATGATTCATAGGGTGCTTAATTAAGTATCATGTTTAGATAGTAATTGTTATGCTGATTCAATGGTTCATTTGGAGTTTGTGAGCATAATTGGTGTTTCCAATAGTGATCCACCATTCAAATGGATTAACATGTTTTTTGGATTAAAAGTAACAAAAAATATAGAACTCATAAACTCTACATTTGAATATAAGCTACTTAACTTCATAGTTGAACATGGAATCTTATTTGGAATACTGGAATCATGTTTTTAGTATAATTGAAATGAAGTTAAACACGTAGACTATCCATGCGAGGAGGGTAATAGGACTTATTTTTAGTGTAATAAGTCATTAAAGTTTAGCAAAATTTGGATGGAAAGGGAGTAATCTATAGTTCTTAAAAGATGCTAAAACACAACTTCTCACATACTTTGTTAGAGTAAGTTTCTACTCGGTTTGCGTAGCAAGTGTTCAAGACTTCTGTTTAGTCCTGAATTGTTACTTGGTCTGTGTAACATCCATAATCCTGATTTTGACAACTTTTTCCATGAATTATGATGTTAAACGTATATGTAAGACCTAGGATGGGTTAAGGAACTATGAGAGGGTATATATGTCAATATCTACCCCATTTAATAATCAATATGTGCTGATAAATAAGTCCAAATTTGTTGAAGGAAGTAAAGAATCAAGCAAACACATAAGGTGAGTAAACTCCATGGGTACATTTCCTTAAGCCCTATTTTTTTGATAGAGTTTCAAACAATATCCTAAATCAATATGTGTACTATCTAAACTACACGAACTACTTGTTTCATTCATGAAATGTATATTTTGGAAATGTGTTCTTGGCGATTCTTAATTTGGTTTAAAACTTGTTTTAAATCATCCATCATGTGCATTGTATATATGATGGGTTGAGTTTTGTGATTCCCATGCACTCTTTGGGGGTTATTCCTATTTTGATATTGGTGGTCAAAGTGAGTTAGCCAATGGCAATGAAATTGGAGTTTTATCTTCATACCGGATAGAAAGCCAAAGAAGTATAACTACTTAGAGATGGACTTTGAAATCCCATTCCGTGGATGAAATGTTTAATGGTGACATGACTAAAATAGAAGTTTTTGATGAAAAGTGATTTTGCTTTGGTAATAGATGGAAGAGGATAGCTTACCCTATTTTAGCTAAACCATTTTGAACCTGTTGAAAGGGATTTATTGCATAGTAGAGGACATGGGGTTAGATTTAGAAGAATATGTATTACATTCATATTTTTGGTTGTTTGTGAAAGGATTACATAAATGCTTCTTATCCCCATCTAATTACAAGTATAAAGGAATTTGGAAATATTTTGGTTTAAATGATTTTGGAAATGTTTTGGGAATTTGACTTTGGAGTTGTATTGTTTTTATCATCCAATTTCACTTAAAAGCCAAATTCCGAGTTTACTAACTAGACTACCTGAGTCTAACTTTACCATTTTGACATGTACTCATAGTATAAGATTATTGGAAGACTTAGAGGTGACCATTGTATGATTAAGTTTTAGAAATTTAAAAGACTTGTTCATTAGCATTTCCAGATTTATTTGGGTTATTTATACTTTCGTTCTTGATTCATTTGTGACACCCTCATGGGAATTGGCAAACTAAAGATTTAAATAAGCTACCATTTGGGAACAATATTTTTGAAACATGTATTTTAAAAAGAATAACGGTTATGTGAAACAAAAGGAATTGGTTTTGAATTTGATTGTGATAAAATCTTCAGGACGTAATTTCCATGATGATTTTGCTTTTGGACCTTACTTCCACAACACTTTTCAACTATGAAGTCATTTGAATACTATGTAAAATACCTAAAAAGGAAGTCAAATTGAGGGGTGGTACATATGATCTCATGATCCCAACACTCCTATAGCTGAAAGCCTCTAAAAGTTAACAACAAAAAGCATTATGGATAAACACTCAAAAAAAGTTTAATCCATAATGAAATCCTATAAATTATGGATGATTCCAAGCATTTCTTTCGCAAAAAAGAATCCAATGCATTATCATAGTCATATTTAGCTAAAGGGTCTCTCATGTTCACTTGCCAAAGTGAAAAGTTGGTGCCACGAACACGATAAAAAAATGAAAGTCATACTTAACTGTAGCCATGGGAGAAACCATTCATGTATTTAATCTGTAGAGATCTAAAACCAATTAATAAGGCTAATATTTGATTTAGGGAAAACTATCAATGTGATAAAAATAAAAAATTGTAAAAAGTATTGTTTAACAAACGATGAAATTGCTAAAAAATTTCAATATGGGTTAACGAAAAAACGTGGTTGTAATGAGCTTAAGATAAATGTAGCTAGTATAGTGGCTACCGGCTTGAAAAACAGGCGATCTAGGATTGAATGTATATGCTGATATAAGGGCTTGCTTTTTGTAAAAATTTCTAAAGAAATACGGTCTTAAGATGATTTATATAAACATGGAAACACGATTAAAAAAAAGGCCAACCTAGAGTTTTCAATAAAATGACAAAATGATCATACATACGTTGAAAAGATCATTGATGGGGACCAAGGGCAATTGATAACATAGTAAGAAAAACTTCTCCAAGAAAAATGATAGTATCGGTCAAGAAGTAACCATTTATAGTTCAAGAAATGTCAACTAGATCTATGGTTATGGTTGCGATCTTCAAAGATAACATCGGGCATGGAGTTTTGCTCTTTGAACATCCCTCTGATACCACCTGTTATCAATCATCAATGTTGAGAAACACAAAGAACAACCACACTGATGCCAATATATAAAATATAAACCCAAAACGGGGACAACTAGTTTGAATGACACTCTTATTAGGAAAAAACACCGATGTGAAGGGGAAAGATACATTAAAGGAATAATTTAAGTGTTGCATCTAAAGGTCTTTATATAATAGCCTCACAAGAATCCTAGCACAATACTAAAACCCCTAATAATTAGGAATACTTCCCAACTAAAAAAATCATAATTACCTTCAAATAACTTGTAATTTATTGAGAAATTCGAAACTTATACGGAATAGAAAAAGCATGCAGTAGTTGTTAAAGAAAAAGGTCACATATAAGGAAAGTTGCACAACATAACTTGCAACACTTTTCAGGAAATGTTGCAGTAGCTTCAACAAAGTATTTCCATCTAAAGAAGATTTTAGGAGCATCATCAACAAGAATAAAGAATCATACTCTATATTATATAATAAAAAAAGAAACAAAAGAAATAAATTTGCAGATTTTATATCTTGAAAATATGGTAGCAATATAACAGTTGTACACATGTATCACTGACATGTGTATGCTAGAAGGAAAAATGGTAACACATGTTCTAATATGAAGTTTGTAAGTGAACTTTAACTAACTAATACCTAATCGTTAACTACTTAACTATGTGTGCGAGAAAGACAAACATTGACCCAGTAAGGTTGTGAGTCAATTGTAACTAAATAACATCTAACCATAAACTAATAATTATGTGTTTTCAACTAATATAACTTAAAGCCCCCATAAGATGTGTTTTGATAATCATGTCACATTAAATGCAACCACACGTTCCCTCTTTCCATTAAAGTTTTTTTTTTTCAATAATAGGTGTATTAAAAACAAGCCCTCTTTTAATTTTTTTAGAACATACATTAAGTGTATTATACTCATATGTCTTATTTTAGAATAAACTATTTCTTTAAGTTGCACTTCAATTACTTATCTTTATTTGTATGATAATGGTGGACAAAGAATCGACTAGTACTCCCTTTTACGATTATCAAAGTACAGATTTTCCTGGGTATAGCCTTACATCCTCTTATATCTTGTAAACATTGTTGGATATCAAAAGGAAAGACATAAATGTTAGTGCTATCATTGAGATTCTAAAGAATAATTTTTTATAAAAATTCCTTCATCGGTCTTACTTTGAACATATAGATTTACTACATCAAGTTTATGATTCTACCTCTAGCAAGGAGGATGAAGATTTGGTAGAATTGCATTTGGAAAGGAATGTGAAAACTTAGCTAAGGAATCATGTATTTTTTAAATCATTAATTCCTTCGAAACCAAAGTATCTTCAACCTTCTGATGATATTCTTCTTAAAAATTTCATGAAGAAGGGGGTACACAAGTGACAGACTTTAGCTCATGTTAACAAAAAATTCTGAATTTGTTTTCCAGCCCCTGTATATTATGTGATTGGTGAGTTACTTTGATGTTTTTATAGGAAAAAAAGAGCCTAGATATATGTAATAATTCCGTTTTTATAATGATGTGAAGTCTTTATTCTGGTAAAGATGTTGAATATGGTAGTCTTATTAGGAAGTACTTTTTAGCTATATTTTTAAGGAGTCCTCGATAGTTTCTTTCTGTAGGTTTTGGGCCGCAAACAAATTTTTAAGCATCATATTATGCATAATACGAACTTGATGGAAGACATGGTGATGTATAATTTACTTATTATAGGTAAGTCCTAATTTGTTAATTCTCTCCATATTCCTAAGTTGATGTTTAAAACTATTCCTGGTAATAGTACCCTTTTGGCCACTAAATTTGTAATCATACATTGAAAAGAACACAAAATTACATCAAAACTAAATTTATATTAAATAAAAAAGTCTAAATATCTTATGTGTTGAAATATTTTTGAGTTATTTTTTTAAATGGATTCATGGCTTTGGGATTGGTAATAACATTTTAATTTGTGAATGCTTCTAATGTATGTCATATTATTTTTATGTTTTAACATCAATCCCCAACAATAGTATCATAGCCTATTTTAGAACCGTAAAACACAAAATTATGTTGGTTTTGATTGTTCATTAACATTCTATTCATGTTCTTGGTAATGGTCAAAAGTAAAATAAGCATTTAGTTGAACTTTTTGATGGATTAAAAATTCCACACTTTTAGGAAAGTATTAACATAATTGATTTTTTCATGCATTAAAAATCAACGTTTTCATCGGTAAGTTTTAATACTAGGATTAATGCGTTATCCTTGTCCTGAGTAAAAAAAGATTGTGTTGTTTATAATGCTTGGATATTTGTAAATTTGTCATAAAAGATATATATTTTGGTTTGTAGTTTGGAGATCAAATGTTTTAATATAGATTAGATTTTATAATATTTGTAATATATTTGATTGTTTTTTTAAAGTATGTATCTTGGCCACCAACCAAACCATAACAAGCAAATAGATCAATCTACAAAGCATCAAAAGAGTGAGAATGACCCAATATGGGTCAGGATCAATTTTTTACCCCAAAACTGGCCCAAGTTGTTTCACGGCCTAATTGATTCTTGATTCATGAGGGCTCCACCCAAATGTGTTATAGGCCTAAGTTTTTTGTTGAACCAACGAGTTGTTGGCCTAATAGAGCCTGGCCAAAATTTGTAGACCATTCTCACATTGTATTTGGTTGTTTGTAATGCTTGGCTATTTGTAAACTTATCATAGAAGTTGTATGTTTTGGTTTGTAATTTTGGATTAAAATGGGTGTAATCTAGATTAGGGTTTGTATTTTGGTAACGTATTTGGTTGTTTGTAATGCTTGGATATTTGTAAATTTGTCAAAAAAGTTCTATGTTTTGGTTTGTAATTTGGAGATCAAAGTGTTCGTAATCTAGATTAATTTGTACTTTTTGTCATGTATTTGGTTGTATTTTTGGAAGATATACATATTGGACACCAAGCAAACCATAGCAACCAAGGGGATCTATTGGACCAATCGTGAAAGGAGCAATAATGGCCTAATGTAAACCTCTAAACCCAAGCGCTTCGTGGCCCAAATATCGACATAGGTTGTTTCTCGGCCCCATCGGTTCTCGACCTAAATTTGTTTTTTCTCGGCCCAATCAACTCTTGACCCAAGTTGTTTCTCAGCTTAAGAATGCCAGACTCAAATATGTTGAAAGTCCCAAGTGATAGCCTTTTTGACTTCCTAGTTAAGGTGACATACAACAATAGACGCACCACAGCACTACTGCTACTGCCCCGACTGTTGCCAATGAGCTTCCGTGATAAAGTATCAGCGGTACAAGGTAGTTGTGGCATGAGATAGAAACAATGCATGGTAGTTATTGACCATAACGACATGTGGCTCGATGTTGATGCATGACGACTTCTGTTGATGATGCATTAGAGCTGCTGGCAAAGCTTGCTAACTGTGGACAACACACTTGACAAGAACTAGACTCGGTCCTTAGTAAAGTTGCCACCAGCTAAGAAAGCACTACAAAACAAGTGGGTGTTTTCAGCCAAGGATGAAATAGATGATAGAAATAGGTACAAGGCACTATCGGTAGTCAAGGGGTTTCAACAAACTAGAGAGGTCGACTATAGTGACATCTTCTTTCTTGTTATGAAGATGAATAACATTAGAGTGGTTGTGGGTATTATAGCTACAAAGCATCTCCATCTAGAACATAAGATATCCATCTCGAGCAGCTAGAAGTGAAGACAGCATTTTTCATGGTGAACTGGAAGAAGACATCTACATGGCACAACCATAAGGTTTTCTCACGGCTCGTAAAGAAAAGTTGGTGTGCAAGTTAAAGGAAAGTCTGTATGGTTTGAAGCAATCTCCAAGACAATGGTACTTAAAGTTTGATACCTTTATCCAGAGGAGTGGGTACAAGTGTTGTGAAATGGCCATGTTACAAAATATTATTGCTCTTTCAACCAAAGAATCATAGTACATGGACATTATAGAATAAAGAAAATAGCTTATTTGGTTGAAGAACTTCCTATTAGAACTGGCGATGCAATATAAAGATTATGTACTACATTGTACCTACCAGGGTGTAGTGCACTTCATGAAGAATATAATGTTCCATAGTAGGAAGAAACACATTCAAATGGAGTACCATTTTATCAGAGAGTTGATCTATGATGGGACTCTAAACTTGAAAAAGATTCATGGTTCAAAGAATCCAGTAGACAAGTTCAACATGGGTGTTACTACTAAGTAGTTGAAGTTGTGCATGGCTTTAACTGGTTTTCCAAAAGTTTGAAGTGAAGACTTGGCAGATAATGTGTGTGTATATGTGAGAGAGAAAGAGAGAGAAAAAGAGATGAGAGGAGTTACATAGAGATAGATGGAATAAGTTCAATTCGTTCGAGCGTCCAAGTAAGAGATTGTTTGGATGTCGATTCTCATCAACGTTTTGACTTCATTGCCATTACGCAGACCAAACATAAGGCCCATGAAATTATCCTAAGGCAAAATTATGGTGTTTTTGGATCACGGTTGCGATATTGAGTAGTTGAAGTCGTGTATGGCTTTAGCTGGTCTTCGAGAAGTTTGAAGTAAGAAATTAGCAGAGGATGAGAAAGAGAGAGATAAAGAGATAGAGAGAGAGAGAGAGAGAAAGAGAGAGAGGGGGGAGGGATGAGATGAGTTACACAAAGATAGATGGAATAAGTTCAATTTGTTCGAGCCTCCAAATGGGATATTGTTGGGATGCCGAGGCTGATCAACCTTTGACTTCATTGCCATTATGCAGACCAACCATGAGGCCCATGAAATTTTCCTAAATAATCTTAAGGCAAAACTATGGTGCTTTTGGATCACCGGCTGCGATATAGAGCCGTTGAAACTTTGATGTCAAGAAGGTGACCAGTAAAGTTAAGGTATCGAGTCCCAAGATTTGCAGTAGGACGAAGACCATAAGTTATTGAAGCACCAAAGTTGTGGTTCCAAGACACGAAATCTACAGTGTCGAGACCAATATATGTGGTGCCCGAGTTGATTACACCGAGCAACTTATATGCAATGATGTGTAAACACTGGTCGTATTTGGCAGATTCAAATGGGTTTGACCTGGTTAGTAGTATCATACCTGCATATATGACTCTCCCTATGTATTCATTTGTGTCGAAGTGTGCAAGAAAGAAAGCCTAGGTTAGATACAAGCAGATTCGATTGTATTTACAGGTTGTTTCGAATCAATTAAATTCTTTCTATCATTCGCCCGTGGACGTAGCCGATTACTTTGATCGGTGAACCACGTTACATTTTTGTGTTTTTATTAATGTTTGATTGCATTACCTTGTTTGTGCGGAATCTATGTTTATCGATTTGGTCAATTCTTCATTGTCTGCAATTTAAATCCCCAACAATTTATTACTGTACTAATATTTTGTAGTACGAGTTTATTTTTGATGATCCAGGATTGGATTCATATGAATTCAATCAGATCAGTGGTTATTTGCATCATCATGATGCTTAATCTAGTCATTATTTGGGTTTCTGATGGTTTGTCTATAAACTTGTCATTTTCTGCTTTCAAGCTGTTTTTGTGTTGGTGTTTTAGGTTTTTTCGAAGGTTATCAACATTTTGTCTTTGAGATTGAGTGGTTGTAGTTTGAGTATTTCATTTTTCCTTGTAGCTCTTCATAATCATTATATATTAAACCTAAAGAATGTATTGGGATACATGGTGGACAATCTCATCCACCTAACACTTATGGGGTGTTGGCACTTGGTTTTGACAATGGTGAGGGAGTATTATTGATCTGCAGTGAGTTACGTTGGAGGTAGTCATGTGCGATAGGAATGGAGACGGTGGTGATGTGACGGCTGGGGGTGGAGATGAGACGACTTATGATGGGAAAGTGTGGGTGGTGGAAAGATGGTGTATGTTTGACTGTGATAACAAGAATGTGTTTGTATATGTTTGAGAGATAGAAGATAAAGTGTAATGATGGTGATGGGGTTGGTGGCAGTCATATAAGGGTCTAATTTAGCAGGTTTTCAATTGTAGGCAACCGAAAAATCTAAATACCTGAGATAGCGCGTCTCAATGACTAAATCGACAGATATGAAAGATTAATTTATAGTCTAATTTAGCTCGTTTTCAACTTTGAAGACTAAATGATGACATGGCCAAGACTTTGATGACCGATTTTGTCATTAGTCCTGACTAACAAAATAAAATTCAACTGAAATTTTTACAAACAGATCAAATTTGGCATTCACAACTTGGTAGATTCCAAGTCACTGCTCTCATAACATGAAAACAATTACACTAGGGAAAAGAAAGAAAAACAACTAACCGAGGTAAGAAAGTATTTCTGCATTCTGATTTTTGAATGAGTACACCAACATAATCAGTCATGTATATATATAGAACTATGAAGACGCTCACACAATCAAATAAACAACTTAACTAACAAGTTAAAACTTGCATTACTGTCAACTGTTTCAAATATATTACCCTTTAATAACAGGAATGTGCTGCTGGTTCAACAAACCCCACAAACAGAATTCCTGAAAAGAACTTGCATCATGAATCTACGAGAGGATTGTTTAAGAACAAAGATCAGCCAGCTGATGATTTGTGCTACACAATCAATTTATGCCACTGCATCACTTCAAATATCACCCAAGTCACCTCTTCAGTTCAACTAGAAAAAGGTAGCCTGAAATAATCATAAGAATGGTAGTTAGGTGAATGATTTATTTTTCAATAATTATTGTAGAATACAATTGTTGGTCACATGGTTGTCTTACCCAAGTTTTAAGGAGGTATCTGAGCTGCTGATGTAATTTTGTTGAGGATCTTTAGAGCTGTGGCTGCTAACTGTTAACACCCAAGAATGGTGACGACAATGATCATGTTTATCCGTTTGGCCAAGAGATAACTCCATCATCTAATACACAAGATTCAGCATTTAGTTATCCTGCACCAGATTAGAAAAGAAAAAAAAAGACGGACAAGGATAATTACGAAATATAGAATGTCCTTACAGCCAACTGTTGTTTCAAAAGTGTGTTCGCTTCCAGCATTTGTGCTTCCTGAAAATATTTTTTGTTGAAGTTATTCAGTAAGGACTTTGGCTTAACCTATTTCCATCAGTTATGACTGCATTTTTTTTCCATTATTTACTTAGCCATTATGTAGTAATTTATGCTCTATCACCACAAATATATATATATATATATATATATATATATATATATATATATATATATATATATATATATATATATATATATATATATATATATATAGACTTAGGATCTTTTGAGAACCAACTTCACCCCGAGAACCCGAGAACTCCCAAACCGATTTTTTTTTCAAAAAACCGACCCCATAGGCCTCTAAAACGCACACTTTTAAGACTTTTCGAAAAAAAAATTTCCGAAAAAAACGACTTTTTTTTTTTAAAAACTTTGCACATGTACAAAAAAAAACTTTGCACATGTGCAAAGTTTTTTATACGTACATTTTTTTTCAAGTTTTTTTTTTATGGATGTCTTTCTAACATATATTTAAGGCGTTCTGTAAAAAAAATTTCAAAAAAAGTGTACGTATAAAAAAGTTTGCACATGTGCAAATTTTTTTTTTTGTACATGTGCAAAGTTTTTTAAAAAAAAAAAGTCGTTTTTTTCGGAATTTTTTTTTTCGAAAAGTCTTAAAAGTGTGCGTTTTAGAGGCCTATGGGGTTGGTTTTTTGAAAAAAAAATCGGTTTAGGAGTTCTCGGGTTCTCGGGGGACTTGTGGTTCTCAAAAGATCCTAACTCTATATATATATATATATATATATATATATATATATATATATATATATATATATATATATATATATATATATATATATATATATATATATATATATATATATATATATATATATATTAAATTGACAATTTGGATACGAACAAAAAATATGAGTTTAGCTTCGTGATGACCTTCTCCTTTAGAGTGCTGATCTCTTTCTTCATTCTTTCGCCCTGAAAGTCAAGCAGATTAAAAAAAAGGAAATATATAAATGTTAATAATAGAAGCAAGCAGCTGCAATTTTGAACCTGATGGCAAACACAGACAGACACTATACCTTGGCGGTTACTACATTTGCCAACCCGGATTCAATCATAGCCTCTAGTTTTTCTAACTCTATGAGTTCAAGTCCATGGAGATCATGTCCTTTCATCTGCCTGCATGGTTGAGCATGATAATATATTTTGCTTTTTTCAAATCAACTATAAAGCTTGCGCTCACTTTGAATTATTGAAAGAACAAAATAAAAGAAGACGTAATTTGTACCTCAATTGGCTGGTTGTTTCTGCAAGTTCTTTGCTCAGCATGGCACATTCTCTACTCGCAATCTATGAGAAGACCATTCCTTGTCTAAGTATCTTGTGAAATGTGAACAGAAAAAGGAAACGTTTGTTCTCTCCTCATAAGTATATTTCTATTTTAAGTGAATTTCTTTCTATGATGTTTACATGTGTCCTTGCAATTTAAAAAAAATCACACAACTTGTACGTTTGCTTCTAAATTTCGATTCAGATATATATCTCTATGTATATACTATACGCATTCAATATTTAGCGTTACTTCTATTACTTGTGATGTCAGCAACCTACCCTTTCTTCCAGCTACTGAGAGTGAAACATTGTATGGTTTCCTCTCACTTTCACCGTCTCATCATTACAGGCTCATGGCGACCTTACACTCTCTCACCTTCGCTCTGTCAACGGGCACCTCTGCTACATTCAACCTCCTCTATCCACCAATCAATCCCCCCATCCCCTTGCTGTCTCTTTTTTACTACTGTAACAACCCCTTCTCTCTTCTTGTTAACGTTAACCACCTCCTGTCCAGTAAATCTCTCAAACAGCCAAACTAGCTTACTCTCTCTCTCTCTCTCTCTCTCTCTCTCTCTCCCCGACCCGCACCAGCCGTCAGGCACTGTTTACCCAACGGTGATACAACTATTGTGAAACCTTTCACTGGTCGTACAAGATGTTCTTTCCTCCCTTTCAAATTGTTAATATTCACTATTTTGTTTAATATGTGATATCTTTAATTTAATTCCTAACTCATATTTACTTATTTATTACTATTTAATACATATTTAGTTTTTTGGAACTGGCGGACGAATATATAACCACTTGAGGGTACTTAGCCCACAACCCATGCGAGGGCGGTTGAAAATTACCTATGACGCAATATCTTTTCCCTTGTTTACCAAACCATCAAGGAAAATCCCCCACAAAACTAGAATCGAACCCCCCGACATGTGGCTTAATAGATATTTAGTAATTACTGGAAATTAGAAGGTTGGATCCTGTTTGTCTCCATTTAAATATTTAACTCTCAAAATTTCCAGTGTTTAATATTTAAGAGGTGAGAGCCTTTAAAGAATTAATTGAGAGTTTTGTTTTCAAATAGCATTATTAATTAATAGTTACATTTATTCTTATAATGTTTTTACTACCTACATTAACTTACTTGCTCCTTGTTTTCCTCTATTTGTAAGTTATTAGATTCTTATGTTCGTATTTTGATTTATCCATATCTTTGTCTTACTCCTCACATTGACTTATCTTCCTCCTATTTTTGCTTTGTTTACAAGTCCACGTTCACACTTATCGAGTTCACCCAGGTGATGCAATCGCTCCATCTCCTATGGAGGTATGACTATCGATATTTACCTCCCTTCTACCATTTCTAATAGGATTTGTTAAGGACTATTGTTGTTACTCTTGATGCCAGCATTTTAAAGATTTCTCATTATTAACTAAATTGAGTTATTTTTCAAGATCTTATTTTTAGTTTTGTTAACTTCTATAATTCGGGTTTATATTATAAAAATTCATGCATTGATTTCAGTATATATTAGGGTCCTAAACACTTATTCAAATATTTGTAATTTGTATCATGTTGGTAGGTTGTCTAGTCATATTTGTAATTTGTAAGCGATCACATGAATTAACTTCCTAGACTTACCAAATCATATTAGGTTTTTAACTTTCTACGAATAGGGGTACTAGTAACTATTAGAAAGCACCCACAATAATATGTTTAGTGATTATTTATCTTGTGTATAGTTGAATTCTTATTCATGGATACAAAGGTAAACATTGATGTTGATACTTATTTATGTTGTTGAGATGTGGAGTCTCATTTAATGTAAATGCAAGGTTGCTATTGCAACTTTGGCCATGTGCAAT
Source organism: Cichorium intybus (assembly GCA_023525715.1). NCBI lineage: Eukaryota > Viridiplantae > Streptophyta > Magnoliopsida > Asterales > Asteraceae > Cichorium > Cichorium intybus. Next base: position 65,706,961 of record CM042011.1, read on the forward strand.
TATCCTTATGTAAAAAAACACAATCTTCATCTTAATTTAAATAATAATCTTGATCCTCGGTATAGAAGGAAAGGTTCAACTTTCGCTAAGAGCAAAGGTTGGACCTTGAAAGCGAAGTAAAGAATAGGTGTATTGCCAACTTATTGTTCTTAGCCTCATTTCCTTCGGTAGTCGAGTCATAACCTCGCTTTCTAAGCTGCAACTTGATCTATTAACTTAGAGATCAAGTCTCTTCATGGGTCAGGTATGTCAATGATGTCATATGTCATGGAGTCTCTAACCCATTAAAGAAATTAGGTCAATGCCTCTATAAATACGTCTCGTTGATTGTAACCCTCAATGCGTCAAAAGTGTATAACTTTGATTATCAATAAAATCTTTCTCTAGTTTTGCTTCTGAATGCAACTAGATTTCATAGACAGAGTGAATCACGTTAAAATCCGTATGTACTTATTTGTTCTTCAATTCTGTAATTGCCTAGATAATTGTGTTTGTGTATGTTTGTTGAAGTCCTTAATCTCTAATTTTTCATTTTGTAGGATTCCTTAGTTATTTTCTTAGCAAAATAGCTACATATTTTCATTCTGTAGCAAATGTGGTAGCAGACTAACTACGGAATATGATTCCGTAAAATTTTCCATAACTAATCCTAGGTTTGCTACAAAATTTTATTTCGTAGCAAATTCTATAACAAAAAAGCTACAGAAAGCCATTCTATAGTATATTCCGTAGCAAAATAGCTATGGAAATTGATTCCGTAGCACCTTTCCGTAGCTATACAAGATTTTTCTTGTAGTGAATTACCAGGAGTGGATGCACGTATATAGTGAATCTTTGATTGAAAACCTAAAAAGGTTCATTCTAAGTTTAGGAACAATGATTTTATTTTCTATTAGAAGAGTACTTTGAGACAATGAAATGTTTCAAACACAAGCCAACTCAGAACTAGACTGAACCAAGCACTCCAAAAGTCAGAACTATCGTCCAAATGAGACCACTTAACATGAACACGAATTTCTCATTGGTTGATGCTATTAGCAAATAGTAGGTTTGATTATGATATCATGGTTATTGAGGATTTCGGTGCACCATGATGATGTCTTAATTAGTAAGAAATCCAATCTAATTTCTCATGAACCTTCAAGACCAGAGGCACATGTTATATCCTGTTTCCTACCATAAGCATTAAAGATGACAAAACAAGCACAAGAATGTTTGTAGAATTTCTAGTTCTTTAATGCCTATAGGGAAAAGATTATCAATAAAATATTTCTCTAGTTTTGCTCGTTTTTGGTCACCTACAAAATGTATAAACAAATAGAATACTTGATGGGCCAATCTACCAAAATATAGAAACTCACGTTAGGTTTATTAGTAATTGCCTTGTTTTGAAAATGTTTCATCTCTTATTTTCTTTGTTCATTTGTGTTACTTCATTTTTGTAACACCCCATTTTCAGTGTAGCGTTAAAATTTAACGAAATTGTATAAGTTGTGTATTTTAACGAAATTAAATCCCGATTATAATGATGATGATGATAATAATAATAATAATAATAATAATAATAATAATAATAATAATAATAATAAATCTTAAATGCTAAACATTATAAGTTATTAAATCTAGTTTTCACAACAGGACTTAAAGGGGGGAATATTGTCACTTTAGAAAACTTGTGTCGTCATTTTATGTTGATAGGTTCTAAAAAAAAGTATTGATCCAAACTTGAAGGGCCAAAGTTGGCTTTGCACCAAAGTTTAACATTAAGCCATGTAAGGCTCTCTTGTAGTTGTTGCGACGAGGGGTTTTGAGCGGCGGAAAGTTCCGGCCTTGTGGCTTATGACTTGGACTCTAGCCCATTCCAACTCCTTCACGTGATTTTCTCTTACCCTATAGTTGAATTCTCACTTTGCGTATTCCATTCCAAGCCGCAAACCCTATAGGAACTTGTAGCCGTACGTGAGCATCTTTTTCCCCATCCTTTGTTTTCGTTTCTGCCAAGCCGTGAAGGAGTTTCTGCTGTTGCAACCTATCGTGAAGTGGTCTTGGAGGCATGCTTGTGTTGTAGGGAAGTCCATTGAAGCCGTGAATCAAGCATTAGAGGGTTCTCTCTTGGTAAAACTTCTTCTTCCCTCTCCCCTTTCTCTAGTCGTGGCCATCTCCACCACCACACCTCCATGTGTCATTGCTTTATAATTTTTAACATTATTAGAAAATTAAGTGACTATAGCTTAATGATAGTGAAGAAATTAATTGGAATTCATTTTACATTTTCAGCCAAACAAATTAATGAATGTGAAGCTAATCATGGTTTATCTGCACGTCGGTTTTATGCATTTGAGCAAGCTCAAAGATTGGATCCCTATTTGTGTCCTTTTCTGCTTCAACATGTGTTCACACTCTCAACTTTATGGCGGCTTTGGCGATTGCTGAAGATCTAACCGCTGGCACCTAGAACTTCTGTGACTTTCATATTTGTTTCATTTGTTTTTGTTTTTTGATTTCTGGGTATGAAAATGGTGTATCTCAAAGATCAAGGAAAAACTCATCTGGAATTAATCTCAACAGATCTTTTAATTTTAGAGGTAATGTTTCAGATTTTGTACGGTTCTATAAAGTATAAGCACTTCTGTACGGTTCTATCCTCTGCTCTATCTGGTACGACTCCCTTCCTATTTTTTTTATTTCTCGTTTGCTATTTATCAATTTAACTTCAAGTTGGAATTGTTTGTATTGATTCTTGTTTGCGAGTTTCATTCCTATTCACCATCTTCATGCCATGACTTTACTTTTGTTACAAATATATAACGATGGAAATGTCAATTTTAGTAGGGTTTGACTTGGAGGCTCTTTAGTGCTTATGAACAAAATGACAGGTTATATTGGACTGAAAAACTTAACTCAAGTTATTTCTAATATAAGCTTCTATAAATATGATTTTTGTTATGCATTTCTGAAACATCAGACGATGCACGGGGACAAAATTATGTACCCAACTTTCTCAAGAAGGGGTATTATTCTAGCTATTCCGTCGTATATGTGTAGTTTGTTTCTTATGTAGTTGTTAAGTATCTGTTGGTGATATGCTTACATGTTTTTATATGATATATTATGGTTATATGATAGTTAATTGTTTGTAAGCTGGATAAACAATAGGAATAATTATACAAAGTTCGAGATCAAACAAAGTTTGGTGTTTCTTCTCCAACAAGTATTGAGTTTGATAGTTTTGTGTTTTGAGTACTACCACAACATTTAGATTTGTTGAAAATTTTAGAAGACAGTTGTGTTATAAATATTGTGAATATTGTTGTTAGACAAGTTTGAATTTAAGTAATGATCATTTGTTTTCTTTTATTATGTTAATTGCCTTATATTTTTTATGTTCCAATTAAAATTTAAAAATAATCGTACCTAATTTTTAATATAATTTTTTACATTAAAAAATGTTACTAAAAACACGTAAATAATATTTATTTCAACAATTAATAGTGTTATAAAAATAGTGCACTAAAATCTACGAAAAGGTATATACGGAATTTGCTTTGGAGATACAACTACAGAAATTGCTACGGAAATACGGCTACATAATTTGTGACGGAGATACGGCTACGGAATTTGCTAGCTACCGAGATACGTCTACGAAAGTTGCTACGGGTATATGGCTACGGAAATTGCAATGGATATATAGCGACGGAATCTACTACGGAGATGTGACAAGGGAATTTGCTACGGAGATACGGCTACGGAAGTTGCTACGGAGATATGGCTACGGAATTTTCTACAAAAATACGGCTACGAAATTTGCTATGGAATTACGACTACGGAATTCGCTACGGAAATATGGCTACAGAATTTGTTACCGAATTACGACTACGGAGTTTGCTACGGAAATTATTTGCTACAGAATAAAATCCATAGGAAAATTGCTACGAAAGTACAATTTCCTTAGCAAAAGAGTTTGCTACTAGGAAAATTGCTATGGATCTTGATTTTTGAATTCCATAGCAAATTTGGTAGCTATTGGTGTTTAGCTACGGAATTTCAACTTTTTGCCACGGAAATTTTCCATAACTATATCAATTTTTTCTTGTAGTGTTGTCCAGTTTTATGGGGAATTTAGGGAAGGGCAAAGGAGCATTCAGTAACCTTGCTAGGATATTAGCTAGGTACTAGTTTAATACAAGATAACCATAAACAAATTGCTGACCACGACTGATTGAAGAAAAAGGCCTAACTCCTTATCTTTTACCTGTATTTGTATTTTTGTTTAAGTGTAACATTGTATTTTTCTTAGTTAGTCATAAACAAAAGAGTGAATAACTTGACGCATAAAAATGACAATTGCAGAAACGTATACCTGGATCTCCTGTGATGGTTGTTGTAGGTCTCCAACATTCCGAGGCTGCAGTAGCCTATGCTTTTCTAGCACTTGAATCATACTTTTAAGAAAACAAAAAGGAGCTATGAAGACATGTAACTAACTAAATGGTATTACGTATGCGCAATCTAATATATAGTAATTGGACGTAACATATAAACACAATATCAAAACAGATTTATTAAGGTTCATCATAACTTAATAATATTAACGTATGCTCAAGTCTCATTTGATGAAACAAAATATTTGCTACAGAAGATGATCTATAAATTTTACTTTTATCGGCCAGCTAAGAATTTGTAATCCGAAGTTGAAGATAGAGCATGCATTCAGCTAGTAGTGTAACTGTGTGTAATCGAAGCCCGTGATTAATTGCATAGCAGAAAAAGGCACTCAAACTTGTTGAACGTATACAAATCCAACTAGTTTAGTATCTCATTGTGCATATCTACTTGACTTGTATTATCGTACCATGTCAGACCATATATTTATTGAATAGAGAAAATGTAAATTTTAGATATACGGATGTCAAGATCTATAGTGATTGGTGAACAGCATATAACAACATCAAGTTTTAAGAAATGACACGACATTGAACTCTTTGGTAGAATATATGCAAAGAACTGTCTAAAGAGAACTAGGCCCATGTTCTTTATTGATTACTAGCTGAAACCCTAGACGCCATTACCAGAATGTTGATTATATAAGTACTCTAAAAAAGTGATAAAGAAAAGTGATGACTGTATACTTAACATGAGAGTTGAAACATTGTCCAACAGACGTCATGGATTATAGATTTACAGGTACACATGAATCTCTCAATAGTCAATTGTATGCACACACACAAATGTACCTAAAGATTGAGATCTCTCTTATATAATCACTGTGTACCTGTGACAACTAATATACTTTGCCAGCTACTAGTGCTTTAAAACGTACTCACTCGTAATGCCATGACTTCAGACTATATCACCGTCTATCCTTTTTTAACATACTTTAAATTGAGAGAGATGATATCTCCTCTTTGAGAAAGATCTAATGCCTGTCCTTCGTTGTGCTTAGTGCTTGCTATAATTAAGTATGCCCATGTTCTTTTTTTTTTTTTTTTTTTTTTTTTCTAAATTTCTTTAGAAAACCATACGGGGCACTAGAGAGTGCACCGAATAAAATATCCTAGCAGAATAACAGTTCTCCAAACTCCAATTCGAAGACAAACAAAAAAACAAATAATAGATCTGTTTCATATTGCTAAAGCGGTAAGCTTTAACATCAAATAAGGTGTGGGCTATCCATATGGGTGTACATATTAAAAGATAAATAGATATATAGAGGGAGAGACCTTGAGGATGAGTAGTCAAAGAGCTTTCCAGTAGCCGAGAAAACGATGAGAGCCATATCGACCTCACAAAGAGTAGACAACTCTAGAGCCTTCTTAAAAAGCCCTTTTCTTCTTTTTGAGAAGGTCACCTGTCTTGCTGCTAAGTTTTCTATCTTTTTGATTTGAGTTTTCTGTCTCACCATCCTCATCTAGTTATGGCACCTTTCAGAATCAGAAAATTAAACAAGAAATATAAATAGACGACGATGAAAATCATATCATAAACTTCTCAAAACTGAAAAACAAAATTAAAGTCAAAGAACAAGTATAAGAGAAACCCTTTCGTGAAATGAAGAACTAACAATTTAACCTAGTTAGCACACAGTACAATCGAAAGCAGAAAGCATGCACCTTGATAAAAGAAGAGAAAATACTAAAAGAAGAAAAGAAAAGGCATTCACTCAATGCCTGACAAGTGGAGTAATAATGGTATATTGGAATATAATGTACTACTCTCATTCTCTTTTCTATATCGGTTCATATATATCATCTATTTTTCATCTTAAACTGATTTCTTTGACATCACTAGCATTCTTTAACCAGGCAAAAAGTAAAGAAAAATAATAATCTTGTTTATTATATTATCGATTTACCTAATTAATTATTTTTTGTTGTAGTTAAGCATTATATTTCTTTTACATTGTTTAAAGGAGCTGTTTGTGTCGGTATCTAGGTCGATTATTACAAAAGAGCACAACTATTTTTTTTTTTTAATCATTTTACTAATTACCGACTAGATTATTTTGAACAAATAAAAATAGCTAAATTGTGAAATCGATCAAAAGATAAAATGTTCTGTATTCACTGTTTCTTACTCCCTCCGTCCCAAAATGATAGTCCAGTTTCTCATTTTCAAAGTCAAAGCTTGTCAAGTTTGACCGTAAATATTTTTTTTTGTGCTATATAATATTAGATGAAAACTATACCAATGAAAACACATTTACAACACAAATCCATTCATATATTTTGTATCAAATATTATATAATAACAACGAAAATATTGATGGTCAAAGTTGACAAGCTTTGACTTTGAAAATGAGAAAGTGGACTATCATTTTGGGACGGAGGGAGTATATAAGAATTGGGTATCTCGTAAACAGGTAATTCTTAAAAAATCTAAAGCATAGTAATAATTTCATTATTATATTAAAATAAGCTAATTGCTACATTATCTATACAATAAAAAATCTAATATGGATTGTTTTTGTTTTAACTATTACATTAACACCAACACATTGAATCTTTCTGCAGAATCAATAACTACATCAAAATATGACTATAAATAGAAAAAGTGATGCTCAAATAGAAAAAATACATAGGATTTCATAGTAAATGAGTACGAAACAATAAAGATAACTAGTTTTAATATTAAATGATATTAATTGGGGGTTGAGAAACATAAGCTATTGGCTAGCCTTTCTTTAAGTTTGCCTTTTAACGGATCTTGGTGTATGTGCTTTGTGATCATGTAGACCGATGCTATGAGGACCACCATGAACCCACCACTAATAGCATCAGAGCATGGTGTATGAGTGTATGTGGAAGAAGCACATTCAAGACGATATAATAATTATATGAAAGAGTCGGGAGATTTTAGAACATTTCAAAAAATATGGATCTTGCCCACAAAACTAATTCGGTTGGAGAATAGAAGGTGATGATAACTAAAAAAAAAAGTTTTTACGGGATAATTAATCAGAGAAGAATATTAGTGTATATTAGTGTTACATGTTTGTTTAGTCCAATCCACTTTTATTATATTATTGTTTAGTCAAGCCCATTGTTGTAATTATATTGTATATATTGGTTGTATAATGCATATCTCGATTTCAAATACGTTGCGTAATATGGTATCTGGAGCCTAACCTTAAACTCACCCCACCTCCACCGCCGGCCCTCCCTTAGCTCCGGCCTTCTCCTTCATCTGTTCTTCTCTTCTCTTCATTCTCATTCTGCTCTGCTCTTTTCACCATGCCAGGGGACGACAATAGCTCCATAGCCACCAATTAAAACCTAAAACCCTACGGTCTCACTAACATCAAGGATTTTGTTCTTCTCATCCTTGATCTCAACCAGCTTAATTACGATGCATGGAGGATTCTCTTCATGACTCATTGCAAAGCTTTTGGGGTACTGGGTCATTTGGACGGCTCTTTCACCTCCACAGCCACCAACAAGCCCGAATGGTCCAAACTCAAGTCGCTAGTTACTATGTGGATCTACGAAACACTATCCCCGTCTCTTATCACCATGGTTCTCAAGGATGGTTGGACCGCTCACCAGATTTGGAAGGCACTTGAAGACTTGTTTCGTGACAATAAGGAAACACGTACAATTGACCTTGAAAACGAACTCCGATCCATGATGCTTAGAGATCGCACCATCGCTGATTTTTGCACCAAAATGATAGCCATCTCAGATTTATTGGCCAACATCGGTGCTCCCATTCCCAAAAGAAGCCTAGTTACGCACCTTGTCAAGCCCTCACACTGCGATTTGATAATATTGTAACCCTCATCCGCCATCGGGATCCGTTTCCAACCTACCTTCAATCCTGATACATGTTGTCCTTGGAGGAGACTTGTCTCAACCGTGAACGTCTCACACAGGTGATACGCTCGGACCATGCCTCGTCGCCAACCGTGCTATATTCTGGCTCCACATCTTAACCAAAGGAAAACCGTTCCAACTGTAACAGATCCAACAACAACTGTCAGAACTCTTCTCGCGATGATTGTCGACCACCCACCATGTCCGCCATAAGCTTGGTCGATGCCACCATGGCCATACGGCTGGTTGATGCAGACCTCCAGTCCCTCCTCACACAGCCAACAGCCTCCTCGTGGCAAAAACAAACAACAATAGTTGGGTCTTCTTGGCAGCAACCTGCAACAGTCGCCCATGACACCACCTACTGTCGCCTACTACACCGTCGCTGCTCAATAGCTACTTGTCTCAAAGCTATTGCAATGTTTCCCAGCTTCTAATGACCAACTCATTGACTTGACCCAAGCGTTTAATGCCATGTCCGTGTCTGATACTCCGGATGACTCATGATACAAAGATACGGGTGCTACATCTCACCTAGCATCGGACCTACGTATTCACAGTTCATATTCCAATACAAGCATTTTAATTCAGTACTTGTTGGCAATGGTTCATCAATACTCGTTACCCACACTGGACAGTGGAAACTCCATACTTTATTCACATCAACGCCCTTTGCACCTTCACAAAGTCTTCGTTACACTAGACATTATCAAAAACCTCATATATGTCTGTAAACTTACTACTAATGGTATTGTTTCAATTGAATTTGACCAGTTTGGCTTTTCATTGAGGAACTTCTCACAAAACAGATTCTACTTAGGTCCGACAGCTCCGGTAAATTATACATGTGGTCATCTCAGTCTACTTCCCGTGTTGTTCTCATTTCATGTAGTCTAGTCTTATGACACCAACGCCTTGGTCATCCCGGTCCTCGTATGCTTTAGTATTGTTTCCTATGAGTCTTGTTGTCTTGGCAAACATGTTCGGTTACCTTTTACCACTTCCATCAAATGTTTCTGAACATTTTGCGATTATCCACTGATGTGTGGACATCCCCAATTACAAGTGTTAGTGGCATCAATTATTATGTTGTAATTTAAGATCACTTTTCACATTTTTTATGGGTGTATCTACTTAAAAATAAATCTGAAGTCTTTGCAAAGTTTCTCATTTTTCAGGCTTACGTTAAAAGTCAATTTAAATGTGAGATCCAAAGTTTCCAATATGCCTACATGGGCAAATTTGACAACTGCCAATTCTATTCTCTCTTTGACCAAAATGGCATCACATTTCTTTTCTCTTTCCCTCGTACATCCCAATAAAACAGGATGTCTAAACGTATGATTCGAACTAATAATATTGTCATTTGTACGCTCTTATTTTAAGCCCATATACCTTCTACTTATTGTGTCGAAGACCTACACATGGCCACTCACTTACTAGACCTCACTCCATCCACATCCATCCAAAATGAAACATCGTACATCAAACTCTTCAATAAAGATCCCACCTACACTGATTTTCGAGTTTTTAGGTCCTTTGCTACCTCCACGTTCACACCCCCTCACAAACGAGCCCAACAGTCTACTCCGTGTATCTTTCTTGGCTACCCTTCCCAACATTGTAGATATCGTTGTGTTGATCTTTCCTAATGAAATATCATTATCTCTCGTCGTGTCATTTTTATGAAACATCATTCCCTTTTCGATCCATGACACTAGATTAACCTCTCTCATATACTTTCCTTGATGAATTTGATCCTCCCTTTCCTATCTCTTGGTCTTTTCTTGACACTATGTCTCAAATCGAGACCACTCCTTAGCACCACACTGAGCACCACCCCTCCTACTCCTCCACCTTCCCCACCTCACCCCCTCCTCTGAGTCATCTTGTGGTCACTCATTTGTGCCATGGAATCACCAAACCTATCTCTAGTCTATATTTACACGTTTTCGCTAAGTCTCCACTTCCAAAATCCCATCTTTATACCCTTCGTGACCCAAACTAGACCTTTGCCATACATGATGTATTTTAATGCTCTTATTGCGAACACAACTTGGGTTCTTATTCCGAGGCCCCCTGGGGCCAATATGGTTCTCTCTACATGGTATTGTGGTTATTTTAAAAAGAGATACAAGGCGGATGGTTCTCATGACAGATTGTTGAAAAATATATTTTTGTATGTGACCATCACTGAAATAAGATGAACTGTTATTATCTAACAAATATTATCAGTTTATTTCAGATTGCGTGAATTCGAGATCAAAAAAACAAGAATAAATCAAGACCCGAGAAACTTTGAGAAAACATCCAAACCTGAGGAAGTAACGCTACAAACCAAAGAGCAAAATACAAAATATCACACTGCTACAGCAATCACGACGCGACAGATCCCATGGTCGCGACGTGAAGAAGAAGCAAAGCAGAAGACCAAAACTCCACAGCGATCGCGACGCGACGGAGATGGTGGTCGCGACGCGAAGACCTCCAACGCGAAGACCCAAACGCGACTCCACCAACTTTCTAATCGCGAGACTACCAACCCAACGCACTAACCAGTGGCCGACCAAAAGCAACTCCACAAAGCACCTTCGCGACGCGACGGGCCCTCCGGTCGCGACGCGATGCCTGTGATCAGTGACTATAAATAAGAACCAAATCTCTTGCCATTCTTGTGTAGAAAATAAAACCTTACACCACATACTCATATACTCTCCAAGAAACGACCAAACACCTCAAGACACTCAAATTTCTGAACTTGTCAACGAGAACCAAACAATATAACCGCAAGTAATCGGCCTCTACCCAACACCAAACAAAACCTCTACCCGTCACCGAACAAAACCTCTACCCAACACCATACAAAACCTCTACCCGACACCAAACAAAACCTCTACCCTACACCATAAACAAAACCTCTACCCGACACCTACAAAACCTCTACCCGACACCAAACAAAACCTCTACCCGACACCAAACTTCAAACCTCCAAATAATCTCTACCCGACACCAAATATCACCAAAACCTCATCCTACCGAAAAGAACAAGAAATCGACACATCAAGAAAAGCCGAGCAAAGAACAAGAATCGACGCTTCAAAGAGAATCGCCATCTTCATTTGCTATCGATAAGTTCTTTTGAAATCATAATTCCAATAATTTACCTGAGCCGTTATTGATTTATTTAAACTGTTATAAATCAATTGTACTAAATTCCAAGACATAAAAATCAAACCGTGACAACGAAAACATATGTGGACTGTATTTAACCGAGACATCTAACTTCTAACTTCTAACTTCTAACCTTTTTATTTATTGTAAAAACACTTTATCGTTGATAATGGCGTTTATTACATCTAACCTCTAACTTCTAACATTTACTTTATTTACCGCTTTCTGTCTATTTAAATACTGTCTAGCTTAGATTTACCGTTTTATTTTATTCCGCAACTCTTATTTATTCCGCATATTATAGATAAAATACATATCTGTCACACAGTAATTGGCTTAAAAACCTTACTCGTGGTGATCAGTTATCGTGTATTTTCAACAATTGGTATCAGAGCTCGTGTGATTTAGTCTGAAATTTTTGTCGAAAACTTTATTTGTGTAGCGTTTTTATAACCAACCAATAAGTTTTCCTTAAAAATTTCATTTTAATATCACTTGTTCAAAATCCTTTCAAATTTAAAAAAAAAAAAATTTTAAATCTTAAAATTTTCAAAAAAAAAAAAAACAAACCAAAAATGTCTTCCACAACCTACTCAAGAGCTCCATATGTCATCGATCAGGTATGGTCTATGATCTCAGAAATCGGTCTTTCAAAAACACCATTTGAGTCCCACATGACTAAGATTGAGAACAGTTTGAAAGCTGATCTCAAACTATATCATGACACAATAGTCAAATCTGATATTTGCAAATCTGAATTACAAACCTTGCAACTCAGATTTGGAGAATCAACAAGGACTAGAGACAAACTTGAAAGAGACGTCGAACGAAAAACAGAAGAATATAATCACGTCTTAGATCAATTAAATGAAGCTCTAAAACAAAAAGGGGACTTAGAAATAAAAAATCAATCTGTTTTTTCATCTGAAATAAAAGATGCCTTAGAAATAGAAGTCCTTCAGTTAAAACTAAAAATTCAAGATTTAACTGACAAAAACACTAGTTTGATTCTAAAACTAGATGATTTTTCAAAACAAATCAAACTTCTTGAATCCGAGAATCAAAGATTTCAAGGAAAACTGGATTCTATCAATCTTGCTAGAAAGCTAAGTGATGATATTTTCATCAAAGCAACATCCTTAGGATGTGGCAAAATCGATACGAATTACAGACCTGGATTAGGAAGAGAATCCTTCAAAATCGAACAAGCCAAACAAGAAACCAGGACAAACAGTGAAAACTCTGAATCAACTCTAACAGATCCATCCACATCTGTTAATGAGGAAAATTCAGACGACGAAACAGTTATCAACTGTAACCCAGATGATACTGATTTCAGTGTTTCCAAAAGATTTTTCACTAATAGGTCTTCAACCCACCAAATCCAAATTACCAACCAAAACTCCAAACTTAAAGACTTTTTGAATAAAGCAAACTCCTTTTACGAGAAAGGCAGTACCTCTAAACCAATTGCTCTTCAAAAGGAACAAGGCAAGCCCAAAGTTTTCAAACAAACCCAAAAGAAACCTTTGAAACCAACCTCCTTGCCACAAAAACAAAAACCTTTTCAAAAACCAATTCAAAATCGCTTTCAAGAAATAAACTTCAATCTCTCAAGGAACTTTCAGAAACCATCATTTCACCAAATTCCACTTCATCATCATAATGTTTTTCAAAACCATCCAAATCCCAGACATAAAGAAAGGTTATCAAACAGATCTTCACATATAGGATACCTTTCACAAAATCAAAGACCATTTCAACTTACAGGTTTTCAAAAACAAATATTACTTTGGAAAAATCTGATAAGTCAACTTAAACCTCAACCACTTCGTCCAATTAACAGAAACCATAATGATTTCAAATCACCGAAAACCATTAACAAATCAGGACCCACCATGGTTTGGGTACCTAAACTTTCTATCTAATTGCAGGCACTTTGTGCTGGAGAGCCCAAGGATGACACATGGTATATCGATAGTGGCTGCTCCAAGCATATGACAGGAAACCAGAGCCTTCTACAAGACTTCAAACCCACACTACCTCCGATGCAGAAACTTCACAATCAAACCAAAATGATGCGGATCCAGTCGAGGGGGAACCACCAAAAACCAGAACCCTCCTAAAACACCCCAATCCACCTGTCCAAATGATCCCAATGCATCATTTATGGGAGAACCACCAAAACCAAATTCCTCTTTAAACAATCCCAATCTACCTATCCAAAATGATCCCAGTGCATCATTTATGGGGGAACTCTTGTTACCCCATTCTCACCCCCAAACCAAAATTTACCAAAAACATTCAAATAACCAAATTTTCAAAAAACATCCACATAATTAAAAATCACAAAAAAAATTGAATAAAGTTTTATCCTTTTGGAAGTTTTTATAAAACCATGTGATTAACATCTTCTTGACTAAATTTTCAGATACTTATGCTCGATGAATGTTCTCAGTTATATTGATTCTTAATTAAAGAGAAGGTTCAAATTTCAAACATTTTTGTTATGTACACTCTCCTATTCTCTTTGAATTTATTTCAATTATAACGATTTTATCTATTAAGGGACATAAGATCAGGAGATTCAGATGAAAACCAAACCCATGTGAGAAATTGTGCCTCGTCTTTAAATGCTAAGTGGAATTCATTTCAGTGAGCAAAGGTGTTTTCATGATGACTTATAGGATTTATACTCTTATACCGTGATGCTAGTCTCATTTTTGCTTAGATATCAAAATGATCTGGGACGATACATTCATTTTCTAATATATTAGACAAACTGTCTATTATATCACCTATCCCTATCCTCAATCAAACCACTTCAAAGAAAAGCTTCATCATCTGGCATAACAAATCTGACAAATGAAGAAACGACAAAGTCACATCCAACAAATGCTGTCAACAAATCACAATTGGTAACCACAATCAGATATCTTTTACACAATGTGTATTCGCACAAATCAAGAAAAGATAAAAACAAAGGTGAACACTTCACCAAAGAAAGAAAAAGAAGAGTTATTACAACAATCCATAAAGACAGACAACTCTCAAACAACGAATTCTCAAAAGCTTTATCAAATATAGCTGTCAAAACCGAAGACTTACCGGGATACTGTAGCCTTCATAAACTGAATATTCTTAGTTGCAATATGCACTATGAAAATTTCTAAACCCCTCTACATGTATTTCCAGACGGAGAAAGAGTGAACATCAATGGCATGAATAAAGAAACCCTCAGAGTAATTCCGAAACCAGTCTTATGTGATTGATTATCTAATATGAAGACCAAGTGACTAAAGTATATAGGTATAAATCCATATTAAGCATAAGTCAACACCTTCAAACTGAGAGATATCACTCATCTTTAGTGATTATACACCAGTTCTGCATCCAGAACAAACAAACACCTCAGTCAAGTGTGAGCTATACCTATGAGAAGTTCATCTGAATCGACCTATTAAGATCACTTGTCGTCTTTATAAATGTTATAAAATCTTAAGGAATATTATGAAAGTACATATACAAAAACCTTTTGAAAATTGAACATGAAACCTTGATTCAGAAACAAATATTCTTGACAAACATTTTTCAAAACATAAGTAAAATCTAGTCACACTTTTTCAAAACAAGTGATATGGTTTTATAAATGTTTTATCCAAATTTCAAGAATTTTCAACCTTACCTTTTAATCTGTTCTTATTTCAGTAATGATCACATAGGGGGAAATTGTTGAAAAATATATTTTTGTATGTGACCATCACTGAAATAAGATGAACTGTTATTATCTAACAAATATTATCAGTTTATTTCAGATTGCGTGAATTCGAGATAAAAAAAACAAGAATAAATCAAGACCCGAGAAACTTTGAGAAAACATCCAAACCTGAGGAAGTAACGCTACAAACCAAAGAGCAAAATACAAAATATCACACTGCTACAGCGATCACGACGCGACAGATCCCATGGTCGCGACGTGAAGAAGAAGCAAAGCAGAAGACCAAAACTCCACAGCGATCGCGACGCGACGGAGATGGTGGTCGCGACGCGAAGACCTCCAACGCGAAGACCCAAACGCGACTCCACCAACTTTCTAATCGCGAGACTACCAACCCAACGCACTAACCAGTGGCCGACCAAAAGCAACTCGACAACGCACCTTCGCGACGCGACGGGCCCTCCGGTCGCGACGCGATGCCTGTGATCAGTGACTATAAATAAGAACCAAATCTCTTGTCATTCTTGTGTAGAAAATAAAACCTTACACCACATACTCATATACTCTCCAAGAAACCCACGACCAAACACCTCAAGACACTCAAATTTATGAACTTGTCAACGAGAACCAAACAATATAACCGCAAGTAATCGGCCTCTACCCAACACCATACAAAACCTCTACCCGACACCAAACAAAACCTCTACCCGACACCGAACAAAACCTCTACCCAACACCATACAAAACCTCTACCCGACACCAAACAAAACCTCTACCCTACACCATAAACAAAACCTCTACCCGACACCTACAAAACCTCTACCCGACACCAAACAAAACCTCTACCCGACACCAAACTTCAAACCTCCAAATAATCTCTACCCGACACCAAATATCACCAAAACCTCATCCTACCGAAAAGAACAAGAAATCGACACATCAAGAAAAGCCGAGCAAAGAACAAGAATCGACGCTTCAAAGAGAATCGCCATCTTCATTTGCTATCGATAAGTTCTTTTGAAATCATAATTCCAATAATTTACCTGAGCCGTTATTGATTTATTTAAACTGTTATAAATCAATTGTACTAAATTCCAAGACATAAAAATCAAACCGTGACAATGAAAACATATGTGGACTGTATTTAACCGAGACATCTAACTTCTAACTTCTAACTTCTAACCTTTTTATTTATTGTAAAAACACTTTATCGTTGATAATGGCGTTTATTACATCTAACCTCTAACTTCTAACATTTACTTTATTTACCGCTTTCTGTCTATTTAAATACTGTCTAGCTTAGATTTACCGTTTTATTTTATTCCGCAACTCTTATTTATTTCGCATATTATAGATAAAATACATATCTGTCACACAGTAATTGGCTTAAAAACCTTACTCGTGGTGATCAGTTATCGTGTATTTTCAACAAGGTACAAAGCCCGTTTAGTGGCTAACTGAAAGAGTCAATGATCAGGGATTGACTGCGACGAGACTTTTTTTCCTGGTGGTTAAATTGGCCAATATCCGCTCTTTCTTAACATATATGTCCTCCGTATGTGGCTCATACATCAGTTAGACATGAAGAACGTCTTCTTGCATGTGGCTCATACGTCAGTTATTAGGCGAAGTGACCAACCATCCAAAGGGAATCATTTTGTAATAATATGATCGAGGCTATCTTGTTCCTAACATGTTGCACATATTAGTAAGAACAATCTGTAGTGCCTTTTGGTAGGTCTAGTTGTCACATTGTCAATGATATCACCTCCTCAAACATGTATATAAAGCGCGTGCTAGGGTTTTAGGGATCTTAAATCATAGTCTATATTTTTCCTGTTCTTCAGTGCTACTTTTTACTCTTAATATATTAAGCACTAATTATATACCTAAACCCTTTTTCAATCATACAACATTGTGCATTTTGGTAAATCTCTTATTATTGTTGCATATTTGCTTTTTTTGTTAATTACATACTCGAATCTTGTCCTTTCAAGTGGTATCAGAGCAAGTTTTTATTGTTTTGTCGATTTGGGGATTCGTGTACTTATTTAAAATCCCAAAACTGGATTACTTATTTCAAATCTCAGAACTAGATTAATTTTAAAATCTATGTTCTGCGATTCGAAATATAATCCTCAATTGATTCCAATAATCAATCATATAAGAAGATTCAATGTCTAACTTTACAAACAATGTTATGATGTTGAATTATGCAAATATGTTAGGTTCTACAACAAAGGCACCAATTCTCATACATGCACACTATGATCATTGGATAGGACATATGGAAGACTAACTTACGGGAATTGATGAAGATCTATGGAGATCAATCGTTGACGATCCTTTTTCCAACGTCCAAGGGAGGTTCGGTCCAACTGTTGCAGCTGTTAATGAAGCTATGTTAGTAGCAAAGAAAAAAATCAACAATGATAAATAGGCAATGTGTGAAGTCATAAGTGGTCTACCTCTAAATGTCTACAATTACGTTAACAGATCTAAATCAACAAAAGAAATTTGGACAGACCAAAGATACGAAGGAATGAAAAAACTAAATAAAATGTTACCACAAACCCTCTTTTTAATTTTTGTGTGTTTAAACAAAAGGATAACAAGACCATTCATCAAACATTTGAACATTTTAGTGAATTGATCTATAAATTAGAGAAGTATAATGTAGGAAAAAGCACTCATGAAGTAATGTGCATTTTATGAAAAGCTTGTGGAAGGAATGGTGGAAAATCACCATTATGCTAAAATCCCATTAGAATATCGATTCATATTCTCTTGGCGAGTTGTTCATTCTCCTTAAATCCCATGAAGGTGATGTGATGGAAATTGTTAATGAGAAGCCAAGTGCAGGTCCTTTGGCCTTAGTGTCAAAGACTTTGTAATCCGAATAAGAATGAGAAAAAGGTGAAGATGAGCTATAGTATGAAATTAACTCAAATGGCGAAGCAGTCACCCTATATTCAAATAACAAAAAGTTCTTCAAAATACCTGATGGTAGCTCAAATTTCAAAAACAACAATCCTACAAAAACATTTGCTAATACCACCAATCCTCCACTAAGGCTAAATCTGATCCAGTACTGAAGCCATAAAAGAAGTTGCTAGGTGATTCGAAATAATATTGCAATTAGTTCCTTGGCAAAAACCACCTTTCGCATGACTGCATGTTGAAGAAGCCACAATAGAAGAAATAGGAATTTAAATATAAAGCATATTAAACCCAAAACATTAAGAAGTAAATGTGAAGGCATAAAACTTTTCTTTGTTGGCTTTTGGAGAAGGAGAAGCTGATGGAACTTATCAACTATGGTCCTCTTATTCGAATGATGAGTATATGTGAAGGTCGAGCCATGGAGCTATGATCGCCATGCATAAAGAAAAGGTTGTTGCAAGGGTGTAAGAGGACAGTGATGATGATGATGATGATGATGATGATGATGATGATGATGATGAGCTAGGAGAAGGAAAATTAATTTATACTTGCTTGATGGTGAATGGGAACGAATTCAGAATCAAAATCTCGGTTGACTATTCTCGAGCAGGTATCTCAATTACTTGCCTCCTTTAATATTTTTGAATCTTATTGTATTGCATATTTTAATGAAATCAACTCTGATTGCTTGCATATGAATAAACTGCCTATATCGGCCAATAGTGATGCATTCAAAGCCCAAGAAAAGGTGTTGAGACTTCGAAATAAGATAAAAGGAATGAGATGAGTGATTGAGAAGCACCACATAAGGATAGGAATTCTATAGGATGGGAGAAATTTTCTTAGAACAGAGAATGATGTACTTTTCTAACAAGGTAATATTTTGTGAAACTATGAAGAGATTATATGCACATATCACTCATATTTATCATTATTCTGCTATGTCTAGGACTGTCATAAGAAATTATTACCATTCTTCGAATTTAAACTGTATAATGGATAAGATTTCTTTTGAATGCGAAGCAATAGTCTCTTCAAAGGAAGTTCCAAAGCATATTTATGTTGATGGTATCGTCACATTCGAATTTTTTTTAAATTTAGATGACATATTGCTTCTCATCAATGAGACTTTACCTTCTACTCAGACATTCTCTAACCTTGATATTGATGATAAATATCACTGTGTTACTATTAAGAATGTTTATGATTCTAATTCTTATTTGAAAAAGTTTATTGAATAAACTTTTCAATGGTCAAATTAAATTCATCAAAACAGTTCTCAAAATCTAGTGTGACTCTAGACTCGCCTTTGGAGAATTATGAATCATCTAATTTTGATTTTCAAAGTTACACTTTGGTACAACAATTTGTGAACGTCAAATATGGATGAAGTTACTAAACTTGTATTTGTTTCTGATAAATTGTAATTTCCAATGAACAATAATCAATATTAATTCAATTTCTAGATACTTCAGACGAGTGCAACAAAAATATTTTTGAAAATAGTATTAAGCTTCTTGTGTTAGCTGCTTGTGTATATTCAAAGGTTGTAAGTTTCAAAAGTCAAGTTTTAACTAAATCAGGGAAAGTCAATACTTGTTATGAACTACATATTTTGATTGAAAAGGACAACTCAATGGTAACAAATGAAGGATTTTTCTCACTGACAAAATGCTTGAAAACAATTTGAATGAAACTCTTGAGGTTCAGATTAACATTCGAAAAACGGAAATGTGCCAAAATAAAAACACAAACACTTGGTATGGAAGGGGTAACACCTTAACAAATCAAGCCTTTGAAAGAAAATAGAAAGTTTCTTATGGATATCGAAGAAGAAAACAATTTGTCATCAAATATATCTTCATAAACAATAGAATTAAACGATAAATGAAAAGCATAATTTTCAAAAACCACAAGGTCAACATAAAAATTGCATAAACAAAGATATACAAACCCAATATTTTCACAGACCAATTTTTGTACCCTCTAAACCCAACTTTACAAATCCAAAACATGTCAGACCAACCAAACAAAATTTTTCTAAGGGAAACAACATCATTGATACATTCCACACATGTTTGGAAAAGAACTTAGAATTGTTTAAAGCTAAAAAAACCGTTCCATTGATGATTTTAAACTTTTTTACGAAGAATTTCTTAGTGAATCTACTCAATGTAGTTCTTCATTTTGGAAAAACTTTACCCATCAAAAGCAAACGGATAAGAAAAGACTTTCAAAAATCAAATTCTGAAAAGGCACATATTTTTAACCGAAGTCTGCTTAAGGTACCAAAATTTAAGTTAATTTACTTTAGAAGCCAATAAACACTTCGCAAGAATGTTCCACTTCTAGAACAAAGAAAATAGACTTTTTTGAAAACTGGATTGAAAACATTACTTCTATTATCACTCCCCCTCCCCCGAAAAGACCTAAGCAGACTTGGATACCTAAGCCTTTTCTTTAAATTACATATTCTGGGAGAAGAATAGCACAACAAGAAATGGTACATCGATAGTGGTTGTTCTCTTCACATGGTTGTTCTCTTCACCAATGGTAAATTTACCATCAAAAGAGTTGCTTATGTTGAAGGGTTGAAACACAATTGATTAGTGTTTCTCAATTATGTGTGGGAACTGGAAATCAAATCGTATTTGATAACAAAAATAGTGTGATTGCAAAGGAAGAGACGGAGGAAGTTCTTATTAAGTCTAAAAGGAAGGGGAAAATGTATCCACTTGACATGAAGACAATTTTTAGTGCCCCCCGATATGTCTTTTATCAAAAGCCTCTTTGAACTTGTAAGTCTCAAATTTCTAAGATCTAACAGGTATTAATCCAATCACTTGATTGTGTGGAATCCAATAAGTGATCAACACGAAACAATCAATAAAGCAATTAACCTTCAATGCACTCGATTATATTTATGAATCGACTAGTACATAAGGTATTGATCGATCTCTCTGATTCTTTCTATACGCACACAGCTCTAATCGACCAACACTTTAGAAATGGCAGAAATTACACATTAAATACCTAACCTAATGACATAAGCCCATCGACACATAGCCCAGCCAAAATCCCAGGCTAAGCCCACCGAAACATGCTGATTTCGATCCAATCCAACCGAGAACTCAAGGTTTTTGGCCCAATACCAAAAAATCCAACTTGGCTTGTAAAACTCGAATTAAACCCTTAAAAGCAAAGAATAAACCATACGAAAATATGTCCCAACAATCTCCCGCTTCGTTTATTGCTTTCTATTCTCTTCAAGCTTCCCTTTGATCTTGATTTTCTAGTCTTCCTCGGTCTCTTTATGACTTGACTATGAGATACAGTTGGACTTTCTTCAGATTTGACTTTGAACGCACATCTAAAGGCTTCTTGTATCGGTCTTGAAATCAGTATTTCCAGCTTTGAATTTTACTTTTACTAGAACTTGGAGTCTGATTCTTCTTCTTCACTTCTTAATCACTTTAGGTACTAATGTAGCAACAAAAACTGTTTGAGGAGGAAATCAACGTAGCTTGTCGCATACAGTTATGCTTCACCTTTCTTTGGGGTTGAAATGTTGTGTTGAAAACTTTTAAACTTCACTTCTTGTTCCATCACATGATAATCTTCATTTGATTACTGGCGCTTCATGAGACGTAACGATGACCAAAAATCCCTGTGGGTCACAGAGTCATAAAGACCCTTCTCGCCACAGTTGTTCAAGGACCCAGCCTTGGCTCAGGAGGAGACTACTCGCAGTATCTGCATGAACATGGAGGAACGCACTGCGATTGATTGTGTATCAGAGAACTATTCGTGGCCTTTTTGATTTTGGCCCGTACACATCCTTGATCAAAGATCTCAATGCAGTTAACAAGTTAACTTGGCTCTTGGCTAGACATTCAATTGTATCTAAATCTCTGTGGAGTATACCATATTGGTGCCGGTTAGGGTCTGGTGAAGTGTTAGGGTCTCATAGCTTTTGTGGTAGTCAACAGCGATTACTGACATAGAGTTTCTATGCTTCATCAATATGAGGTAAAGCCACGTTGAATCATGCACATCTTTATTAGAAGAATATAATGGTTAAGAATGGTATGAGCGTGTAATATATCTTGGTGTGAGATATACCCATCGGCTAGAGTTGCTAATTGTCATCAATGTATGGTATAGTACATTGAATCATCCAACTCTAAATTAGAATATTTGTAGGTAAGAAAGGTAGTTGATGCCTCACATTTTCTATTTGTGTTATAGAAAAGATCATAGGCATAGAGTTTGGAAATATAATCAACATTTGGTTTTAAATAATGAATCATCTATTTATTGCATCTGACGATAGAGTGGGTAATAATGGATTGGTGCGTGTGATAGACTACGATTCGCAATCTAACCATCGACACAGAATTTGTAACTCTCGACTCTGTGTGGCTTAACTTAAAGTGTCTAGAAGTTGAGTATTAGAAGAATTTAGGTTGGGTTAAGAGATCTTGTTAGCGCTTCAAACTCATTGTGATGTACCAATGAGAACCATCAACACTTGATGTTTTATCTCAGCAGTGAGTGGTATAGCTCAGTGCATCGTCGATATATAGGGTAAGGCAATGACTTAGTGAGTCATGGTGATAGTGAGACACATCATTGACTGGATATGTATTCTTGATTGGTATAGATCAGGAACATTGACAATCGTGCAAACTTGTGTAAATTTAAAAGATTCTAACTAAAGTAATTAAAAGATATATTTTTGGATTTTTCTTTTTATAATTTCTTTTATAAAGGAAAAACATATTCTACGATTTTTTTTAATTTTATAATTTTTTGTTGGTTTTTAATTCTCCCCCTAAATTTGTGCATGGAGGAGATTTAGCGAAAAACATGAACAAATTTAACTAGAAACAAGAAAAATTTACAAAAATGTAATTTTCAGTCATCATTACCTCTGTCGCAGACTTGAAAGATACTCAGAAACCATGTTTCAATTCCAGAACGAAGTTAACATTTTCGAATCTCAACACATCGTTGGTTTCGGTCTACATTTGCATGATCTTTTCCTTTCTCCCCTCCCGCAAAGGACACATACTCTCCATTAATAATTTGAATGTCGTACAATTTGAGAGATGTCTCCTGTCATGTGCCTGTAACAGCCACTATCAACAGACCAATGTCTGATGATATTCCTCCATAGTTGCTCTTGCACAAGATACATGATTAGTTCGTTTTGGGAACCCTGTCCATTTTGAAATTGAGTTTACCATTACTATCCATATTATTTACTCTTTCCCATGGCATATCCTGTTTATCAGATAAGCATAAAGAAATGACAGGAATTTGGGTTAATTTGGAAACTTGACTTTTAGGAACCCATCGGTAATTTGGTTTAAACACGTTATGATTTAACCGAATGGGAGCTTCAACACTTGACTTTGAAATTAGTCCACCCTTTGCTTTGGGTTTATTTTTCAAGTGTAAGCGTGAAGATGATTCTTATGATGAATTTGAACTCACCCTTGCAGGTTTGGTAAAAGCATCTATCGAATCTGATTTCCTATTTGTCATGTCCCTATTGTCCTTTTGGTTCTTAGTGTTGACCTTTTTGGCATTCCAGTCACCATATCGTGAACGTGACCGTGACCTCGAGGGATTTCTTTTGTAAGATCTCCCTCTTGGCACATTCCGTGAACATTGTTCATAGTAGAGAATATATGGACGATGTGGACAATTTCTGGCAATATGACCTGCAATACCACAGTTAAAACACGTTTATCTCTTCAAATAAATGAGATTGCGACTTGTTCCTTGTCCAAAAGAATTTTTCAAGGAATTATCACAAGCAAAAGCACAAGCACATTTATTGGAACTTGGTCTTGGTGTAAAAGTAATTTCACCCTCTTTTACAAATTTTTGTGGTTTAAATTTTTCAAAATTTGGATTTTTAGAATTCAAAACATCACCACAAGTTTTAGAATGATTAACAATTTTTGATTCTTAGTTCACAGGATTATTTAAAGCATCAGAAAATGAAATATTTGTTTTTGACGAGTTTTTAACAGAACTAGGATCATTTTTGTCCTCCTCGCTTGCATCTTCCACTATTACTTCATCTGCACAAGAAGTAGAAGCATTAGTAGCGTCCACTTTAACACAATCAGTGGGGCTGGATTGATCAGTCTGAATTGAAACAGTTTCAGTTGGCTACTCTATCTCTTTGGTTTCAAGGGCCAAAGTATAGTTATCGTTAAAAATGGATGGAACATTTTTATACCCTAGACCCTCACACTGATTAGTTTTCCACTTTAGCTGGTGTTCAATCATTGACTCAACTGTCACACTTGACACATCAAATTTTTTAAAATTAAACTCGACATCTTTAAATTTGGCTTTCAATGCGTCAAGTTCGGTAGTCAGTTTGGCAATCATTTCTTTAGCATAACTATATCGACCGCTTGTGATACTATGACCTCTTATAATTTTTTAAAGTCTGATGTTTGAGCTTACAACTTTTCTTTAAGAGGTTTATGTTTCTTTTTAAGGTTATAGATTTCATTATTAAGATCAAAGATCTCTCTAACTAATCTATCATTTTGCTCGCGATATTTATTAACCTTATCTACACAAGATTGAGAGAAAGAAATTTCACTAACTTCTTTGGTGGCTGGAGTAATAGAAGCCATGAAAGCGAATTGCATATCTTTCATCTATTCCTCAACCACATCTGCTTTTTCATCCTCTTCAATCTGTGCTAGATTTGCTCTTCCTTCATTCGTCAGATTGAGCGCCTGCATCTGATCCTCCCACTAAAATTACTACGCCACTATAGCTCTTTCATTATTTTGAGCAGCATCTCTGCTGTTTCTAGTTAGAACCAACAACCTTTCAGCGTTGGTTTCTATCCTTTGCTTGGTGCACTCACGAGTAAAGTGACCTGGCTCGTGTCAATTGTAGCACCTCAGGTTGCTCTTTTTGAAGCCCACCTTTTTTTCCACGTTCTCCCCAGTTGTTCCTCCATGTTCGCTGAGTGAACTTCATATCCCTGAATACTGCCATAGCAATCTGCCATGAGATGTCCATCTCTTCCACATCATCTGAATGTATCTGATCAAGTTCTCCAATGGAAAATAGAGGAACTAAATTACAAGCAAAGAAAGCATTATAGCAGTTCATAAAGCCAACCATTAGAGTCATATTTTCTTTAACTCCTTTGTAATACCCTAAAACCAGGTTAGAATGCTGAGTTATGGAGTATGGATGTCAGATTGGAGTTATAGTTTGAAAGGTGAGTAAATGGTGAAAATACATAAGAAATTACCCATCAGGGTCATTAGAAAACAATGTTTTTGGTGAATGGACCAAAAATGTTAATAATGAAGGAAGAACCAAATCTTGAGACTTGAGGTGTTAAGATGGTATTTTGGTGTTTAAACGTCCAGACCGATTTATAAATATTTAGACATTAATTGGTTGCCAAAGTATGAAAAATGAGACTCAAATGTATTTATATGTGTGTGGGGTGTAATGTTTGAAAGTTGAGGGACTAATTGTGCTAAATTGGCAAACTTTTATGTATAAATATGGGAAAATCATATTTTTCTTAAACCCTTCCCGAATTCTCAAGAACATGCTAGAGTGCGCGAATGATCCTGAGAGATTGAACCGTTGGATCGTCGTAAAATGTTGACAGAACCTAAAGGCGATACATACATAGGTTTTGACCGGAGGATTTGTAATTCTGATGGCAGGAAGTCGAGTTATAGTCACTCAATCGGAACTACAGAATTGAGGTAAATATCAATGTTTTTTCTCCATATTGGAAAAATTCGTGATAAATCGTAGAAGTATCGGTTTTATGTTAAATCAGTGTCATATTTTCCGAAATAGAGTCTAGTATATTTTGTCTATAGAGATGAAAGAGTGATTCGGCCTGTAACATAACTCAAATATGAAGTTTATACAGCCTAGTACGTTTTTTCCGGATTTGAGATGTATTTCATATGTAATCTTGCAAAAATCATAGTAAATTGTAGAAAAATCATTTGGAGTTGATATTGGTGTCCCTGGAAACCTAAGAATGAGTAGTTTTCTGTACAATTGAAATCTATACAAATCAATGTTATGAAGTTGACTAAAACAGATAGTGAACAGATGCCAAATTTTAAGGAAAAATGTGGATAATTGCTAATAAATTTGATATCAAAGTTATGCATTTCAAGTGAATTAATTAGGTTTTCAAGAGGGTGTATACATATGATTTATAAAAGTGCTTGAAAACCTAATATATATATATATATATATATATATATATATATATATATATATATATATATATATATATATATATATATATATATATATATATATATATATATATATATATATATATATATATATATATATATATATATATATATATATATATATATATATATATATATATATATATGAAGGGTTTTATGCAAATCTGTGAACTAAAATCCTAAGTTCACATGCAACATATAAGGATCTATGTTTTCTTCTAATTGAACATATAATAAATTCCTAAAGGCCATAAAAAAATAACTAAAAGAATAAATTCAGCAAAACTAACCTTTTAGGATTTCTTGGAAGCAAAGCACCACAAGTGCCTGCCTCAAATGAAGTCACACCCAGGCTATGAGGTTGGCGAAATCCAAAGAGAGTGGGGAATAGAGAATCAGGAAATTTAGGCTATGGGGCTCCCTATTTATAGGTTTCAAATAATAACCAGATAAACCTTAGAGATTATCCTTTTTGAAATCAAATCAGGATAAACTTTTATCTTATCAATTCAAACCTATTTATCTCTTATATATATATATATATATATATATATATATATATATATATATATATATATATATATATATATATATATATATATATATATATATATATATATATATATATATATATATATATATATATATATATATATATGAATTTCGAAAATTATGGGGTTTAAGATAGGTTTAAATTAATTTGATTAATTTGGTAAAACCTATCTACATTTGAATTAATTTAATTAATTGGTAATTAAAAGATAATTCAAGGATTTTGTTTAATTTAATTTAATTGTTTTTAAATTGGCGAAAATTAAAAGATAAATCCTAAAATATTTTAAAAGGTTTAAAATATCAAAATTTAATTAATCTAATTAATGGTTTAATTAAAGGATAATTAAATCGATTTTAAAAGGTTTAATTTAATTTTAAATTTAATAGTTTAAATTCCAATAAATTAAAAGATAAACCAAAAACATTTTAAAATGTTTAAAATTCATCTTATATATATTATAATTAAAAGTTAATATTATATGTATACGATTTAATGGTTAGTCAAATCAATAGTAGGCCTCATTCACGAAGCTGATCTATAAAGTGGGTATAAGGAGACTGCCTATAAAATGGCGGTGTAATAGGTGTCCACTGTTACCCACTGCTCGCCTCATCAGTGGAGGGTCGTTAGCCGAACGGGTTTGATATGACCGCCTAATCTCATTAAAAGTATAATGATATTATTCAAAGTACTAGAACAGCTTAATAAAACCCAAATCTAGTTACTTTAGGAAAAATGTGAATTGGTGCTAATCCATGAAATTGCACATTGCACTTTATTAAACATTGGTGGAGCGTGTGTGGTTTACCTGCACACCAATAGGGGTTCATAATGAGTTGCAATGGGTTTCCCGGGTATTATCATTGTTGATGGAGCGTGTGTGGTTTACCGGCACATCAATTAGAGATGATAATTAACCTGAGAGTACCGAGCTAATTTGCATGGTAATTCACATCCAGTCTATGATCCTCGACATCCCATTCACAAACAGTAGAGCACATCCGAGATTAAACATGCTATTGAAAAGTTCAATGAATCTCAACAGATCTAGGAATTTCATAAAATGAAATTGATAAGTCTTTATCTACCTTAATGACCATTATGTTGTGATTACAGCATCCCTCTTCACACCATAGTTGGGGTATTTTGGATCCTAGCCTTATTAAATAACATATTGGGTAATTATTTAAAAGGATCAATTAAACTAATAAATTATGTTTCTTTTATAGATGTCAAGTGTCAATTCTCCTCCTTCTCCTCCTTCACCCATTTCTGAAAGCATCAGAATGCACCTGCCAAATATGGAAAGGCTGACTGGCCTCAACTGTAAAGAATGGCTTCACAATCGGAGACTGGTTCTCGGCATTGCTGGCAAGCTACATCTCACCGAGTATCCGATCCCGATCCTACCGGAACAAGTCATCATAAAAGGTTCTTATGATAAGCATAACTTCTTAGTTGATGAATTCGAAGAGATTCGTGACCTCATGCTATTAAACATTGACCCCGAGTTCCGCAAGGATTTTGAATCCTTGGAGCCATATGAGTTAATGCAACTGGTTGAGGAAAGGTTCTAAAAACCAGTTGAAGAGGAACGAGCTAGGATCTTCAAAAGACTTGCAGAGTGCAAGCTAAAAGAAGGAAGTAGCATCAATTCGCATGTTCTTCAGATTGAAGTGTACATAGGCGAATTGTACAAACTTGGTTATTCCATGAGTCAGGAAAATAGTGTTAACTTCCTACTCGCCTCGCTGACTAGCAAGTACGATCTGTTCATTCAGACGTATAGAAATGAAGACCAGAAAAGGACCCTCATGGAAATGCGTCCACTATTGACTTTATATGAGTCACTCTTGGACAGGCATAGCTCCAATGGCCCAGCTACTTCTGGATTAAGTCCAGTGAAGAGACGTAATAAGAAACGGTCGAGATCGTCTGGACATGTCTCAAACTGGGAATCCACTAAATCGGATACAGTCACTGAAAGATTGGAAGATGCTCCAAATCTTTTGAAAGCTCAGGTATACCTAAAAACATCAAAACTCCTGTTCCAAGATTTCTTGATACATAATGTGATAGTCACATTTGGTTTGTATGCAGGGAATCAATAAGACACGGGACTCTGGCGCATAGGAGCACATTTGGATTGGATCTCCAGCTCATGCAGTTTAGAAGTTTAGATAGATATTAAAATATTGTTATTAACCTTTAGATGCATTTTGACATTGTCTATCATATATTACATTGTTCAAGGATTTTTGATTTTAATAAAATTGTCAATTTTCTTTTAATACCTGTTGTATGAAATTGTCCTTGAAATGTTATATGATTTTGTTAAATGTATGATTAGTAATAACTTGAATGTTGATTCAAGAATTGTGTCATTTATGATTGTTAATACAAATGTTATAAGAATCAATTCAACCAAAGGTCCAGTTGGACAGGACTTTGGAATCATTTGACTTAGAGTAACTTGATGAATTGAGTTCTTAATGTGTCAAGAAATGAATCAACCAAAGGTCCAGTTGTGCAGGACTTTGGAATCATCTGACTTAGAGTCAGATGATGATTAAGTTCTTTATAAAGCACATGTGGCAAGAAATGAATCACCCAAAAGATCCAGAGGATAGGATTTTGGAATCAGTTGACTTAGAGTCAACTGAAGATTGCAAGTCTTGAACAAAGTTAACAAAGTCATAAGTTTACATAGATATGTAAAAGACATTGAGATTAAGAGCAACGGACACACCTGTTGCTGTATATTGCTAGAATCGTGAGGTGTTTTGGAAACCTTCTTAGTATGGACAAGGTTGAGGATGTGGGTGGCAGTCTCTAAGGCATACCCCCAGAAGTGGATAGGAAGAGAATCTTGACTCATCATGGAACGAACCATGTCCAACAAGGTTCGGTTATGCCTCTCAGCCACACCGTTCAACTGTGGTGTTCTAAGAGGAGTCAACTGTGAAACAATTCCACATTCCTTATGTTAGTTTAGGAACTCAATACTAAGATACTCACCGCCTCTATCGGATCTAAGCATCTTTATTTTCCTACCTAATTAATTCTCAACTTCATTCTTAAACTCTTTGAATTTTTCAAAGGTTTCTGACTTATGGTTGATCAAGTAGATATACCCATATCTGTTATAATCATCCGTAAAAGTCACATAGAAGCGACTGGCATCCCTTGTGGATGATTTGAAGGGTCCACACACATCTGTGTGTATGATATCCAACAGACCTTCACCCCTTTCACAAGTCCCTGTGAAAGGTGATTTTGTCATTTTTCCCAAAAGACAAGATTTGCATACATCATCCGATTTGAGGTTGAATGATTCCAACACTCCATCCTTTTGGAGTTGGGCGATGCGTTTCTTGTTAATGTGCCCAAGACGACAATGCCACAAGCATGACTTTTCTATACCATTAGAAGAATCAATTTGTAATACACTATTGCCTAAATTGTCTACACAAGTTACAGTTTCATACACACCATCACAAGGTAAAGCTTCAAAAATAAAGACACCATTCTTATATACGGAAATTAAACCATTCAAATTATTAAACGAATATTTAAAACCTTGTTTGAACAATACATGAAAAGAAATAATATTTTGGGCCTTTTCTGGTGAATAGCAACAATTTAAAAGATCTAAACTAACTTCACTACTGAGCAATAAACTATAAATCTCGATCTTGGTGACAGGTGACGATCGCCTAATTCCCATGATCAAGTTTATTCTCCCATGCTCCACCTTCTTACTTTCCTTTAGGCCCTACAAATCAGAACAAATGTGAAAACCACATCCTGTATCAAGGACCCAAGAACAAGGGAATGATGAGTTTTTAGAGATAGTGTATATACATGCTGACGATCGCTTCACTTTGCCATCCTTGATATCCTGCAAGTATTTAAGGAAGCTTCTTTTCTAGTGGCCCTTCTCTTTGCAATAGAAACAGTCGGCTTCTTTGGGGTTCGAGACGTGAGGTGTGTCAGAACCGGGCCTGGCTCTCGGACCATTACTGGATGACCCGACTTGCGCCTTTCCCTTCCAATTCTGCTTAGGATGAGCTTTCCTCTTTTTTTCCTCTTCCAATAGCCATGACAAGAGCGTTGGCAGATGGTACACCTTTACCTTTCAATCCATCTTCTATAGTCTACAGCATATTATGCAGTTCACCCAAAGTGGTTTGAGTGTTGTTCAAATGATAGGCCAATATAAACTGATCATAACAATTCGACAATGAGTTAAGTACCATGTCAATGGCCAGCTCCTCGTCGATCTGCATATTGAGCTTCTGAAGCCTTTCCACATATCTCTGCATCCTTTGCATGGGGGTGCAGACAGACTCTCCATCTTTTATTTTACAAGCCATTAAGGCTCGGACTACATCATATTTCTACTGACGAGCTTGCTTCCGGAACTTTTCCGCAAGGTCCTTGTTCATCTCATATGGCCAATAGTCATCGTAAAACCTTTGCAATTCCGGGACCATGGTAGCAACCATGATGCAGGCCATTTTGGTCACATCATCATAGTGTTTCTTGTACGAGGCATATTCCTCGGGAATAGTTGTATTGGGATCAACTTCAATAAGCTCTTTTTCAAGGACATACTCTCTGTCCTCAAACAGAAGAGCCATTTTGATATTCCTCATCCAGTCGTTGTAGTTTGTGCCATCCAATGTCACTTTGGAGCACAATGAGAGGATAGATGAGAAGTTGTTGTTGGAGTTGGATGTGGGTTGGGGAGCAAAAGTATCAACGTGGGAAGACATCAATAAAAGAAGGTAGTTTTAGTTAGATATATAAATATTCCTTATATTAACCCAAAATAATTATTAAGGCTAGGACCCAACTATACAATTCACAACTTAGAATAGGGATGCCGTAATCTAATTGTAAATTTTATAAAGGTAGGCGAATGATGATTCACCAATTCCACCGCAGAAGATAATCATATTAAGTGAAATTCCTAGAACTTTGAGATTTATTGAACTGTTCAATAGCATGTTTTAATCTTGGACTATGCTCTTCCGTTTGTTACTGGGATGTCGAGGATCATAAACAAGATGTGAATAACCATGCAAATTAGCTTGGTAACCTCAATGTCGTTTATCATCTCGATTGATGTGCCGGTAAACCACACGCGTTCCATCAACAAAGATAAATTTTGAGATACCCATTACAACTCTTTAATAGTCCCTATTAGTGTGCCGGTAAACCACACATGCTCCACTAACGACTAAAAAAGTGTAATGTGCAATTTCATGGGTTAGCATATCTTTCACATTTTTTCTAAAGTAACTAGAGTTGGGATTTTATAAAAATGGTTCTAGTACTTTGATTAATAACATTATACTTTTAATGAGATTAAGTGGTCCTATCAAACCCGTTCTGCTAAAGACCCTCCACTGATCAAGGGAGCGGTGGGTGAGAGTGGACACTCATTTAACCGCCATTTTATAGGCAGTTTCCTTATACCCCCTTATAGACCAGCTTCGTGATTAAGGCATACTAGCGATTTGACTGACCAATTTCTTATCCATATAAATATTAACTTTTAATTATAATATATATAAGATGTATTTTAAACTTTTAAAATATTCCTGGTTTATCCATTTAAATTTTCGAAATTAACTTTTAATTTTAAATTTAAATTTAAACCTTAATTGATTTAATATTTATCTTTTAATTAAGCAATTAATTAAATAAATTAAATCATATATGGGTCACAAATTAATCAAATTAATTTAATCCTATCTTTTAACCCACTAAAATCGAAAACACATAAGGGTTTAAGGTTATCTATTTATTAATTAATCACAATTACCAAAAATAGAAAAACCTTCTAAAACCCTAGGACCATTTTCGCAAATTAGGGTGGGGAGGGGATAGGGTTTCGAAAACCCTAATCCCTAAAACGATTATGGCCAAATTAGGGTTTAGTTTCAATAAACCCTAAAATCAAGGTATAACTATTATAGCAATTCAAACAGAAAACAACCAAATAGCTCTGATACCACTGATATGTTTTACATAAAACAACAAAACTTAAACTCTAAGTTCGCATGCAACCTAATTGGATCTATGTTTTCACTATTCGAACATATAATTAAATACCTAAGGCCAATCGAAAAAGCTAAAAGAATATAAAAGAAAATACTAACATTTAGTTCAATTCTTGGAAACTTAGCACCACAAATGTCGTGTCTCAAATGGAATCACACCCAAAGCAAGCAAGTCGAAAACCAGAAAGATTACAGAGACAGGGAGAAAGTGGCACAGAATAAGGGGATCCAGAGCCCCTTATTTATAGCCTCCAAAAGGATTACCAGATAAACCTCATTTGAATTCAAACTGAGTTAAAAATCCTATATTTAATCTCTTTTCTGGCTACAGGAGGCGCGCGTCGTGGACCATCTATGCGCGCGTCGTGCGTGTACATGTTCAACTTTTGAACAATCACAAGTTAAGCCCCTGCACTATTAATTAATCTAATTAATCCCAGAATTAATTCCAATTAATTCCAGATTAATTATTAATTAAATGATACTATTTCTAATTAATATATTATCAACATAATATATTAATATTGATTTATTAATCACATAATAAATCAATCTCTCTCTCTCTCTTCTGGTTATTCTGTCAAACTGCCATCTATGAGGGCAACCCAAATGGACTTTGCTACTATCAATTAAATATATACTAATTATAGTCATGGCTTAGACATCTAATCCAATAACATTTGTAACATCCGTGTTTTGAACCTATGAGTATTAGGCTTAAAGTGGTAAAATAATCTTTTTTGGAAAAAATAAATGAGTAATTATGAATTAATAAAATTAAGATTAGTGAATTATATTATGATTAGAAATGTAATTTAAAGATCTAAAGAACTAATGCAAAAGTTAAACTCCATTTTGGACCTAAAGTGAGAAATTAGGATGAAGGGACTAAAAGTGACAAGATGGCCAAACATTGTATATATAACTTTGGCTAGTCAAGGGCTTAAATGTTAAGAAAATTATAGATGATTATAAAAGTGGAACTTGGAAGCTAGTTGACATATCATTTAAACACCTAAATGACGTAATTGTAGAAATTTTCATAAAAAGGGTCATTTCTACCAAATGACCAAACTATGGGTGAGGATTGATGAGACACCTTCGCTTAAGGCTTTTTATAAATACCTTTTAAACCCATAGTTTATCATCATTATTCAAAAACCATCCTTCAGTGAAAAATAATAATTTCAACATCTTCAAAAAGATTCAAATTTCGTTCAAAAACCGTTTTAAAACACTTTGGGTTTATTACAAAATCGTTCAGAGTTCAAATTGCAGAAAAATCATTTTGTCCCACTTTAAATAAAACATATTGGTTTGTAAAAGAGCGGGGTTGTTACAATATGAATATCATTACACAGCTTAAGGGAAACCACACAACCTTGGCCTTCTAAAATATCCAGATCCTCTACAGTCATGATAACTCCTTAACCAGAGTACACATCAAAATAAGTTAGGCAATTGAAATACCTAGTGAGCTTACCTTAGGTTGACCCATTCAGAGTGGAAAGTGTAACCACCACACTCGAGACAACCCCCAAATATAAATTTTGCCACATACTTTAAAATTGAATAATTCATCATCTCAAAGGTTGTATAAAAACATCAGTACGTCATAAGGTTTAATGAAAATGGATAGTATTGATATGCAATGCAATGCATGATACAACTATCCCAACCCATGTCCATCTCATAAAAGCCCAACTCACCACGATCCTCGTATAGGCCAAACTAGGACTAGTGGCCATCATACTAGCCCCATCAAGGTTAGCAACTCCCTCATGCGGTTCCCTATTGTCGGGAACATTTTTCCCTCCATCCGGGACAAACATCTCATTTTGGGTATTTGGCCCATGATTTCCCTAAATCCGGGACAATCATCTCATCTTCGTCACAAGGTTCACTCAGCCAATCTCATCCTATATGAAATGCACAAATAGGATGCTCAAAACTCTTTAAAAATCAAACATCTTACTTTTTATTTGAAAACATCTTTGAAACTAATTTCATGTAATGCACAAATAATAATCATATAACACTTTGCACATATTATGAATGCATGAAATTAGTTGGTAACACACAAAAAAGATAGTAATAGGGATGTGTACTCCCTGTAACTCACCCAAGGTTAACTGACGAGTCAACAGTAACTTCACACAAGGTTTGATGTACATGGAGGCGCTCCTAGACATTAACTCTCCCATCAAAATCCTATTAGTTGAGTGATAACTCAAGTCCTTACTCTCATCTTCAAGTCATTACAATATACCTCCTTCCTATAAGACAATAATGGAAGGTGTCATACTCGTTTCATCTAAAAGTCGCACTATAATTACTTCTTTTGAACTAAGAAGGAACTATCATCCACCTTCCAAAAATGAAGTCCTTATCTTCCTAATATAAGGAAAATATTATTTAAAACATCCCCAAAGTTTGGCATTAAAACGAGGACCCAAAGCCTAAACCATAAAGCTCAAAACCCTAAAAAGTGACAATCTGGACAGACCTTCTGACACGGGTCGTGTCCCCTTGCACGGGTCGTGTAACACCCAGCAGACAACACAGACCCCCTGACACAGGTCGTGTGCCAATACACGGGTTGTGTGGATCCTGCTGTAGCTTAGTTTTTGGTCCTTTTGACTCGATTTAAGTTCAAATTCAACCCAAGACTAAGTTGTTGGATTAGGTGTCTAAGCCATGACTTATAAGTTGTATTTATCTTATTAATAGAAGTAGAGTCCATTTGGGTTGCCCTCATAGCTAGAGGTATGGTAGAAAATTCATTAGAGAGAAAGGTTGATTTATTAAGGGTTTAATAAACCAAACAAAAATAAAATAAATAGTTTATTAATATATTAAAGTGATAATATATTAATTAGAAACTATATTTGTTAATTAGAAATTAATCTAGAATTAATTGGAATTAATTTGGTGATTAATTTAATTAATCAAAAAGTGCAGGGACTGTTTTTGTATTTATTCAATAGTTGAATAACTGGCTGGCTAGTGGGAGCCTCAAGTTGGCAAAATTATGGAGGCCACCTCCATGATTTTGAAACCCTAATTAGGGTTTAGGAGACTTATTCCAAATGGTCAACAGGCTTGTCTATTAAGGAGGCTCCTCTAGGGTTTTGACTGTCACCCTTGGAGGCTATAAATACAGGCTACTGGTAACCCTAAAACCAGTGCCATTTTTCTGTTTCTATGGAACTCTACTGTCTGTTCTCCATTGCTTGGGTGTGATTTCATTTGAGGTAAGATATTTTTGCTTCTAGCTTCAAGAAGAAAAATCAAAGGTTGGTTTTCATAATTTTATTCTTTAGAAATAAACTGTTGGCCTTAGGATTTTGTTATATGTTGATTGATAGAAAAACATAGATCCTTATTCTAGGTTGCATGTGAACTTAGGTTTTCTAGTTCATAGATTGCTAAAAAAACCTTTTAGTGGTATCAGAGTCTTGCTTGTTTTTCTTGTGAATTGTTATAACTGCTTTGTATGATGATGGGTTTAGCGAAAATAAAACCCTTCATGGAGGCCAAATTGTTTTTGGTGGCTAGGGTTTTGAAAACCCTAGCCTCCACCCCCTTGTTTGCGAAAATGGGCTCTGGGGTTTTGCAGGTTTCTTATTTTTGGTAATTATGATCAATTTAATAAATGGAAACCCTAATCTCATTGCTTGCATTTTTCGAAAATTAGGGGATTAGATAGGATTAAATTAATGTGATTAATTTGTGATGCCTATCTAGATTTAATTAATTTAATTAATTGTTAATTAAAAGATAAATTAAATCACTTAAAGATTTAAATTTAAATTTTCGAAATTAATTGTTAATTAGCGAAAATATTAAAAGATTAAATCTAAAAATATTTTAAAAGGTTTAAAATACATCTTATATATTTTATGATTAATAGTTAATATTTTATATATAAGATAAAATTGGTTAGTCTTACCGTTAGTAGGCCTCATTCATAAAACTGTCCTATAAAGAGGGTATAAGGCGACTGCTTATAAAATGGTAGTCTAATGGGTGTCCACTATCACCCACCGCTCTCATGGTCTGTCAAGTGTCGTTAGCCGAACGGTTTGATAGGACTGCTTAATTATCATTAAAAGTATAGTGATGTAATTGAAAGTACTAGAACAATTCTTAAAAATCCCAAATCTAGTTACTTTAGAAAAAATGTGAAACGATGCTAACCCATGAAATTGCACATTACACTTTATGAGACATTAGTGGAGTGTGTGTGGTTAACTGACACACTAATAGGGGCTCATAAAGAGTGGTAATGGGTTTCTCATGATTTATCATTGTTGATGGAGCGTGTGTAATTAACTGGCACATCAACTAGAGATGATAAATGACATTGAGGTTGCCGAACGTATTTGCATGGTTATTCACATCCAGTTTGTGATCCTCGGCATCCCAGTCACAAACAGTGGAGCATATCCAAGATTAAACATGTCATTAAATAGTTCAATGAATCTCAACAGATCTAGGAATTTCATAAGATGAAATTGATAAGTGTTTTATCTACCTTAATGACCATTATGTTGTGATTACGGCATCCCTCTTCACATCATAGTTGGGGTATTTTGGATCCTAGCCTTATTAAATAATAAATTGGGTAATTATTTAAAAGGATTGAAACTAAACTAATAAATTCTCTTTCTTGTATATGTCTAAATCAAGTGTCAATTCTCATCCTTCTCCTCCTTCACCCATTTCTGAGAGCCTCAGAAACAACCTATTAAATATGGAAAGGCTGACTAGCCTGAACTATGAGGAATGGCTTCGTAATTGGAGAATGGTTCTTGTTATTGTTGGCAAGCTACATCTCATTGAGTATCCGATCCCGGTTCCACCGAAACATGTCATCACACAAAGTCTTTGTGATGAGCCTGACTTCTTACTTGATGAGCCCGAGGAAGTTCGTGACCTCATGCTATTGACCATTGACCCCAAGTTTCGCAGGGATTTTGAATTCCTGGGGCCATATGAGTTAATACAACTGGTTGAGGAAAAGTTCTAATAATCGGTTGAAGAGGAACGAGCTAGGATCTTCAAAAGACTTGCAGAGTGCAAGCTAAATGAAGAAAGTAGCATCGATTTGCATGTTCTCAAGAATTGAAAGATACATAGGCGAATTGTACAAACTTAGTCACCCAATTAGTCAGGATATGAGTGTTAACATACTACTTGATTCGCTGACTAATATGTACGATCTGTTCATTCAGATGTATAGAAAGTAAGACCAGAAAAAGACCTTTATGGAAATGTGTTCACTGTTGACTTTATATAAGTCACTCATGGATAGGCATAGCTCCACTGGTTCGACTATTTCTGAATTGAGTTCAGTGAGGAGACGCAGCAGGAAACGATCCAGATCGTCTGGACATGTTCTGAGATGTCTCAAATTGGTAATCCATAGGATCGGATACAGTCACGGAAAGATTGGAAGATGCTCCAAGATCAAATCTTTTGCAAACTCAAGTATATCTAAAAACCTCGAAACTCCTAATTCCTTGATACATGATGTGATAGTCACATTTGGTTTGTATGTAGGGAATCTGTAGGGTAAGGGACTTTGGCGCATAGGAGCACATTTGGATTGGATCTCCAGCTCATGCAGTTTTGAAGTTGAGTTAGATATTACAATCTTGTTATTAGCTTATTAGATGCATGAGACATTGTCTATCATATAATACATTGTTCAAGGATTTATGTTTTAATAAAATGTTGATTTTCTTTTAACACATGGTTGTTTAAATTATCCTTGAAATGTTGTATGAGTGTGTTAATTGCATGAATGGTAATGACTTGAATGTTGATATATCCAAAGTGTTATGATTCATGAATTATGTTCTCTAAGATTATTAAAAGAAATTTTATAAGAATCAATTCAACCAAAGGTCCAGTTGGACAGGACCTTGGAATCATTTCACTTAGAGTCACATGATGAATTGAGCTCTTAATAAAATCCATTGTGGCAAGAAATGAATCACCCAAAGATCCAATGGATAGGATTTTGGAATCAGTTGACTTAGAGTTAGGTGATGATTGCAAATATTGAACAAAATTAACAAAGTCATAAAATTACATAGAGATGTAAAAGACATTAAGATTATGAGCAACGGACACATCAGTTATTGTGTATTGCTCGAATCTTCGAAAAGAACACAATTAGTTATATTTCATGATATCTATCAATTAGTGTGACGAGTATGGCTTCGCTTATTCTAATAAGCGATTGAATTGAAACCTTGAACATTTCAAGGACCTCAATAGAAGTATAAGATCAACAGAACCTCAATGACATCATAAACTGAGTAAATGTTTCAGAGTTTATTCTCTTCCAAGAACATTAATGGTCATAATGTGTCTTAGGGAAGATAATGGAGCATTGGTCGAAATAGTTCGATCCTCGATGTATGAGATACACTTCAATTAGTATCCGATGAATTGAATATTCAACTAGTCAGACCAAAGAAACCATATTCCAACCACATCTTAGACTAAGTAGGTTATGCAGACACTGTCTGAAATGTAAAGCTGGGATCGTCCCACTTATACATAGAAAGTCCAGGGTCGTGTAGCGTTCTTCCGAACCTCATGACTAGCCTGAACCTGATCAGCAATGTCATTTCATTGGCTATCCCGCTGTACCTGTAAAAGAAGATCCCTTTTAAAAGGACTCATATTCTAAGTAAACAGTGGGAGTTAGGACAATCCTGAATGAGTTCAGGATTAGCCAAGTAAAAGAACCTTTAGTCATCATTAGGTTTGGAGCAAAAATCAAATTTCTGTTTAACCTGACATACTATTCTCTTAACCAGTAGTGTTGGTCACCGTCATAAGGTGTTATGATCGGGGTGACATACCGATTAGTGGTAAAACACTAATGTTGGTACGGATTAACAGTCTGACTACTTGGAAGCATTGGTGAGCCCAATTGCTACCAAATAAGAGAACCTTAGGGCGAGACACAGTCTATGTAACAATTTGATTGACTTTACACCTGGCCTAAATACCAGTGCGATTAATTGAGTCGTCAAAAGAAAGTGACATGGATAGAAATGTCTATGTGACAGTTTGATTGATTTTACACCTGGTCTAAAAACCAGTGGGAGTAATTGAATCATCAAATGGAAGCGACATGGATAGAATTGTACTTACAGAACATCTGCTTGAGTGAGACGACACTCAGACTCAAGTAATTGATTCCGGGAGAAGCACTCTCAATAGAAGATGAAATCTGAAAGGATACTGCATGGCACATTGTGAGTCGTTAATAGAGCGTGTGTGGATCATCGACACACTAATAGGGACTCACAAAGAGCGTGCCAATACAAAGGTACATGGGTCGGGATTAATCCCATGGGCATCTCGCAAGAAAGGATATTCGGATTCTCAAAATGTGCCAAAAGGTTTGGATTTTTTGAATAGCCTGAAAGATTGTTATAATCATGTCAGAAAGGTTTGGATTTCAGATTCTCAAAATGTGCCAAAAGTTTTGGATTTTGTGAATAGTCCGAAAGAGTCAGATAACCGTGTCAAAGCCAGTGGGAGTATCGTTGTCATCTACATATCAATGTATGTCGATTACATACTGTTTATAGGAAACGTCTCTTATCATTACAAAGTGTAATGACTTGGTGTTAAGAGACTGATTGCTATGAAAGACTTAAAAAAGATACAGCATACTTAAGTGGTTGCGAACAACTATTAGATAGATCGAAACTCTGCCAATATGATCTTGATGAGATTCAAGATGCATAAACTCAGGAAAAGAGTTTCATGTCATTGCAAAGTGTGATGACTTGGCACGAAAGCAATAAAAGGGTGCAACATACTCACATAGTTCATAGACATCTATCGGATAGATGAAATAGTCAGTATAGACTCAGCCATTACGACCTTGATAAGATTCAAGATGCATGAGAAAGAGTCTCCGAAAGGAAATAGTTTTCTCGAAATCCATGACACAAATAATCTCTAAATTCCGAAAAGGTTTGGAATAAGATTAGATCGAGTCCCACGAGCCTTTTGGATCGATCAGAAGTGTCATGAACATGTCCTGATGACTTAATGCTTGGGGCTTAGTAAGTTGGATTCAGGAAATAACCTGGCTGAGAGTACTAGATGGATTGTGTGCTTACACATGAGAAATCATGGGGAGTGATTGGGTTGAATGTCAGAAATAATTCGAAAGGAGTTACAAATCGGTAGCTGTTTACAACAGGACGTGGTAATGTAGGACTTCATGGTTATAAGGTTCGTTGGTTTTGTGATGGAGCGCGTGTGGGTCACCGGCACATCACAACACCTCGAAATAGTCTCAGGGTGCAGTCATGTGGACTAAAGACCCCAAGAACCATGGGAAGTCACAGTACACATCACCAGGATGGAGTTGTTAGTGAGAATGACAGAATGACAAATTGAGATATTATCGGAAGAGTGTCCGATTGGATAAAGTGTATCAATGTAAGACATTTTGGATACATAGATAGAGTGAAAGGTCATATAGACATACATATAAAACATGAATTGAAAGTTTAAAAGAAATCTAGAAACCGATAATAGTTTTATGAAAGATCCGACTTGGTAATTACCTCATGGAGACTTGGTAATAAGCAGGAGTAGCTACCTGTCAGATTTAATGTTTCAATTTTCTCATGTTTTACTTCCCGAATAATTTAATTCTTCAGAAAGGTCCACAGTCGCTCATACTTTGGGAAGGAAGTATTGAATCGAGACTGTCATGAACTAGTTGTAGATTGTCTAAGGAGTTAAACATAACAATAGGATTGCTACAACGTTCATGAGTACTTAGAAATGGAGATTTGAGTATTGGATAAACTCGCGCTCAATAGATTGCTTCATGGATTATATCACAAGCAATGTTGAGACGCTAATATCTTATGGTCTTAAAGTGGAGACATATGATTTGAAATTTACAAGTCGGTTGTGCATTGATAATGCACAAACGCATCGGTAACTCGATGTTATAAAACGTATTCTTGTGCGCGACTTTGATGAGTAAAAGTGTAACACCCCAATTTTCACAAACCATTTATTATACATAAATACATATTTTACAAATGTGGTTTAACAAAAACCATTGTATTTGTTTAAATACGATAGGGGTATCACAATTTCATATCATACAACCACAAAGTTAAAGGGAAAGGATTTAACCAAGTTCCAATACATGAAAGCTGTAACCAGCTCCACTCCTTCACACTCTAGGGCTTATTATAAAACCTCAAACAATCTTACATCTTCGTACCTGAACCTGGAATACATGGCATAAAATATAATACATAAGACAAAAATGTCTCGTGAGTTACATGGTTTGAGACCCAAAACTTTATTATTTCATTTCAAAACATTTAATAAGCTTTCAACACATACTTTCTTAGTAAACAAATACTCTATTACTTTCTTCTGACTGGTATTCATTACTTGCTAGATTTTTATACTTAGGGCCTTAATCACCATAAGTGATACCCTAAGTCTCTACAGCTAGAAAGAACATATCAATCCTCACCAGTAGAAGTTGCTTAGGAAATCTACTTCACGATGGGGTTTTGTCCCCAGTAGACTCCTTACCTAACCCGGGTAGGTGGAACACGACATGGTTCCATTAATAACTTTGCTTGCTACAAATACCAGTCATATAAACTACATTTCTGCTTACTTGGAACATCTT
Organism: Cichorium intybus; assembly: GCA_023525715.1. Classification (NCBI taxonomy): domain Eukaryota; kingdom Viridiplantae; phylum Streptophyta; class Magnoliopsida; order Asterales; family Asteraceae; genus Cichorium; species Cichorium intybus. The sequence continues at coordinate 65,749,726 of CM042011.1, forward strand.
ACACATTTAAAAGCTATTAGTCAGAACCTCATTTCTGTTTTATAACTTGGTGGCTAAGTGCCAAAACATACACTTTATTTCATATAATAGACATATAGTCATCACTTTACTTTCAAATATGACAGTCAACTTTCATCTTATATGTTTATTCATAAAACTAGTAATAAACTTCGCATATCAAACTTTTATATAAAATGTTGTAACCTTACTTGCCATGTACCCCAAAATGGTTAAAGTATCTCATGTACTCACCTTATATGTCTTGAAGGGTTGACTAAACGTTTCTTGGTTCTTTACCCTTCCGATGTTGCTCAATCACTTGACTTACACATATATTTAGTATATCATACATTAACATCCAGTCTAACTGACTCTATAAGTCATTAGAATCCTTATAATACTAGTATGGGTCATAACAAATATATAACTTTGAAATAACTAACTTTATATGTGTCGTATATTATACGTATTTTACTACAGTACCCTCGGGAGGTCGTATTTTCATTCCGACAATTTTCTATGAAGTTTCATACTATATTGGACCTATGTTCAAAATTTGAGGTCAAACGGACAAGTCTAGCATCAAGTCCCAAAATCAAGCCTCACTTGGCAGAATGCTCACTGCATTTCTGCATTTTGAGTCTGGCGCGAGGTCGCACCGCGATCTCGAAGTATGTTGCCCATTTTGACGATTTTTGCAACTACAGCTTCACTATTCCCTTATATTAAGTTCTTAATACTTGACTTAATCAGTATACAATCATTCTAGGACTAAGTTAACAACTCCTTTATACATTTAAACCATAAATTCATCAATTTAATCCTTTTTGCTTGAAATCATTCCCGAAAAACCCATTTTTACTCCAAAAATCGTTTTAATGCATTTTCAAGAGTAGAACTGAATTCTTACAACATTTAGGACACTTTGAGCTTACTAGATCATTTAAAATCAGTTTCAAACCCATAAACCCATTTCTAGGGTTCTTAAGCTAAAAACCCACTTCTTGGAATTTAACCAAAATTAATGGTTAGAACTTGTTTTCTATGATGATCTAAGCTAGATAAAGTGTATGGATTCATTTGAACCACTTGAACCTTAACTGAAATTTCAGTTTCTAGTTCTTCCCGTGAAGAATACACAAGAAATGAAGCTAGAATTTGATTACTAGCATTGGTTTAGCTTAATATCTTCAATTCCTTCTTCACCTCTTGCTGAAAATCTCCTTGCACTTCTTCCTAGCCTTGCTCTCGTTCCTTCCAGAGAATTCCCAGCTTCTTCTTCTGATTTTTATGACAATTATGATATATTTTCTCATATATATATTTTCCATCTTTGCCAAATGACAAAACAACCCCTGGACTTCCATTCTTCATATTTTTAACACTTGAACCCAACTTTTATTACACCAACTTTTACTTCTCACACTTTTACCTATAAACAAAAAAATATTTTACACTAAGGTCCGAAACATGGCAAAAGACTAATTTGCCCTTTTTCACAACTTTACTATTCCACACAGTTATTTTACATTTTATTGAAAATTTTGCGGGTTCTTACAAAAAGACACAAACATATGAGTCAAAGCTTATTCGTTCCTTGACCCTGATATGGAAACAGATATCTGTAGGCCTCTCAATGATTTTGAAGTTGACTAAAGTGCTGGCCAGCCAGGATGAACTTGATGTGTTCAATTAGAAGTCTTATGTCATATGCAAAATCGGAAAATCAGGAAACAGAGTATCGGATAGAGCTTGATCTCAATCCATGTCTCGTGTCCAAAAATATCTTGTTGAACGGAGGATCATATGATCACTTATCTATGGACAGAACTAACTGAGTCAGAGTTCGGCAGCAGTTTCTAGGAAGCTGCATGATGTTGATTAATCTGAAGATAAAAGAACAATTAAAGTCATAGACTTATCCAGGTGGGAGACTGTTGGATTAGGTGTCTAAGTCATAACTTATAAGTTGTATTTATCTTATTAATAGAAGCAGAGTCCATTTGGGTTGCCCTCATAGCTGGAGGTGTGGCAGAAAATTCATTAGAGAGAAAGGTTGATTTATTAAGGGTTTAATAAATCAATAAAAATAAAATAAATAGTTTATTAATATATTAAAATGATAATATATTAATTAGAAACTATATTTGTTAATTAGAAATTAATCTAGAATTAATTGGAATTAATTTGGTGATTAATTTAATTAATCAAAAAGTGTAGGGACTGGTTTTGTATTTATTCAATAGTTGAATAACTGGCTGGCCAGTGGAAGCCTCAAGTTAGCGAAATTATGGAGGCCAACTCCATGATTTCGAAACCCTAATTAGGGTTTAGGAGACTTGGTCCAAATGGTCAACAGGATTGTCCATTAAGGAGGCTCCTCTAGGGTTTTGACTGTTACCCTTGGAGGCTATAAATACAGCCTCCTGGTAACCCTTAAACCTGCGCCATTTTTCTGTCTCTTTGGAACTCTGCTGTCTCTTCTCCATTGCTTGGGTGTGACTTCATTTGAGGCAGGATATTTTTTCTGCTAGCTTCAAGAAGAAAAATCAAAGGTTGGTTTTCATAATTTTATTCTTTAGAAATAAACTGTTGGCCTTAGGATTTTGTTATATGTTCATTGATAGAAAAACATAGATCCTTATTTTAGGTTGCATGTGAACTTAGGTTTTATAGTTCATAGATTGCTAAAAAACCTTTCATAATTATACATGAAAATACTTAATTAAGAACTATTTTGCATTGATTCAACTTCCATTCAAGGTGTTCATGACTTAAACCAATGGAAATCCCTTATCCAATATCTTATTCCTTAACAAGATGTTAATGAGATATATTCCAAGTCAATCATTACACTTAACACTATCAAGTACCCTATTAAGTTATTAACCAAGGTCATCCCTTAAGGGAGTCATTCCAACATAAACTCTAAAGAAGATAGCCTCATGGAATCTCAAATTCCAATCATTGGTTCAAAAGGTTAAACTCATAGAATACTCAATTCCAATCCATCAATTGATGATTACAAGTGGAGATTCCTTCTTCCATTACATGGAATCATTAGGAAATGATCCTTACTCCACTATTATGTCCATATTGATGCAATAAACTCATTTATTCATTAAACAAGAGATCCATTCATCATATACGTGAATAAAACCCATTTCAACACCCAATTCCCATATACTAGATATTCAAGGTTAAGTTTAAACATTAAGGGTTGGAATCCTTAGGGAACCACTAGAAGTGAACTGAAACGACCAAAAATTTACAATATAAATATGTAAACTAAAATGTGTGTAATTTAAATGTTATATGAAAATTTATGAGAAATTATGGTTGCAAGGGTAAATAAGTCATTTTACCATAAAAGGGTAAATTGGTCATTTGACCATATGCAGAAATTATTATAAAAATTTATTTATAGTTTAGGACTAAAAATGTGAGAAATTAAATTCTATGAAAAGATAATTGATTTTGGTGGCCAAAGTTCAAGGAAGTGAACTAGAGGGACCAAAACTGTAAATATGAAAATATAAAATGAGAAAAATATCTCATAAATCAACATAATTCAGTAAAGAGCTCTAGAGACTACGGGAGAAAGCTTGAAGAACTGATCCTTGGGAAATTCGTGAGATTGAAGCAAGGTTTGAAGAATCTATACACTAGTACAAAATCGCACATTGGTCACACTTGATCGAAAAATGACTGCGACATTTTTAAAAAAAAGTGTGGCCATAGGGCACTGATGAAATTTCGAGAACGTTTATGGCTACATGTAAATTAGTTTGTGTGACCATATTATGGAGAAACAAAACAATGACTACACTTATTTACAAAAATGTGACACTCATTCGTTACACTAGACTTAAATGTGACTAAATGATACAATCACCCACATTTACCGTTTTAAGAATGTGACATTTATTTTATTAGAGATTATAGATACGTAATGATCACATAAGAAAATTGTACATGTGACTGTGTGATTGTGCAATATTGGACACATCAAATCTAATGTGTCCAAAAACATAACAAATATGGCCACATCAAATATAATGTGTCCAAAAATATAACAAATATGGCCACATCAAATTTAATGTGTCAAAAAAGATAACAAATATGGCCACATAAAATAGTCGTGTGTCCATAGGATGTTGTTTATTGGTTACATATTAAAAGTAAGAAAAGAAGTCGGTTTAAGTGGTTTATTGTCATATGCATTTTTATTACATGTGTCAAAATATTATCAATTGTATTGGAAAATTTAAATATGTGTGACTGTATGTATGATTTGGTGAGGGTAGAATTAAAAAGCGTGTCCATAGGTAAATATAGTTGAATAAGAAAACCATTGTTTGGGTAGTCTACGTATTTTATGTTCATTGAAAGTGTGACTATTGATATGTAATTGCCATGTGTTTTGTGTTATGTTATGTCCAAAGGTAAAAAATTTTCATCATAAAAATTTAAAATGTTTATGTAGGTATGTAATGGTGACTAATGGGTATTATACATATTTTATGTTCATTGAAAGTGTGACTATAGATATGTAATTGCCATGTGTTTTGTGTTATGTTATGTCCAAAGGTCTCCATTGGTATTATGATCACACAAAATACCAGCAATAACATTAAACTTCAAAGGTCTCCATTCGTATTATGAGCACACAAACCAAAAAGCAATGGCTAAGTAGATAAATTTTATTACATAGAAAATACTAGAAAATTGTTGTATGTAGAACAATTAACGAAAATGTTTAAAGAAAATGGGTAATTCTGTCAAGTTGGTGCGTAGTCACCATATGGATTAGTTAATAGCATGCACAATCAAGGGAACTTGTAAGAAATGGTGTAATGTATTTTTTGCAAGTGAATGGATTACGTGTCCCCTGCATCAACTTGTTTGCCCTTTGCCTTCTCCTTCTACAAACAAAAGTAATTGTTTAAAGCATGAATTTTATACAAATGTAGAGTTGATATCTGATATATGTAAACATTAGGCTATGATGAAGGTACACATACCTTACGTATAACAATACCCTGACAATCAGTACGAAAATAATCATTTTCCTTATGCAAGTCAACTGGTTGTAGACGTGGCAATATATTGTCATTTTTAGGACAAACTGTAGTACTAAATTCTTCATCTACATCATCGTACGCATTTCTATAATTCTTGGGAGGTGTTTCGAAGACAATAGATTTTTTGTGATCGATTGGGTCTGCCACGTAAAAGACTTGTTGTGCTTGTGACGCTAATATGAAGGGATCATCCTTATGGCCCAACCTTTTTAGTTCCAAAAGTGTGTACCCTAGTTTATCCTTCTTCACCCCATTTCTACTATCTACCCAATCACACTTAAAAATAGGAATTCTTCTGAAATTATAATCTAATACCCATATCTCTTGTAAAACACCATAATAAGTGTTTTTAACATGGGTAACAACATCTTTGAAAATGTGTGTGTCTGTTGCAACAACGCTAACACCACTGTCTTGGTAACCTTTACATTCTCGACTGTTTGTACGAAATGTGTATCCATTGATAGCATATACATCATATTTCAGTACATTGATGTTTGGTTTATTTGAAAGCCAATCAACAGTCACTGGTACACTATCTTTGCAAACTTGTGACTCTCTATATACCTGAAAATTAGAAGAAGGTGGGTAGTAAATAGCTACACTTAATTTGTACAGGTAAACACTGTCACCAAATTCCTACCAAAATTTCCCAAAATTGGCAAATACCTACAACATGCATAGTACATTGCTATAACAGGTAAAGAAAAGGTTCGGGTGCTGCATCCAACATGCATAATACATTGCTATAAAATGTAACACATACATAAAAAAACAATGTACCTCGTGCCGTAACCAACTAGCAAACGTTTTAGTGTGCTCTTGCTGGAGATGATTTTGTTGTTTACTAGGGTATTTGTTTTGCAAAAATTGCATGTGTCTCCTGGAAAAAAGTTTAAAGCTTTAGTGTAAAACTACAAAAAAGTATGTAAGCATAGACAAAACAAAAACTTACATGATGTACGGTTCCACTTCAGATGTATTTTGCAACACAAAGAAATGTGCTTTCTCGAAGAGGTCTGGACAAACTTCTGTTGATTTAGGAGCCGATATAGGAGTGCCGTCTATTGGAGAAATAGTATCATCATGAAGTCCACATGTGTTATGTGTGTCATGTGGTATACCGACCGTATCCATGCTTTTAAAGAATTCACTAAAAAACTCAATCGTCTCTTCTGCAACATTCCCTTCCGCAATGCATCCTTCCGGTCTATTTCTGTTTCGTACGTGTCCCTTTATAACCTTCATAAACCTTTCGAATGGGAACATCCAACGAAACAAAATTGGACCACATAATTTAACTTCCCTAGTAAGGTGTACGGTTAGATGAATCATCACATCAAAAAAATGCTGGTGGAAAGAGTTTCTCAAGAAGGCATAAGGTCACACATAATTCTTCTTGCAACCTTTGGAGTTCATCCACTTTTATTTCTTTGCTACATATTGTTTTGAAAAAGAAACAAAACCTGGTAATAGCAATTCTTGGTGGTGCATGCTTCATAGGTCTAATTGCGACAGGCAGAAATTGTTGCATGAGCATGTGATAGTCATGTGACTTAAGTCCAATCAGCTTACTGTCCTTCAAACTGACCAAACTAGAATAATTAGAACAATACCCCTGTGGAACTTTCAAGTTGTATAAAGTTTCACAAAACTTGTCTTTTTCGTCTTTCGTCAGTGTGCATGCTGCTGGGGGAAGTGTGGTATTATTCCCTTCTTTATTAGGATGTAACTCTGGTTTTAAATTAAAATGGACCAAATCCAAACGTGCTTTGTGACCATCTTTCGTCTTATTTGGAACGTCCAACAATGTTCCAATTATACTTTCCGCCACATTCTTTTCAATATGCATAAAATCTATGCAATGTTGGATCGAATTGTAGCGCCAATACCTAAGACATCTATACCATATATTAAATTTTTCCAGTAACGGTCTTGTTGTTGGGAAAGCTCCGAACTATCTACGTGCTTTGCTTTTCTCTTTCTTTTTTTTATCTTCCCACCCCTACCGCTCGAAGTATGTTGGACTTCCCGATCCTTACCATTAGTTACCCTTCCCCATTTATTAATTACAAATTTTACCTTGTTATATATTTCCTCCCCAGTCAAAGGTTCTGGAGCAAGTAAGTGCTCTTGCTCCCCATTAAATGCCTTTTTCTGTTTTCTAAACGGGTGATCATACGGAAGATATCGCCTGTGCCCGGCGTAACATTGCTTATTTGATTCTGGAAGTCTAATACAGTGAGTTTGTTCTCCACACACAACACAAACCCTGAATCCACTGTGAGGACAACCACTTAACGTACCGAGAGCAGGGTAGTCGTTAATCGTCCATAACACAGCCGCACGTAGAGTAAACTTCTCTTGTGCATATGCATCATAAGTCTCGACTCCCCGATCGAATAATATTTGCAGATCATCGATCAAAGGGGCTAGGAAAACATCAATATCGTTTCCTGGTGATCCTGATATCAATAATGAAAGCATTATAAACTTTCTTTTCATACACAACCATGGTGGTAGGTTGTAGATGACAGATAGAACAGGCCATACACTATGATGTCTAGTTCCGCTATTCACATCGACCCCGTCAGCGGAAATGCCTAGCCTTAGATTTCTTGGTTCGATCCCAAAGTCGGGAAATTTGTCATCTAAGGCAGCCCATGCGGTTGAATCTGCCGGGTGACGCATAACACCGGGTTCCACCTTTCTTTCGGTTGCGTGCCATGTTAATTCTTTCGCTGTATTTTTAGATTGAAACAGTCGTTTCATTCGTGGAATAATTGGAAAGTACTACATTACATTTGCCGGTATGTTTTTGTAAATTTTATTTTTTTGTTCATCCACCTTCCACCTAGATTTACCACAATTTGGACATTCTGTCAATTGTTCATACTCGTGCCTGTACAGCATACACCTGTTTACACATGCATGTATTTTCTCATACCCTGAACCCATTTGTTTCAATGCTTTCTTGGCCTCGTATGTACAACTATACATTTCGTTTCCTTCTGGTAACATACGTTTGAGCAAAGCTAATAATTCGTTAAAGTATTTATCAGAAACTCCATACTTACTCTTTAGGTTGAGCAGTTGTATGATAGCAGATAACTTTGTGAAGTTCGGACACCCTTCATATAGTGGTTTTTCGGCATCTTGTAGCATTTCTCTAAACTTGGTAGGGTCGTCCATAAAATTTTCTTCTGCTGCTTGAACCAACTCTTTAGTTTCTGCAGCATCTGTTGGGTTTTGGTTTGTTGTATCCATGGAATCCTCAAGGTATGTAGTGTCCATGCCAAAGTCTTCATCAACAATATAAGGTAAAGGTGGTTCTTCTTTTTCTCCATGATATGTCCAGTTTGTGTATGTTTCATCAATTCCATGAGTGAATAAGTGGTCATCTACCACTCGCACAGAATGAGGGATGTGGTTGACACATTGTATACATGGACATGGAATTTTTATGGTTTTTTTGGCATGTAAAGGATCGATGTTTTTACTAATATAGTAATTGTTTACTGCATATTCAAAGAATGCTTTAACTCCATTTATATAACGTGATGTGTTTCTTTTGGCTCCCATCCAAGACTTGTCCATCATGATGCCTCAAACTACTACTATCATCGATTCACAGAAAGTGACAAGAAAACGTAAATTGAGTTAGATATACAATACATCAGGTGCTTTAAATAAACCCATTAACTGATATCATAGTTGTTGAATGTGTCATTTGTTTTTCTTTATGCATTGTTAAAAGAGGCGTTCTGTCGAGCAGTTGGTGTGCATACACAAACCAATTGTAAACAATTAAATGAATGATATGTAACTGTAATCCACGTTTAATTTGAATAAAGCGTGTACATAAGTTTTTGAATAATCACCAATTACATACATTTGTGTGTTGCAGGTTAATTGTAAATGTATTTCCAATCGTGTAGTTAGTCTAGTTAAACGAAATTGCATATGGGAGAGGTTTACCTGTTGCAATAAAATTTCCAGATGCAATTGTATTCGAAACGTCCTACGACGATGATTAAAGGAGAATCCTTGGAGTACAATGAAATAAGTGTGGACAAAGGATTACGAACATAGTATTCAGTTAGGTTTAGATCGTTGCAATGTTTATTTGATAAGGGGGAGGCTCACGTATGCGTGTGTAATCTTACCATAGGTCGCGGGTTCTAGCCTGCCTTCACTTATTTTTTTTTGAAGTCTACTACATGGCGCCTTCCGTTTTTTAATTATTTTGTATGAACTTTGTTTAATTTTTTACAACTTTAGCTATTACCATATTATATTTTCAAATTAGGTCCACAATTGTTTTCTGAGGGTAAAAGGGTAATATTCGGTAGGGCTTCCCTATAAGCACATTACTTTCACACAATTCAATTGGCAACTGTTTGATCGATTCACACAGGAGGACGCCGGTACCCTCAAGTCGCAAACGGTTCAATCAACGTGAAATGGTAGTATGTCGATGTGGAAGTCCAGCAATCAAGGTGACTTCATGGACTGATCTAAACCCAGGTAGGCAATTTTGGAGTTGTTCAAGGTTAGGAACGAAATGTGGGTTCATAGGGTGGGCAGACCCTCCAATGTGCCGTAGGGCTGTTATCGTGATCCCAGGTTTGCTTAAAGAAATGAACCGGTTGGAAGCTAAAGTCTGGAAGATGAAAATGTTATTAATTTGTTCTTGGGTTTTCTTTTTGGGTTACTATGTAATGTTGTAGTATTTGGAATATGTGGAAAATGTCGTATTTTAGGATTACCCTTTAAGTAATATGAATCTGGTTTAAATTGATTATTGGTTTTTGTATTGAAACAAACAATTAAATAAATGCAAACCAGTATTAACTTGTAATGCATCTACATTCAATAGTGTTGATGGGATAGCATAATCATTATATTGTATTCGTGTAGAAGAGTAAACGTTTTTTGGTAGAAAGCAATTGTACCCTTTCGCAATGGACATAACCAACAATTAATGTTATTAATTACAAATGTGAAATCTTATCTACCCACTGATTTCTAAATCTTATAAAGGCATGAGAAGGTTCAAATGTATATCCATATTCAGGAAATTACGGTTAATAAAAACAAGAGAAAAACTATGAAGGGAATGGAACTACACTTCATGCTCAACAATCTGATCCGTAGAGCCATGGAAGCCAAAAAAATGATCAACGATGTTGAAATGAAACTAGAAAGAGACATGGAAGCCAAAACAGGTATGTTGGATCAGTTGGTTGAGAGGCCTCGATATATGAACTTTGTGAATGGGAAAAGGGCGATTCATGAAGGGAAGTCGCAGACTGCAACTATGTTGGAGATGCTTTACAATCTCCAGGAGTCACTGGAGGCAGAGATTGAAGGGTACGAGGAGATGAAGAAATTGATTCAGTTTGCGTAGGGAAACCTGGTTGTCTTTTGGAAAGGATCGATGTTGATATGTTGTTTTTGTCTATGATTTACTTTCTGTTCTGATCTGGTATGTTGTAAGTATTTGTTTAGGTTGGTATGTTTTATGTTATCGTATGTTGGTCACGTATTGAACAAAATATGGTGAAGTTTGTTGGTATTAAAAAAAATTTCGTCATATTTATCCCAGAAAACACTCAAAAGTTATCATCAAACCCATAACAAAAAGATTCACAAATTCACAAAGTCGACATAACATTAAATATTTATACAAAATGCTCCATAATCAAAACATAGATATATATATTTATATAACATTGCATACGAACCTATTCCTTAAGTAAATCCTCCACTGCTTCCACTTGGAATTTCATAGCCATACTAACCTGTTCCATCTTCTGATGAAAACCCTTACATGCCTCGATTTCTTTGTGTATGCTTTGAAGACGTTGATCGTAGTAATTGGTGGGAATGTTCTTCTTTATTGTAGATTCCAACATGTAGTCCCTAAAAAACACTCGTGTTTCTAGATGGGATCGTAAAGACTTCATATTGATCCTGGCTTCATGGATCTTGTCCCTTTTTTCATCGGCGTACTCTCTTGCGTAATCACGAACCTTTCTCGCAATATCAGCGTCCATTGTGGTTTAGGGGTAGAAGTGTTCTAGAGAGATAATATGGAAGTTTTAATATTTGATTGGAAAACCGTATCTATCCCTTTTGAAAAACCAGTATTTATAATATAACTTAGGAATATAATAACAGTTATTAGAATAGTATACTAACTTAAATACGGTATGTATTCCAATATACAACTACAAAGCGAATTAAATGCTAACTATAATATAACTTAGGAATATAAAACCGTATCGATAACTTAAATACGGTATGTATTCCAATATACAACTACAAAGCGAATTAAATGCTAAATCATCATAACGGTTATAGTAATACGGCTAGCCATCTCATCAGGCGTCTTGCAGTAACTGCTCCATAACGTCATCCATCGGTATTATACACGCGTAAACTATCATTATATCTACATGACCTAAGAAGTTATTATCCCAAGTAAAAAATAACTTTTATATTTATTTGGCAACTGACCGAAAACCAACTTTACCTTTATAAGGCAAACGGTTTGACCATTATCGATCACGTATCACAATTCATATCTTTCTGACACACAGCATTCATGGCTTCGTCTTCATCAAAAATACAAGACAAAACATCTGAAGTTAGCAAGGAAGGAATCGCGTCTTCATCCAAAATACAAGACAATATCTCTGAAATTACCAAGGACGAAATCGAACAACAATATGAAACCATAGGAAAGCAATACGTTTGGGCAAACGAAACAAGAGATTTAATCGAACAAGAAGTTGACGATCAATATGATCTACTCCGGGCAATTCCTCGTCTCCCCCCAACCCCTGAGAGAGATATGCTGAAGAAACTAATACGAAGAAACCACCAAGCCATGGACATCTTGACCGAACTCATAGATGAGTTGGTTGAAACGATGAATGAATGTGAAAGTCTCCTTCAAGTGAAACAAGTAAGAACTAAATAGGATAACATACTTAGAATTTTGTTCAGTGTTTGATCATGTTTAATTTTCGTACTTTTTATTTTTGCATATATGTATCATCATGTATAGATTTGATGATACTATATATTGTGTTATAACTATTCCGTATCTAATATATTATGCTTATGTCGATGTTCATTGTTAATTTGATGTTTGATTGTATACAAACGTTATTCTCGATGTTTGATCTTTTTCATTAACAAATTTCTTAAAGAAAAATGGGGTAAGGCAATCAGCCGCAGGGCACAATGCATACGTATGGAATACGATCAGTATGAATTCCTTAAGGACCAATTTTGTTACAAATATAAGCTGTGATATAAGTTAAAATATGCAAACATGGACTGAAATTAACATATTCAGGCCTACAATGGACCAAACATGTTAAATGCAACTCAAATCTACTAAAAGATATAAAAACAGGGACCAAATATGTTAAAATATGCAAACATGGACTGAAATTAACATATTCGGGCCTACAATGGACCAAACATGTTAAATGCAACTCAAATCTACTAAAAGATATAAAAACAGGGACCAAATATGTTACAATATGCAAACATGGACTGAAATTAACATATTCGGGCCTACAATGGCCCTACCTGGTTGACCATAACCCATCACAACCCTAACTGGTTGACCATAACCCATCACAACCCTACCTGGTTGACCATAACCTTTGACCACCCTTCATGGTTGACCATAACCCATCACAACCCTACCTGGTTGACCATAACCCATCACAACCCTACCTGGTTGACCATAACCCATCACAACCCTACCTGGTTGACCATAACCCATCACAACCCTTCATGGTTGACCATAACCCATCACGACCCTTCATGGTTGACCATAACCTTTGACCACCCTTCATGGTTGACCATAACCCATCACAACCCTACCTGGTTGACCATAACCCATCACAACCCTACCTGGTTGACCATAACCCATCACAACCCTACCTGGTTGACCATAACCTTTGACCACCCTTTATGGTTGACCATAACCCATCACAACCCTACCTGGTTGACCATAACCCATCACAACCCTACCTGGTTGACCATAACCCATCACAACCCTACCTAGTTGACCATAACCCATCACAACCCTACCTGGTTGAACATAACCCATCACAACCCTTCATGGTTGACCATAACCCATCACGACCCTTCATGGTTGACCATAACCTTTGACCACCCTTCATGGTTGACCATAACCCATCACAACCCTACCTGGTTGACCATAACCCATCACAACCCTACCTAGTTGACCATAACCCATCACAACCCTACCTGGTTGACCATAACCCATCACAACCCTTGATGGTTGACCATAACCCATCACGACCCTTCATGGTTGACCATAACCTTTGACCACCCTTCATGGTTGACCATAACCCATCACAACCCTACCTGGTTGACCATAACCCATCACAACCCTACCTAGTTGACCATAACCCATCACAACCCTACCTGGTTGACCATAACCCATCACAACCCTTCATGGTTGACCATAACCCATCACGACCCTTCATGGTTGACCATAACCTTTGACCACCCTTCATGGTTGACCATAACCCATCACAACCCTACCTGGTTGACCATAACCCATCACAACCCTACCTAGTTGACCATAACCCATCACAACCCTACCTGGTTGACCATAACCCATCACAACCCTTCATGGTTGACCATAACCCATCACGACCCTTCATGGTTGACCATAACCTTTGACCACCCTTCATGGTTGACCATAACCCATCACAACCCAACCTGGTTGACCATAACCCATCACAACCCTACCTAGTTGACCATAACCCATCACAACCCTACCTGGTTGACCATAACCCATCACAACCCTTCATGGTTGACCATAACCCATCACGACCCTTCATGGTTGACCATAACCTTTGACCACCCTTCATGGTTGACCATAACCCATCACAACCCTACCTGGTTGACCATAACCCATCACAACCCTACCTGGTTGACCATAACCCATCACAACCCTACCTGGTTGACCATAACCTTTGACCACCCTTCATGGTTGACCATAACCCATCACAACCCTACCTGGTTGACCATAACCCATCACAACCCTACTTGGTTGACCATAACCCATCACAACCCTTCATGGTTGACCATAACCCATCACAACCCTACCTGGTTGACCATAACCCATCACAACCCTACCTGGTTGACCATAACCCATCACAACCCTTCATGGTTGACCATAACCCATCACAACCCTACCTGGTTGACCATAACCCATCACAACCCTACCTGGTTGACCATAACCCATCACGACCCTTCATGGTTGACCATAACCCATCACGACCCTTCATGGTTCACCATAACCCATCACGACCCTTCATGGTTGACCATAACTTAACCCATCACAACCCTACCTGGTTGACCATCTACCCTATACAAATAAATGGATTTCAATTAAAATACAATATTTGGTAGATAACCGTGCAACATAAATCAGGTCTAGTAGAAAGTCAATTATTTTTTTAATAATATATGATACATATTTTCTTCTTATATAATTAATATGAATTATATTAATTAACTTGTATATATACTAATATTATGACACTTTTACTTATATATTTTTACTTATTTGAGATTTGGGTCGGATCACCTCCTCTCACAATTCAATTTACCCGGCCCTTTCGAACTTTTACGCCTAAACCTAAATACCTAATTCATATATGGAAGGTGCAGATCATGAATGGATCATGCAGATCAACCTCCCCCAGAAATTCGAGTAATGACCTTGATTTTCGGGGCTACCATGGATTCTAGTCTCATCTTTGGAAGGGTTTTTTTTCCAAATCAAGGCGGGAAGTGTTTATCATTGTGACCGCCAAAACTCGAAATTTTTATGCCGTCGATCCTTTTATTTCCGAGATATTGGGTAACAAACTGCAATTCATTCCACCATTGTATCGAATTTATATTCTTTCTGGCGAATTTGGCTTCATACTTATTTTATCGGGTAATTCCTGCTCTCAATCTGCTGTAAGTGTAATGTTTTCTTATATTAACTATTGCTTTTGTTTATAATGTGAATCTTTCTTATTGCTATGATTGGCGATTCTCACAAATTGCATGTTTTTTTATATAAAGAATAGGTGGGCTTGTTGCACATTAACTGTTTGTTGAAATGCTACTGAAAAAAACACAACTTTTTACCATACATTGATCATGTTGATCTCCAACTGTTTGATGAAATGCTAATGGCTATTTTCTATGTGTATTTACAATTACCTTAATACTGGTCATTTACTAATGAATTTCATGATTTTAATTGCATGTTAAGTGAAGCGAAATGGATGTCAACAACTTATTGCCTGAAGATACACATCATTTTGATGATGAACTTCATCATGATGATGAGGAATTCATTTATCATTCTGAACAAGAAGTTGGAGAAGAATACACTACGGACTCTAATGGTGGAGAAGACAACAACACTCTCCCTCAAGTTGGAGAAGGGATGGATGCAGACCATGATGTTGGATCGGATAGCAGTGCTGACTACAATAGCAACACAGACTCTGAGAATGAAATCCAACTCCCACGTCCTCCAAGGCCAGATAGGAAGAGGGGCATGACACGATTGCCAAAGCTACGCACAGAGTACAACAGATCTGGTGGGAAAAGAAAACATGTAAAGTTTGATGCAATGGGTAGGTTATATGGGAGGAATAGGCAATTGTTTGCTAGCTACTTGGGAGATCTTGTCCGACAGAAGGTGGGAATAAGTGTTTATTCGTGGAAGGATGTAACCCCAGAAGTTAGGAACAAACTATGGGAAGAGATTACAGTTAACAAATTATCTTACTTACTTTATATTTGATATACTACTTTTTTATCCCTCCTAATGATTTATATCCACCACTAACAATATGTAACTACTCATTGTAGCGTTTTTTTGATGTTGAGGAGACTCGAAGAAACTTTGTGATGAATAGGATGGGTATGCTTCTACGAAATTTCAGAAGGAAACTGTATGCAAACTACATAAAGCCTAACTTACAAAATCCTAGGAAGCTAGCAAAAATCCCCAGATGTTATCGTACCCTAATAAAGGAACAAGATGCTTGGGACAACTTCGTTAATCACAAACAATCTGAAAACTTTAATGTTAAAATCCTATACCTTTTATTATACATCTAATTATCCTTTACTTTCCAAGTATGCTAATTATATCATATGGCAAAAATTGTTACTTGCAGGATTTGTCACAAAGGACGACTGAAGCACGAAAGAATTCCAAATATACTCATCGGATGGGAAGAGGGGGATATACCACTTTAAGAGAGAAGCTGGTAAGGTTCATCTTTTATACATATATGTTATGGTAGGGTACACAAGTATTGGTAAATATTGTTTATAACATAAAATTTATTTCTTCACCAAGGTTGCAAACAATGTCATTGCAAAAGATGAAGAGCCCCCAAGATCATTAATGTGGCGTAAAGGTCGTGAAGATAAAAAAGGCGAAATTCCGGATGATAACGTGAAGGAGAAGGCGGATCAACTAGTAAGTTTTATATTTTTTATGATACTTATAGTATTTTAATTTCTGTCATCTATATTATAATTACTTTATGCATACAAACATTGTCTTCAGATGGAACATGAAAAGGAGATAAAAGATGGAAATGTAATCCTTGAACCGGGTACAGATGCGATGACCATAGTTTTTGGCTCGGAAAAGGGTCGCTTTTTAAAGGGTGTGGGAACGGGAGTGACTGCCACTACATATTATAATGTTCCTCGCAACAAAGGATCTGCTAAGGAGGAAATTAAGAGCCTAAAAATGCAGTGCATGCTGGGAAAATTGCAATTGAGAAGAAAGATACTGAAGTCAAGGCTTTATATACAAAGGTTGATGAACAATCAAAACAAATGCAGCTTGTTTTAGCTCATCTTGCTGCCACAGGAGTCAAGCTTCCAGATCTGCCTAAAACATCTGTAAGTCAACTCCCATAACTACATCAGTTTTCAATGTATTTTTAATCTCCTTTTGTCATATTAATTATCACTTTTACATAATCTTGCCTAGGATGTTTCAATTGACAATGTGGCTGAAACTCAAGTAACTGCTGACATCAACAGATCTCAACAACCAAGACATGAACCATTAACACCCGTATGCCATTAATCATTAATTTAATCCCATTATACACTTTGTCTGTAACATTATTTATTAAATAATTTGGAACTTCTGTTTTTTCAGCCAATTACAAAGACAAGTAAACAACCTAGTGAGAATAACAATATGTCTGCAATTGCTTATACACCATCACCAACTTCAACACCAGTATGTATCATATATCATGTACTATTTTGATTATATTTGCCATATCTAATATAATTTGGTTTTTTAGGCAATTCTTAAAAACACCAAAAGAGTTACTGCCCCAAAAAGTTCAACAACAAATCCTGAATTACCAGCAATTTCAAAAAATAATTCAATTTATGAGGTAATAAATTTTACACATTGTCTACAATTCTGTTTTTTATTTACTAGTACTCATGTCAATAATTATTGCAGCCAATCAAGTGTTCTCTATCGTATCCTGATAAGAGGAACATTGTTGCTCGTGGTGAAATTCACTTATCAAAACAACCACAAACAATTCATGGAGTGCCTTTGCAACAAGACTGTTACAAAGTGTCGATTTTAGAAATGGTCAAAAAGGATTCATATTTACCTTATGAAACTGCTAACATGAAAACAGTTGAGGATGCATATAAATCTTTTGTCCCATGGCCAAAAGACCTTGTGAAACCTGCTGCAAAGGTTAGTTTATTCACTAAACTTGTTTGTATATTACTATACTATTTCCTTCATAAAATACTCTAATAAGTTCTGTACATAATCCGTTTTGTTACAATGTTGTTGATATAGGAACCAAATGTTTTTACAGTTAAAGTTAATCTACCCGTTGTGCAACCATCTGAAGATACAATTGTTTTCAAGTCTGTTGTGAAAGAAGCTGCCAAAACAGATGGCACACCAGCTCAAGATATACCAGTTGCCAAAGATGTTGTCAAAAAGTCTTGCAAATCAGGTGTCAAACCAGATAAAGAGAATGTACTTCAAAGCTCACAGAAGCGCAAGAATTACATACCCAATGGGATGCTTGCAAAGAAAACAAGGATGCGTTCCCTCAACATGAAAGACTAGTTTCAATTAAGTACTTATTACAATAGTTGTTACAAACACTTATGTTTAGTTATTTTATTTGGGTATCTAATGTACAGAATGTCATTTGAATTATTTATAATATCATATTCTTTTTTATTATCCTTGCCTTTTGGTTTATGGTTACTTTTAGTGGTATTGTATATATGTCTCTATAAACTAGTTTTGGTCACATTAGATATATTGTCTGTATGACTAGATGCTACCAAATTGTCACTTTTAAAATTACATACATGTCACCAATTAGTAAACATGGTCATGTTCATCGTAATTAATTGTCACCAAACATACCCAATAGTCTTAACAATCCTCTAATTGTGTGACAAATTACTAGTATAACGTTTCATAGAATTTACTTGTATGTCACCATTCTTTATATATAGTCACTACAATATTGGCATTGTATGTCTCTATAAACTTGTATTGGTCACATTAGATATATTGTCTGTATGGCTAGATGCTACCAAATTGTCACTTTTAAAATTACATACATGTCACCATTTAGTAAACATGGTCATGTTCATCGTAATTAATTGTCACCAAACATACCCAATAGTCTTAACAATCCTCTAATTGTGTGACAAATTACTAGTATAACGTTTCATAGAATTTACTTGTATGTCACCATTCTTTATATATAGTCACGACAATATTTAAATAGTGTGTCTCTATAAACTACAATTGGTCACATTACATATATTGACTGTATGACTAGATGCTACCAAATTGTCACTTTTAAAATTATATACATGTCACCAATTAGTAAACATGGTCATGTTCATCGTAATTAATTGTCACCAAACATATCCAATAGTCTTAACAATCCTCTAATTGTGTGACAAATTACTAGTATAACGTTTCATAGAATTTACTTGTATGTCACCATTCTTTATATAAGGTCACTACAATATTTAAATAGTGTGTCTCTATAAACTACAATTGGTCACATTACATATATTGACTGTATGACTAGATGCTACCAAATTGTCACTTTTAAAATTACATACATGTCACCATTTAGTAAACATGGTCATGTTCATGCTAAATAATTGTCTGCAAACATACCCAATAGTCTTAACAATCTTCTATTTGTGTGACAAATTGCTAGTATAACGCTTCATTTAATGTACATGTATGTCACCATTCATTATAGACAGTCACTACAATATTGTAATAGTGTGTCTCTATAAACTACTATTGGTCACATTACATATATTGTCTGTATGACTAGATGCCACCAAATTGTCACTTTTTAAATTACATACATGTCACCATTTAGTAAACATGGTCATGTTCTTGGTAAATATTTGTCACCAAACATAACCTAATAGTGTCAACAATCTTCTAATTGTGTGACCAATTACTAGTATAATGCTTCATTGAATGTACTTGTATGTCACCATTCATTATATACAGTTACTACAATATTGAAATTGTGTGTCTACTTACGCTTTAACGCCACAATATTAGACAAAATTGATTGATTTTGGAACAAATTTGTCGACTCAATGGTCACACTTGTATGATACCGCCACACTTTTTCATGGCATACGGACACAATATTATAAAGTGACCATATGAAACCTAATATCGCAAAGCCTATGGCAACACTTTCAGTGGAAAAAAAAACTTGTCACCAAACGCATATGGTCACGTAATTTCGGTGTGACCAATGTGCAATTTTGTACTAGTGATAACTTGGAAATTGTGATTCCAAGCTTTCAAGGTAACAAATTTAAAACCCTAGCATAAATTCTTGAGTTGGTTCTTCACGGGATGAACTAGAAATTCAGTTCATGTCATGATTTCTAGGGATTAATATGATATCTAAACTTAGTATATGAAGTTATGCCAAGATTATACCAATTTAACCGAAGATTTTCTTGATTATGGATTTGAGCTCAAGAACCCTAGAAATGGGTTTTTGGAACTGAAATTGATTCCTATGGTTCTATAAAGTCTTAAATGTTATAAATGAAGTAAGAAATCAGTTCCATTCTCAAAAATTAGCTAAAATGACTTTTGAGAAAAAAATGAGTTTTTGGGAACAATTTCAATCAAAAATGATAAAAATTGTTAGATTGTGGTTTAAATGCATGAGGAAGTTGTTATTAGGGCCTAGAAGTGACCCTAAGACAATTAAGTCATGTATTAAGAGCTTAATGAGAAGCAAAATGCACCTGCAGTTGAGCAAAATCGACAAAATAGGCAACACACTTCACGATCGCGACCCGATCTGCCCCTTGATCGGGTCGCGACCCGGCGGCAACACAAAAATGCAGTTTTGGTTCAAGGTCTCCTGCCAAGGGATTTTTGATTTTAAGTTTTGGTCCAAAACTTTATCGTTTGACCCCAAATTTTAAACATAGGTCTATAATGGTCCAAAACTTCATAAAAATTTATCGGAATCGAAATACGACCCTCCGAGGGTACTGTAGTAAAATACGTATAAAATACGATTTAACTAAAGTTGGTCATTCAAGAGTTATATACTTGTTTTGACCATTAATGGTATAATAAGGACTCTAATATGTTATAGAGTCAATTAGAATGTAAATTAATGTATCATATATTACATATAGGTGCAAGTCAAGTAATTGGACATCGAAAGGGTAAAGAACCGAGGGACGTCTAATTGACTTTTCAAGAGTTATAAGGTGAGTACATGTAGCATTTTTACCCATTTTGGGATACATGGCAAGTAAGTGGTATTTTTCAGATTTCCATATAATATTATTATGTGTGAAAATATTTGCAAGAATGATTTATTTCCTAGTCTATATGGAAAGTAAACTGCTATATTGAATGTATGATTTTGGCAATAGCCTAAATTATGGTAAAAGCATGTTTAAGTCTAAAGCTTGGCATTTAGCCATTATGTGTACAAGTACTGTTTTAGTTTTTAGAAAGTATTTTTATATATGACTGGTATTGTAGCTAGCAATGTTAGTAAGGGAACTATGTTCCAACCTACCCGGGTTAGGTAAGGAGTCTACTGGGGAAAACCCCTTCGCGAAGTAGGCTGTCTCAGCACTTCTACGGTGAGGATTGATCCGTTCTTTCTAGCTGTAGAGACTTGGGGTATCACTTATAGTGATTAAATCCCGAAGTATAAAAATCCAGCAAGTTTATAAAACCAGTCAAAGAAAGTATGAAATAAGCTAGTTTTGAAAGATATAAAATGGTTTTGAAAGATAAAAAGTTATAGTATATTAATACTATAAAATTTCAGCGAATGTTTACTTTATAAAGTTTTTATAAAAGGAGATTAAATGTTTGAGTCTAAAACTCATGTAACTCACGAGACAATTTGTCTTACGTATTTTATTTTCATGCCATGTATTCCAGGTTCAGGTACAAAGTTGTAAGATAGTTTGGAGTTGCGAAATAAGCCCTAGGGTGCAAAGAAGTGGAGCTGGATACAGCTTCCATGTATTGGTATTTGATTGAATCCATTTTCCTTAAACTTATGGTTGTTTGATACGTAATTGTAACACCCCTTTTGTTGTATTTAAACAAGTACAATGGTTTTTGTTGAACCATATTTTGTAAAATATGCTTTTATGTAATATAAATGGTTTGAAAAAGTCGGGGCGTTACAAGTTGGTATCAAAACCATAGTTTAAGCGAATTAGGATTGGATCATTCCACTCCTAGGCTCAGACTAGTAAAATAGTCAGTTAGAGTGAGTGACATAAATTGTTATGTCTTAAGGAATTAAGACATTATTTGTTAATGTAATTATATGAGTATATTTATGAGTTAAAAGTAACTAATTGATACTAGTGAACAGTGGAACCAAGCGGAAACATTGGGAACAACATGCGTAGGTGATTATGGTAATATGGGCCCGTATTATCATAATCACAGGACGCGTATTGAACCTAGTGTAGCTGCGAGGGAATACTGGGAAACTGGTGGAAAAGTAGTAAACTAATATTATGATGTATTATGAAAGACTAAAGTATTTGAAATTTTATAACAAGATGCGAACTAGAAGTGGTCAAGGATCGTATGCGGAAAATCCGGATCCTAATGCAAGGCCTCCTATTCCTCCTCGACCGCCCCAAGCCGTTGATGATGGCAATTCTAGGGGTGAGGCTAATCCACCTCCATTGACCTTGGAGGCAATCCAGAAGTTATTACACGACTCTCAATTACAAACTAGACAAGAAATGACTCGCCTTCTAGATGAACAATTAGGCGAAAGATCCAAATCACAAAATGAAGATAGTGAGAAAAGTGTGGCTCCTGAGGGTACTAACCCAGCACAGAATTCTTCTCAGGGAGATTCTTCTTCCAAATCACAGCCCCAGTTCAAGACTAAAGGAGCGTGTACTTTCAAGGACTTTATGTCCTGTCGGCCAAAGGAGTTCAACGGGGAGATGGACCCGCGAATAACTATTCGGTGGGTGACTGAAATGGAACAAGTTCTTCGCATCTGCCGTTGCGAAGAGGATATGAAGGTAGGGTTTGCTTCTCAGATGCTAAAGGCGGAAGCTCTTAATTGGTGGAATACTCTCCGCCGAACCAAGGGAAGTGAGTTTGTTGATACGTTGTCCTGGGAGGAGTTTGTTCAGCGGTTGAAAGGCAAGTTCTGTTCAGCTAGACATCGGGAGAACTTGGTCAATGAATTCTTTGCACTTGCAAAGGAAAAACAGACAGTTGACGAGTATACTAAGAAATTTTGCCGTTTCTGGAAGATACATTACCGACTGAGGCAGGAAGGATCAACCGGTATGTCAATGGGTTACCGGGGGATTACTCACTAGAGGTTGGCAAAGCTACTACTCTCGATAAAGACATTGAATCTGCGGCTAGAGTTGAGAGTATGATAGAGAAAAAGGCCAAGGAACGACAAGCTTTTGGGGAGAAGCGAAAGTCTTCAGGAATCTCTAGAGCAAACAAGAAGAGTCGTTTTTCATCGGGATTTTCTAAGCAAAGTGAGGTTAAAGAATGTAAGAAGTGTGGTAAGAGGCACAGTGGGGAATGCAAGAAGGGCACTAGTGGGTGCTACAAATGTGGTCTTCCGGGTCACGAAGCCAAGGATTGTAAAGTGAAAGATATTAGCGAAGTGGAATGTTACAATTGCCGTGAAAAGGGTCATTACAGCACCAATTGTCCCAAGAAGAAGAATGAGACGTTAGTTTCCACTGCAAGTAATAAGAAGACGGAGCCGGCAAAGACGAAAGGGAGAGCGTTTCAGATGACCCTTGAAGAGGCCAAAGAGGATCAAGACGTGGTGGCAGGTACACTCATTGTAAACACACAACCTGCTTATGTTCTTTTTGATTCTGGAGCACATTTCTCTTTTGTGTCCCATGAATTTAGTAAGCGTCTGAACACACCAATGAAACCATTAGATGATACCTGTGTAATAGAAGTCGCGAATGGAGAACTAGTTACGGTACGTCATGTGTATGAGGAATGTCCGGTTGAAATTAATGGGCGAATCTTAAAGGCGGACTTGCTACCTGATTGGGATCAAAGGATTCGATATTGTTATTGGGATGGATTGGCTCGGAACTCATAATGCTAAAATCCTTTGCGGAAAACAAATGGTATCGATCAAATTGCCTGATGGTAGCAAAGTTTACATATATGGGGAACGTCGGAAGAACATGCAAAGTCTCATTACTGCTATTAAATCCCGTAAATGCATCCGTAAAGGGTCTGAATCATTTATCGCCTATGTGATGAATGGGAAGAAAGAGAAACAGAAGATGGAGGATATAAAAGTGGTTAATAAATTCCCTGAAGTTTTTCCTGATGATTTACCTGGGTTACCACCCATTAGGCAAGTCGAGTTTCGCATTGACCTTGTTTCTGGAGCAAGTCCCATTGCTCGTGCGCCGTACCGTCTTGCTCCTACAGAGATGAGAGAACTTATGTCTCAGTTGCAAGAACTTCTTGACAAGGGGTTTATTCGTCCCAGCTCTTCTCCTTGGGGAGTTCCAGTGTTGTTTGTCAAGAAGAAGGACGGTACTATGCGTATGTCGGTATGTGTATAGATTATCGCGAGCTCAATAAGGTGACAATCAAGAATCGATACCCTTTGCCACGAATTGATGACTTATTCGATCAGTTGCAGGGAGCTAGCTATTTCTCTAAAATTGATCTTCGTTCTGGATATCATCAAGTACGGGTGAAGGATGAAGATGTATGTAAGACTGCATTCCAAACTCGATACGGACACTATGAATTTTTAGTGATGCCATTTGGACTCACTAATGCCCCAGCTGTGTTTATGGATCTCATGAATAGGGTCTGTAAACCTTTTCTTGATAAATTTGTTATCGTTTTCATCGATGACATTCTGGTTTATTCGAAAAGTGAAGCGGAGCATGAAGTGCACTTACGTGAAGTGTTGTGTACCTTGAAGAAGGAACAGTTATATGCGAAGTTGTCAAAGTGTGACTTTTGGTTGCGGGAAGTTCAATTTTTGGGTCATGTTGTTTCAGCTGAAGGCATTAAAGTGGATCCAGCAAAAATAGAAGCGGTAATGAAATGGGAGCCACCGAAGACGCCTACAGAGGTTAGGAGTTTTCTTGGGTTAGCCGGTTATTACCGACGGTTTATCCAAGATTTTTCTAAAATAGCAGTGCCACTGACTCAGTTAACCCGGAAAGAGGTGAAGTTCGTTTGGGGAGAAAAACAGCAAGAAGCCTTCGAGATATTGAAGAAGAAGTTATGTGAAGCTCCAGTATTATCTTTACCAGAAGGCACAGAAGAGTTTGTTGTATACAGCGATGCGTCTAATAGAGGTCTCGGTTGTGTACTTATGCAACGGGGCAAAGTTATTGCCTATGCTTCTAGACAGCTAAAAGATGCGGAGACACGTTATACTACTCATGATCTGGAATTGGCTGCAATTGTGTTTGCATTGAAGATTTGGAGACACTATCTGTATGGGACGAAATGCAAGATATATACAGATCATAAAAGTCTACAATATCTTTTTACTCAAAAAGAATTGAATTTGAGACAGACACGATGGATTGAGCTCGTGAATGATTATAACTGTGAAATAATTTATCACGAAGGAAAAGCTAATGTAGTAGCTGATGCCTTAAGCCAAAAGATTCGTGAAAAAGTTGTTAAAGGGAGATCCATGAGAATTGAAGTAATCTCAACTTTAATTCAAAAGATTAAAGAAGCTCAAGAAAGTGCTTTAACCGAAGATAATATAAAGAAAGAAAAGCTGGGGAAGGAGGTGGTGTTTGAAGTAAATACACAAGGATTGCGTACTTTTAAGGGACGTATTTGGGTTCCCAAATATGGAGCAACCAGAAAGATGGTCTTGGATGATTCTCACAAATCCAAGTATTCTATACATCTTGGAAGTACGAAAACATATCAAGACTTGAAGCAGCATTACTGGTGGCCAGGAATGAAAAAGAGAATAGCAAAGTACATATCCCACTGTGAAACTTGTGCACAAGTAAAAGCGGAACATCAAGTGCCGTATGGTAATGCAAAGTCGTTGCAAATACCAGCAGGGAAGTGGGAAGAAGTGACCATGGATTTTGTCATGGGGCTGCCGAGAACGCGAAGGGGACACGATAGTATATGGGTCATTGTTGACAGATTGACCAAAAATGCCCTATTCCTCGCGATTAAAGAAACTGCCCCACTTGGAGAATTGGCTCAGCTATACATTGATGAAGTAATTAGACTTCATGGAGCACCTTTGTCTATAGTCTCAGATAGGGATCCTAGGTTCACGTCTAATTTTTGGGATTCTCTACAAGAAAGGATGGGAACTCGAATCAAGATGAGTACAGCCTATCATCCTCAGACAGATGGACAAAGTGAACGTACTATCCAGACATTGGAAGACATGTTGAGATCATGTGCTATTGATTTTGGAGGTAATTGGGATGAGCACTTACCATTGGTAGAATCCTCGTATAACAACAGTTATCATTCAAGCATCAAGATGCCGCCTTTTGAAGCGTTATACGGTAGAAAGTGTAGAACGCCAGTGTGTTGGCTAGAAGCTGGTGAAACGAAACTTACTGGGCCAGAAATTGTACGAATGACGAATGAAAAGATTGGTGTGATACAAGCTAACATGAAAGCTACGCAAGATCGCCAAAGAAGCTACTCAAATTTGAAGAAAATACCCTATGATCTAAAAGAAGGTGATTTGGTGATGATCAAAGTATCACCTTGGAAGGGGGTGATAAGATTTGGCAAGAGAGGGAAATTGAGTCCAATATATATTGGACCCTTCAAAATTTTGAAAAGAATTGGATTACAAGCGTTCAAATTAGAACTGCCTCAAGAACTCAGGGGAATACATGATACATTTCATGTATGCTATCTCAAGAAGTACTTTGGAAAGAATGAGTTAACCATTCCTTTAGAAGAAATAAGGGTGGAAACACCTAACAGATTAATTGAAGAACCCGAAGCGATGTTAGAGGTGAAAACCAAGAAGCTAAGGAACAAAGAAATCGACCTAGTACTGGTCAAATGGAAGCATTCACTGGGCTCAGACTTGACTTGGGAAACTTTGGGAAGTATGAAGAAAAGATACCCTAATTTTACAGATTATGAAGCGATTCCGAGGACGAAATCCTAATTAGGGGGAGGTAGTTGAAACGACCAAAAATTTACAATATAAATATGTAAACAAAAATGTGTGTAATTTAAATGTTATATGAAAATTTATGAGAAATTATGGTTGCAATGGTAAATAAGTCATTTTACCATAAAAGGGTAAATTGGTCATTTGACCATATGCAGAAATTATTATAAAAATTTATTTATAGTTTAGGACTAAAAATGTGAGAAATTAAATTCTATGAAAAGATAATTGATTTTGGTGGCCAAAGTTCAAGGAAGTGAACTAGAGGGACCAAAACTGTAAAAATGAAAATATAAAATGAGAAAAATATCTCATAAATCAACATAATTCAGTAAAGAGCTCTAGATACTACGGGAGAAAGCTTGAAGAACTGATCCTTGGGAAATTCGTGAGATTGAAGCAAGGTTTGAAGAATCTATAACTTGGAAATTGTGATTCCAAGCTTTCAAGGTAAGAAATTTAAAACCCTAGCTTAAATTCTTGAGTTGGTTCTTCACGGGATGAACTGGAAGTTCAGTTCATGTCATGATTTCTAGGGATTAATATGATATCTAAACTTAGTATATGAAGTTATGCCAAGATTATACCAATTTAACCGAAGATTTTCTTGATTATGGATTTGAGCTCAAGAACCCTAGAAATGGGTTTTTGGAACTGAAATTGATTCCTATGGTTCTATAAAGTCTTAAATGTTATAAATGAAGTAAGAAATCAGTTCCATTCTCAAAAATTAGCTAAAATGACTTTTGAGAAAAAAATGAGTTTTTGGGAACAATTTCAATCAAAAATGATAAAAATTGTTAGATTGTGGTTTAAATGCATGAGGAAGTTGTTATTAGGGCCTAGAAGTGACCCTAAGACAATTAAGTCATGTATTAAGAGCTTAATGAGAAGAAAAATGCACCTGCAGTTGAGCAAAATCGCCAAAATAGGCAACACACTTCACGATCGCGACCCGATCTGCCCCTTGATCGGGTCGCGACCCGGCGGCAACACAAAAATGCAGTTTTGGTTCAAGGTCTCCTGCCAAGGGATTTTTGATTTTAAGTTTTGGTCCAAAACTTGTCCGTTTGACCCCAAATTTTAAACATAGGTCTATAATGGTCCAAAACTTCATAAAAATTTATCAGAATCGAAATACGACCCTTCGAGGGTACTGTAGTAAAATACGTATAAAATACGATTTAACTAAAGTTGGTCATTCAAGAGTTATATACTTGTTTTGACCATTAATGGTATAATAAGGACTCTAATATGTTATAGAGTCAATTAGAATGTAAATTAATGTATCATATATTACATATAGGTGCAAGTCAAGTAATTGGACATCGAAAGGGTAAAGAACCGAGGGACGTCTAATCGACTTTTCAAGAGTTATAAGGTGAGTACATGTAGCATTTTTACCCATTTTGGGATACATGGCAAGCAAGTGGTATTTTTTAGATTTCCATATAATATTATTATGTGTGAAAATATTTGCAAGAATGATTTATTTCCTAGTCTATATGGAAAGTAAACTGCTATATTGAATGTATGATTTTGGCAATAGCCTAAATTATGGTAAAAGCATGTTTAAGTCTAAAGCTTGGCATTTAGCCATTATGTGTACAAGTACTGTTTCAGTTTTTAGAAAGTATTTTTATATATGACTGGTATTGTAGCTAGCAATGTTAGTAAGGGAACTATGTTCCAACCTACCCGGGTTAGGTAAGGAGTCTACTGGGGAAAACCCCTTCGCGAAGTAGGCTGTCTCAGCACTTCTACGGTGAGGATTGATCCGTTCTTTCTAGCTGTAGAGACTTGGGGTATCACTTATAGTGATTAAATCCCTAAGTATAAAAATCCAGCAAGTTTATAAAACCAGTCAAAGAAAGTATGAAATAAGCTAGTTTTGAAAGATATAAAATGGTTTTGAAAGATAAAAAGTTATAGTAT
Organism: Cichorium intybus; assembly: GCA_023525715.1. Taxonomy (NCBI): domain Eukaryota; kingdom Viridiplantae; phylum Streptophyta; class Magnoliopsida; order Asterales; family Asteraceae; genus Cichorium; species Cichorium intybus. Next base: position 65,778,569 of record CM042011.1, read on the forward strand.
ATTAATACTATAAAATTTCAGCGAATGTTTACTTTATAAAGTTTTTATAAAAGGAGATTAAATGTTTGAGTCTAAAACTCATGTAACTCACGAGACAATTTGTCTTACGTATTTTATTTTCATGCCATGTATTCCAGGTTCAGGTACAAAGTTGTAAGATAGTTTGGAGTTGCGAAATAAGCCCTAGGGTGCAAAGGAGTGGAGCTGGATACAGCTTCCATGTATTGGTATTTGATTGAATCCATTTTTCTTAAACTTATGGTTGTTTGATACGTAATTGTAACACCCCTTTTGTTGTATTTAAACAAGTACAATAGTTTTTGTTGAACCATATTTTGTAAAATATGCTTTTATGTAATATAAATGGTTTGAAAAAGTCGGGGCATTACATGAACCCCTCCTCCAAAACCACCATATTCATCCACCAATTGCTAGATTCCTCAAGAAATCATCAAATCCCCAATTTCTTGGGTTCATAACACCCAAATCAATCGAATCTTAGGAACTAAATCATCCATTGATTGGATGATGATCAAATCATGGAATAAAATCATAAAATTGCACTTGGTATCCTAGGATTTCCTCCCTTAATTCATTTTTTCGGATTTGACATAGAACCCCACCCAAAATTGGGTTTACAAGCTAGAAACAGAAGGGTTTGTACCTTAGATTGGCTAGGAACTTCAAGAACTTGAACCATGTTCAATATCTAGCATCAAACCCTTGAAAGTCGTCATCATCTCCTCTATCTAACCTCAAAATCGATCCCAAGGGCTGAAATGGGGTTTCCCCATGTATTTATACATCATATCTTCTGGGTTTGGCAATAATAGCCCCTAGAGTTTGGTCCTTTTACACCCAACATCCATAAAGTTAACTATTTTGAATTAGAAGTCTCTAGATTCACATTTATGGCCCAAATATAATTATTTATTTCACTTAAGTCATTTTCTAGGTCAACACTAACCCTTAGATTCTAAAATTGACAAAAACAACCCATTTTCACAAATTTCTTTATAATTTAGGTCCTTAATATTAATTCAATGAATTATTTGACCTAATCTAAATTCTACATCAATTCCTTCATAGTATCTTCTAATCTTCCAAACCCATGACTAGTCAAATCTACTTAGGTGAAGTTTGGCCAAATTGACAATTTTAGTCCGTATGACAAAATGTCTCATCTTTAGTTTAAAGTAGATTTTAAACTTCATATCTTCCTTTAAAACTTTGTTTGCTCATTGATTCACAATATAAAAATATAATAAAATGTTAAATTTATTTGTTTATTTGGTTTCTTTATTTACAAAATAAATTTTATTTTGTCGGTTTAAACACAAAACGTTTAGGCCCAAAACACGGATTTTACAATTGACTTAGTCAATGACCTAGATGAAGATGAATTTCGGTTTTGGGGATAAAGTCTAAATTTGGAAATTTCATTATAATGGGAAGTCTTTTGGTGCTAGAAGTTGGAACTTTTGGAATTGGGGGACAATTCTTGTTAATACTTAAAACATGGCCCATCAATAGGCTTTGAACCATTAAAATGGAAAGGAAAATCTAATCGTGCTTTTTATACAAAATATTACAAAATTACCCTAACCCTAATACCATTTCTTCTTTATTCTCTTCACGTAAACACTCATTCTCCTTGTTGGAATTTCACTTCACTGGCAAGAACATAGCCTTTCACCATTGTCCGCCTATGCCTCCAGTTGCCGGCAGTGCCGCTGCCCTTGAATCGTCGTGCTTTTCTGCTTCTCGCCACCACCCCTGATTCTTCGCTTCTCCTCTGAATCTGGACATCACTGTCGCAAACACAGCAACCGCCTCTGCTTCTTATTGTGGTGCTCCGACTTCTGGTGATGCTCCTTATAGGTAACTTTATTTATTTTTTATTTTTATTTTTTTATGTATATAACTGAAACAATGGTTAGGGGATGTTTTTTTTTCTTATGTTTACATGTTGAAAATAGAGTTGCTTTCATTTTTTTTTTCCTGATAAGTATAGCTGAAACAATAGTTTATTTTTTTATCTCTTTTTAGGGTTTAGAAATCAGAATATTTGTGTTTGATGTTGTTTGTTCTTGGTTAATCACATTTGTAAGATGAAAGTTTGTTCTTGAATTCGTGTTAATAAAATTTGTTCAAATATGATTTTTGTGAAATTGTTCTTGAATCAGTGTTCATAAAATTTGTTCAAATATGATCTTTGTAGAATTGTTTTTGAGTTGGTGTTTTATTCGTTCAGAACTTCTGAATCATTCAAATCTACATAATTCGGTCAAACAAACCTAAGTTTTTGCTTTTACTTATTCCGGTATATATTTCCAATGAAAAAGCTTTATAGTAAAATCATTATATTCCACATCGCTCTAGAAACAAAATTGTACATTTTTTCATGCCTTCACATTCTTATTACCTCACTAAAATCCTTCTATCCCAAAATTAAACTTCAACCACTCAATTTTTCCTTATTAGCAAAATCCACACCTTTCTCAATACTCCCTTTCAACTCACCCTTAAGCTTCTCCAAACCTTTCTTTTCAAATTCCGTCAACCCTTCAAAATCCTTCAAAACCACCGCCTCAATCCCATCTTTCCCAATCTTAACCCTCGACGCAAAAAACGGCAACTCCGTAACTTCCGACTCAACAAATGAACACTCATAAACATCACCGTCTCCGTCAAGTGCCCGAAGAGACGACTCCAAAAACCGGGCAGCCGCATACGCCATTGACAAAGTCGCTGACCCTGCCCCGGCTTTCGCCTCCACCACCTCCGTCCCCGCATTCTGTATCCTCACCGTCAACTCCTCCACTTCTTCATCGGTGAACGAAACAGCCGGTTTCGTTTTTGACAACAGGGGTAAAATCGTAATTCCGGCATGACCTCCGATCACCGGGACGTCAACGTCGATCAACTTCAGATTCTTCTTTTGAGCTACAAATGTGTTGGCTCTTACAACATCGAGAGTCGTGACACCGAATAGCTTTTTCGGATTGTACACGCCTTTCTGTTTTAAAACTTCGGCGGCTATGGGGACTGTTGAGTTCACCGGGTTGCTTATGATGTGGATAAACGCATTCGGGGAATAATCCGCTACAGCTTCGACTAATGTTTTTACTATGTTCGCGTTAATGTTGAAAAGGTCATCGCGTGTCATACCTGGTTTTCTAGGGACGCCGGCGGGAATTACGACGACGTCTATGTCTTTTAAGCAATTTGGTAACTCGTCGTTTCCGGTGAAATGTAGAACTTTAGATGGAGTGTTACAATGGCTGAGATCGGCTGCTACTCCTTTGACATTTGCTATGTCGTATAAATGGAGGTCTGAAACTAATGGGGACATTTTTGTTAGAAGAGATAGTGGCTGTCCGATTCCACCTGCAGCTCCTAGAATCGCGACTTTGAATGATGCGTTGACTTGAAAGGTGTTTGGTGGTGTTTTGGTAAAGGATTGGTGAAGGGTTGTGGTGAGTTTGTTGCCGAAGAAGGATGATTTGGAGTTGGAGTTTATGGATGTGAATGACTTGAGGTTGCTGAAATTGTTTAGATGTGTTCTTGAATTGAAATGTGTTATATAAGTTTTTGATTGTGGAAGTGAGGAAGTTTTTGAACCTTGGGATATTGATCCGATTAAAAGGGCACTTGCTGATGTTGCTGCCATCTTATACCCTGAAACATGAAAAATTCACGTTGATTGATGCAAATTGATAAATACATTCACGTTTTTACATTGAAGTACATACAAAAGTTCTAGGCTACAAAATTTCACACCAGAGTTTCAATTTTGAATTGGAGTTACTTTACGCTCAATTCCATGTACCTTTACACATCAAACGTTGTTCCTTAAAATCCGAAGGTAAGAGTAAGCCAATTTAAAGTTATAATTCCGTCTGATTACGTTGCCAAATAACTATACCTATTCTACTAGGTCAAAATTATACACAGGCACAAAAACTCTGGATTCGAATTACGATTTCTGAATCAGCATACACAACTCATATCACGTCAAACAAAATACAGCATTTAGTAGCATCAGAATTACGACGGAATATCGTTTTAAACGAAGGCTACTAAACCATCAGAGAATTCAAGTAAACAGCATAAACACGCCATTGAAGCTAGATAGACGGAGAAAATCAGAAGTCGTAAAATTACAAGCATTAGATCGAAAAGCTGATGCAATAACTTGAGAACTTCTAGATCTGCAATTCGCCAAGTAGATGATATAGAGCTTACGGCAATAGATACAGAAAGCATATACGTATATACGTACCTGTATTCAAACAAAGCTCCCGATCTTCTGAGAAGAACAGCAAAGAGAAAAGAGAGCTGTGTGTGATGGCGAGGTTGAAGAAAGGGTTTAAGTAGTTAGAATCGTTAGGTGGGGGATGTTTGAGAAGCTGGGAAAAGACTGTGTGCTGCGAGTGTCCACGGAATTTATGGTGAGGGCTAAGTTCGAATCTACTGTAGTACTGTTAGCGTGGAACCATCAGACCTGGATCCTGACCGTAGGATATGATGAGTTTGTGTGAACGGACATGATCGTGTGATAGTTTGCTTTTGATTGTTGTGTTCGTGTACTCGATTGTTATCTGAAAAGGAAAAGTTTAAACAAGTAACAAGTGCAATTATATAAATGTTTTGCATATGTTAAATAGAACTTAAACGTCTCTTTGAGGTACTCAAAGGTGAAGAAATTTACTAAATTATATTTGCTTGAGATGCTCAAAGGGTGATTCTCTATCGTTGTTATTTCATGTCAACTTTTGTAATTCATAAAATTATTAGAAAAAATCTTTTAATTCATAAAGCGTTTAAAATAATCTAGTATAGAGTCCCAAATTTCATTCCTAAAACATATTTTTGTGTCACATACATTTTATATATTTTCTGATTTGTTATGCTGCACATAGAGTAGATCTCTACATACATTTATACATATACCGTATAATTTACACCAAAGTCATTTACACCAAAGTCATCTATTGATATAGTTATATTTGAAAGAGAAAATGACTAGAAAAAGAAGTAGTAAATTGTACTATCTTGAAGGCTTATGTCGAAGACATCCTAAGACTCATTACTTGAAATGTTAATCGATGAGTATTAACAAAATTTTGGATATGTTATGATTCCGAATCATATTCTCTATGTGAAAAAACGTGTCAACCACATGGACCAAAAGTGTAATTTACTCTATAAACAATGTTAACCTTTTTTGTTAAGGGTGTGTTTAAAATTGTTTATTTGAAGCAACTTAGTTTTCAAAAAATGTTGATTGCTTATTTAATAGAAAAAACTAATTAGATAAATTTATGCAAAGAAAAACGACAATAAGTTAATAAAATTTTCTTTTAGTATTTACAAATGTTAAGTAAATTTACTAAAAGAACTTTTAACTATGTTCCTTACTTCAGACAAACATAATAATCATGCTGATATTCTCTGTTTGCAAAAATAATTATGTGTAGGAGCTTTTATTATTCTTTTCTAATATTTATAGGTAAATTACGGAAGAAACATTATATTTTAGAATTTTTCTGGTTTAACTATCAAATTTTCATTTGTTCTAATAAAACCACAAATATTTTGAAAAATTTTGATCCGGCCATTATGACCTGAAGAGGCTTGTAACAATGACTTTGATAAACTTTTTTATCAAAAAATGATGTTTTTTTTTTTCGAATCTTAAAAATTGGTGGTTAAACTGAATTTTTGGCAAAAGATATTGTTTTTTTCGTAATTAGTCCTTCATAATGTTTGCACCTTAATTTATATAATTACGAAAAAACACTAAATTTCATCATTTTTCTGATTTAACTATCAAATTTTCATTTGTTTTAATAAACCACCATTTTTTAGAAAAAGTCTTAGTCCAACCATTATGACAGGAAAAACTAGTAATAATGACTTCAATAAAACATTTTACAAAAAAATTGGTGGTTTTTTCCGAATCTTTTAAAAATTGGTGTTTAAACCGAACTTTTAGCAAAATACAATGTTATTTCGTAATTAACCCAATATTTATTTGTATTGAAACTTTTATTTTTATTTTGTCAAAGGTATTTTACAGAAGTAGTCTCCTTACCGACGCTACCGAACTATCCTACCTTCCGCTTTCCCTACTTATATATGGGACTGAGGTAATATTTTTGTTGTTTTTTTTAAACTATAATAATTTATTCTTTTATCATTTATATTAATATTTTTATAAAAGTTTATATGAGTAACATAAAAATTCTTTATTGCTTCAACAATTGTTTATATAAATGTATGTTAACAAAACATATATTGCAAAAGTAAGAGTTGTAAACGATCTTTTATAACTCTAATAACAAATCTCAATTTTACAACCAAAAAAGAAAAGAGAGGAACATACAAAAAAGATGAGAATAGTTAGGATCTCATAATAACTCATGTTTAACAATACTAATTGGAATATTTTATTTCAAAGGAAATGAGAACTTTTGTGTGGCACAAATTAAAAATCACACATAATTTTTAAATATCACTCCACAAAATCATTCAAGTTGAGTCTCGGACACCACCAAGAAGCAACCATAAAATAAAAATCATTAGTTTTTAACAAAAAAAAAACATCACATATCAAATCAACCATACCAGACATTGAAATACGAAAACGAAAATCACAAATACTCACAACTTGGCCAACATATGTGATCATTGAGTTCCAAACAATACGTAAAATAGATCATTCGTTCAATGAAGAATGACCAGAATTCACAGTTAAAAAAAAGGAGATTTGTTAAAAGTTTTCAAGTACCCTTTTAATCTTTTAATATATTTGTCATTTTCGTATTTTCTCTTTTTGCTCTGAATTTCATTTTACGTTTTATTTCCTACCAATCAAATTCTCTAAGGCTGTGTTTGATTTGTTTCTAACCGGGTCCAGACCTGATGTCTGACTCGGACCAAGTCCGCGCTTGATAATGCTTAAAATCACATTTGACCGTGACCAAACACGTCTGATCGAGTCAGCAATAGGATAATGCTTACTGGGTCAAACCTCTTACTCATTCAGTTCTGAAACTATCAAACACAGCCTAACTCTTTTGGATTCCAAATCTTTTAAATTTCATTTTCTCGACTAATTTGAAAACTTTTCAAAATAAAACATGTCACAAATTGCATATATCACTCCATAGATATCTATCATTTTTCTACCAACTATCCAACATCAAAGCCCATACATTGTTACCAAAAATCATTACACGAACATCTACCTTCCCTAAAATGATGAAACCTCATACGATCTCTTATAACCACCTCCCTATCATAAACCCCCGAAAACACCTTCGCGAAATTATGACAATCAACACAAATCCGCAAGTCTTTTGCCACTCTCAATTTCGTCCCAGGTGGAGTCACCAAAACCCCAAAAGCCATAGCCAACTTCTCACTATGATAACTCAATCTCCCTTCCTTTTCATTCCCAACAATTTCCACAACATACCCCCCAATTTTCAATTGTTTCTCAATCTCACCCAACTTCTCATAAACTTCCCTAATCCTAAAATGCATAGTATCATCAACTCTAAACTCATGTATCTCCCCTTTCACTTCAATTGTACTCGCACTAGGAGTTGTTTGAATCCCTTTTTCTTTCATTAGTTTCCTTATTTCCACTACTTTCTCCCAATTCCCACCCGACATGTAAATATTCAAAAGTAAGATATAATCGCCCGCTTCTTGACCCTTGAGTTCAACCAAATGCTCAATCACCCGTTCTCCAAGTTCATAATGGCAATGTACTTTGCAAGCTCCAAGTAAAGTCCTCCATATTGTAGCATCGGGAGTACAATTCATTGAAATAATGAGTTTATACGCGTCTTCAAGTAAACCAACACGACCCATGAGATCAACCATACAACCGTAGTGATGAATATTAGGGTTTACACCGAATTCTCTTTGCATTCGATTAAAAATAAACCTTGCTTCATTAATTAGCCCTGAGTGACTGCAACCGGAAAGTAACGCGGTGAATGTTTGCTCATCTGGCGAGACACTGGCATTCTCCATTTCCTTAAAAACATCGATTGCTTTTCTTCCATGGCCACTACTTGCAAAACCCGCAATCATTGAAGTCCATGAAACCACGTCTTTATTCGGGATGTTTCGAAACACTTCATAGGCTTTTTCTAGTTCACCACATTTGGAATACATTGTTACAAGAGAATTGCAAAGATTTAGTTCGCGATGGTAGCCATGGTGTTTGATATATTCATGGATTCGCTCACCGAATCCAAGTGTACATAGGGTAGAGCAAGCTTGAAGTAGTAGCAAACACGTGACATCGTCTGGTTCACACCCGTGTTCTTTGCTCTGCATTGTATCGAACAGGTGTAATGCATCGCGAGTCCTGTTGTTACGGGTGTAACATGAAATTAGTACGTTCCATGAGATTGTATCTCGTTGAGGCATTTCATCGAACACCTTACATGCGTTGTCAGAGTTGCCATTACATGAATAGAAATCCATCAAAGTAGTGAGCAGAAGGGTGTCGGAATGATGGCCGTCTGTCAAAATCCTAGCATGGATCTGTAACCCTCTGAAAAAAGACGAGCTTTTTATACAAGACTTGGTAACGAAAGATGAAGATTGAGGATTGGGACGTATACCTTGCCGGATCATATCCCGGTACACGTAAAACCCTCTTTCCGGATGAATGCTCATTGAATAAGCTCTGATCATGGTGTTATAATGTGTGACATTGGGTTTTACGATTTGAGAGAATATTTGGAGGGAGTAGTTCAAACTTTGAACAGGAGGCAGGGATATACGGCATAGAAAAGGTACAGAGAAGGTGGATTCCTGAAAGAGCGATGTCCGAAGTAGGTGCGCATGGATTTGAAGCAATTGGATTCTTTGGGTAGTGGATTTGATGAGTGTAATCAATGGTTCAAGGTGGGTTTGGTTTGATCTTGAGGTGAAACGAGAAAGAGCGGGAGGATGGGAAGAAATTTGCTTCATAATTTGAGGGTGCATAATCCAGTTTGGTGGTGGGTGTTTGAGAAGCTGTGAAAAGATTGTGTGCTGCGGTGTCCACGGAATTATGGTGAGGACTAATGGCTATTTAGGTCTCACCATAAATTATAGTAGTGAGAAGATTAACGATTGCTTTAGGTGCTCAAAGGGTGATTCTCTATTGTTTAGATAACATGTCAACTTTTGTAATTCATAAAACTATTAGAAAAATCTTTTGATTCATAAAGCGTTTAAAATAATCTAAGTTTTCATTCCCATAGCATATTTTTGTAAGTGTTATATACATTTTATATATTTTCTGATTTTTTATGTTGTATAAAAGAGTAGATCTAGAAAAAAAAAAATTTTGTCGGGTTTGTGTGTGACTGTTCTGTTCCGACGGTCACGTAGGTAGGCATCTTTTGGAGACAAAACAATGTATGTAAGATTTTTTTATTTGTATTTTGTATTGGATTTGGATTTAATATATGAAGAAAAAGAATGTTTTAACCTTTTTACTACATGTACAAGCCTATTTCAATCAATACTTATTATGGCTTTTTATCATTCATAAAAACATGGATTTCAAATAAATATTTTTTAATTCGAATGTATAGTTTTTACTTGATTAAAAAACCACTTCCTTAGAGGGCAAACATGTAAAAGACTCTAAACCCATTAGCAGAGGTAAACATCGAGATCATGTATAAGCCTTTGGTATCTATATCAATTAAAAATATTGATCTTAAATAAATTTTCTATACGGTATCTATATCAATTAAAAATGTTGATCTTAAATAAACTTTCTATACGGTATCTATATCAATTAAAAATGATGATCTTAAATAAATTATTAAAAATAATGATATTAAATAAACTTTCAATTGATGAGACATGTATGTATATCACATGTATGAGTTTACAACACTGAAAAGCGGTTCATTTAGCAACACATTTTAATACAACTCTAATTGATTTGATATACATTAGGAGGTGTTTAAGTATAACTAGTAATGGTCTAATGTATATCAATAGTAGCACGCTTGATTGTATATACTGTATAACTCATACATAATTAGTCTTACCTTAACGGTAAATGCACTTCCTCTTCTATAAGAGGGTTCAAGTTAGAGTCTCTTTACGACTTTCTTCATCTTTTTTAGAACCATGTATATTTAAACACATGTTCCAAGTTTATCCCCTCCACTATGTTTTGTACAATTTTGATCCAATATTTTCTTTTGTTGTTTTATAATAAGTTTTTTATTAATGGTCCACTTTTTTTTTGTTCATAAATTTTCCCATCTTTTTTTTTTTTTTTACATTTTTAACTCATCTTTCTATTACCTTTTTTTTTTTGTCTAACTTTTATTTTCTTTCATAGATTTCATCTTATGGATATTCCTTTCTTATTTAGCTTTTTCGTTTTTACGAGTTTAGGTAAATTTTCAAATTTACTTTGCAATTTTTGTATATATCCTATCCTAATAAATAAGTAACTTTTGTACACTTGTCACCACCATATTGAATTTGTCACATGTCATTTTCTGGTAATTTTGATTTTTCTTTAAAAAATAATAAAAAACTTGGTCATTAAATTAAAACATAAATTTTGTTGGACAGTTATGTTTTTAATTTCCATACATCTCGGTATTCACTATTAAAATTTGGAATCCGTTTCCTTGGTCTTCGCCTACTCTTTCTCTTTCTTTTCTCTGTACCTCTACTCTCTTTCTGTTCAAATCTTTCTCCCTGAAATACTATCTTCTCCGTCTCCAATATGACGATTGCTAATCCGCCCCTTCAAATTCTGATGGTTTAAAATCTACCATGTCTTCTGAAGCAACTTTCTTCCGCCAATGAGAGTTTTGTGAAGTATAGCTCACCATCAAACATCTTTCCATCTCCTTTTCAATAACCCTAAAAACAACCACCGAACTCATAATTCTGAACCACGAAACCGCACTGTCGCTTCCATCCAACAAAACCGGCATCAAGAGTGCTCTGAATTCAGATTCGAAACCCCACTGTCGCTTCACGGTTTGTAATTTGTGTAAACAAACCCCAAATAAATATGCTGAACAAAACCTCCTCGATAACTTTCCTCGAAATCTGAACACACTTTGATTAACGCCACTTCTGGTTAAAACACCCCTATTAGTTGATTTTAAATAGTGTAGATGAAGATCAATAAGGCATGTGATCACAACTCAATTTATGTTCTTCCTCCTCACTCAAGGTTCAATTTATGTATGTTTTGTGATGAGCTGGAATTTAAACACGTATATCATCGTCATCCTGTGAGTAGGTATTTAACTTCATATTTGTTCTAAAAGCTGATTTTGTGTACAATGGTGAAATGTCGATTTCAATCGTATATAACTGAAATTCTATGTATTTACATTTAATACTACACGATTTTGTGATGGAATTGTGCTTCTTTCGTCGAACAACTGATTATATTTGCTTGTCAGCTTGAACTAGATAGGATTTTTTTGTTGAAATTTGTGCTAACTTCGGATCATCCACGACACATTATTATTTGACTTGTATGTGGCTATTGACTTTGTGTGTATGTGTGTATTTTTGGCTGCTTCTGTGTGTATCTCAAAAAAGAACTGATATGCAAGTGCTTGCAATCGAGTGTCTGTGTGTGGCATTGAGAAGACTTTTCTTTTATCAGTGTGTGAGGCAATAGAATTGCGAATTGAAATGCAAAATATTGTTATACTGTCAACTTATGTGCTAAATCTTCGTGTTTAATTTGGTTATGTTAGGTAAAGTCAAACATCATCACAGCAGCAGCGGTCACAACAATCATTAATTATTCATATTTTGATGGATCTTTTGCATATATTCTTGGCTAACAATTGGTGTTTGTGTGTTTGATATGCAGATGTAATAATGTTCTGTATTTAGAGGTGTACTTGAGGATGAAGAAATAGAAGAGGCAGATGTCATTATTTGATGTGGTGTATAGCGGTGTGAGGAAGGAGATTTGTGATGAGACAGATCGAGAAACGGGTCAAACAAAACATATTTCATCCGTTCTTATATATCTCAGTGTATATTCTCCTTATGGTGAGACATCTTGCCTTCTCCATTTTCTCATGATCATTGTATAAATGTTATATTTATCTTTTACTTAATTTAGGGTGCAATGCAACTAATGAATTACAAACAGACACTCTTGACAGTTGTGAATTTGACCCTGGTGGATCCTCCTGTCTGAGTTTGGCATCATGATATTTGCAATTGTGGATAGCTTGTGATTTTGATTGTTACCATCTTTGTAGATGGTCAATATGAGAAAATCGTGCAAGAGATTGAATCCATTATGATATTTGCAATTGTGGTATGTTTTGTAGTTACAATATAAAGAGAGGATATCTACCTGTACATTTTAGTCCTAGGGGTTACAAAGGTATCCCTGGTAAGTATTTGTTTTCTAATGCGCTTTTAACAATGATGTTTGTTTGTTGTAGGGTGTTTGTTGTAGGTAAGTTGCAATATTTGGATAATTCACTTTTATTACTCACTTTGGGATGTTTCTGCTCATCGCACTGAGTTCTCACTCTCATTTCCATCTTAATAATGCATGAATAGTGGTGGACTTTCATTGGTTCGTAAGTAGTTGTAATAATTTTTTAACAAAATTTAAGATCTAATAGATTACGCAATAGTTAATTAAATAAATTCCAAATCTAAACTTTACCATAAAACTAATACAAATCTAAATGTAAAGATTTATCATATATCTAATATAAATTTATGCCCATCAAAGAAAGGTAAAAAGGCTTTAAATATTTCCATATATCATTTTAAATTTAATGTTTATGAGGTAAGTATAGAAAGAATATTAATAACGGGATATTTGCAAAACTAACTTCTCTTTCCATAAAATAATCATATTTTTCTAATAAAAATTATATTGGGACATAAATTAGCTTTTTGAATGACCATATAAGAGGTTCAGATTTGACAGTGAAGACGGATATTATTTGACAATACAAACAATTATTTTTCTGTCAAAAGGAAAAAATTGTAATCCGAAGATATCCACTTGGTGTGTCAGCAGAGGTAAAAAAAGTTGCAAATTTTTTTTGTAATATAATAAATATGTTTTATCTCTACAATTTTGTTAGAGCATACACAATGATGGAGTTTTTTTGTGTCACCTCAGAAACGGCCATGGTTGCAACTATTCATGGCTCAACAATGGCACATTCTTATTAGACTTAACGGAATGGAAGCTTTTTTTTCAACAGCATTGACATGGAAGGCTGATGCCGCCGGCATCACCACCCCGTGATGCCGGCATGGGTCAGCGGCATCGACTCAGCGGCGTTCCGGTGTAGGCGACAAAAGTAGAGGTATTCCAAGAAAAAGAATCAGTTTTTAATCTAAATCCATAGGCATCCACTCCATTTTAGTGGCATACAACTTCAATTTCGTATGCATCCTACGTGGCGCCTACGTAGCAGCCGATGGCGACCGTTTCATAGGCAACCATACCGCTTAGCCTTATAACACTGAATGCTCACATCATAGCGCGATTTGGATTATTTTGCATCTTTTTGTTATTATGTGGTTGATTGTCTTCTTTTTTTTCGAATGTATGGTGATTATGAAATGGCGAGATTATACTACATGGTATCTGTAAAGGAAGTTAATAAGACTCGGGAGTTTATTTTACTTATTTACAGTATAGGACAAACACAACTGAAATCGGAAGACTATTAAAGCTCTCTTTCAAAATTTAAAGAAGTATTGGAAGTGTATCTTGAGAATTGTGAGACCTTGAAGGTGAGTTGCAAGTAATATAAGCGGATTTTCTTTTAAACTGCATGTTTTTTTTAAGTTTTTGAATAACCTGGTGACTGAATTTGTATTTATTTTATGTCGGCTATTGCTCACATCTATATTCAGCTCAACCAGACTACTAAGGCTCATGATGCTCTGAATAAGGTTGTCAAAATTGATTCAAGAGACACGTATTTTACCCTTATGAGATGAGACATTACGTGTAAAGCTATTTAGATATTCTAATATCTTTTAACAATGTTGCAGGGTATTTTGGTAAAGTATAATACTTTGATAAGAAAAACTCAGAACCACACTGTCATAATAGAAAAAAAGAAAATGAAAATGAAATATTAAGTTTTCAATTTTAAATGTTTTGTTAAACTTATATTTGTTTTTGGACGATTTATAACATCTTACTTTCATATATAGCATTCTACTTTCATTTCTTCATATTACAACATTGTAATGTGAGAAACTCTATCTAATTATTCATTATTTTTCATGTTCAGTAAACATCATTCTACAACCATGTATGATTGTGGTTGTTATCTTCGTTTTTCTTAAGTAGTCATCTGTGTAATACACGGGTCTCACAACTAGCCGAGTTATGCTTCTTTTTCCCGCTCACAGCTTTCATCTATAACAATTCCTATTATGCCCTCATTGGTTCCAACTTCTGCTGGAGGAACGCGATATTACCCTCTTTCTAACCCTTAACCCTACTTCACGGCACAATCGCCATCCATATTTACCGGTTAGGAGTTTCCAACTAAAAATCCCATAAATAAGCAATTCGGTCAGCAAAATTTGTTCAATTTCTAGAATATGAGAACTTATGAATCTCGATTATACTTTTGGTGTTTAATCTCTTTTGATGATTATAATAAAATTGGGTTTGTGTGATCTTCTCTCAAGCAATTTTGGTATACATTGGCCTCCTTCTTCAATCTGTCATGAATGTATGTTTTGCATCTCTCTTGACAACTTCTGGAATCCCACTACAACAAAATGAAGTTATTGCAACACCCATAAAGTGTTGTATTATGTCTCAGAAGTGTTGTGTTTTGCCTTATCCAGCACTTTGCCAAGTGCTGCCTTAGGTCTCGTTGCCTTAGGCCTAAAGCAACACTTTTTTTAGAATATGTCACTTCTCGAAAATATTGCCTTTATTTTATAAGTGCAACACTTTTGAAATGCAACACTTTTTTCCACAAAATGCAGCACTTTTTCATTACGTCAACCACCCTATAACAACACTTTTGCATTCAATATGCAACACTATTACAACATATGCAACACAATTTCATTACCACCTCCAACTTATGGCAACACTTTTACCTATAACAAGCAACACTTTTTTTGTTTCAAATCATATAAGAGCTACAGTTTTTTTTCGACAACCATTTATCATGTTTGCTAAATACAGCAATGCAACATTTTACATTTATTAGTTTATTTATGGCGCTTTCGGTCCACCCAATACAAATGATATGATTTGCATAGATAATTAAAAACATATCATTGATAACATCATATTCGAATTTGATACATATGTCCAAATTTAAAATGGGAACCATAAAATATATAGTCAACACAAAATATGTTTGTTGCAATCATAGAAATACATTAAATTCCTGTTTTTATAGTTTATTTGTTGCTCCATTTGATCATAACTGCACTTCTCCAATTACAGCTTCATATACCCTAAAAGAAATAACCTGTTATACATGAAAATAAAAAATGATCACCATTTATACAATGTTACATGACTATATAAGTTGTAATACCATGAAACCTTTTTTTATCATTTACATATATTCGTTAGTTGTTGACACATGTGTTGCACATATAAATGGATTAGAAATATTACATGTCAGATAGATAGGCTTACCTTTAACTTAAGAGTTGCTTTCGTAAAACCTCAATTCCCTTAAAAGGTTGTTTTTTATACAAAATAAACATAAAAATATAAAAACATAAAAACATAATAAATATTCAATTATTTTCTAAAAAATAACTATGAGATGTAAAGTACCGCAACAACTTTCTTTGCTGCATAAACATTTGGGTCAAAGTGATATTCTTTTAAGCTCGGATCACCATAGAAACCATCATAGTAGAAACCTGTTATAACAGCAATCTCACAAGAAAGAAGCCTCTTGTTATTATTCAATTTGCATCAAAATAAACGAGAGAATGAAGAACTAAAAGGATACCTCTCGTCTGGTAGTACATGGCCTAATATTCAATTTGCATCCATATGTCATTTATAGGGCCTGTAATGAGCTCAAAACAAAGTTATACAAGTAAAAATCTTGGGACTGAAAAATACACCCACCTACAACGACCACACGGCAGTCACTCGGTGGAGAACCTCTGCACGTTCAAGGTTCTAACTTTAAAGGGCCAAACGCCAACACAAACCATCCTAGACTTGGAGACTAACACGGACAACCAAACCACAGCCTCCACACGGTGGTGGAGCTGTGGCGGGAAAGCAGGGTCGGCCGGCAATTGATGGTGGTGCAAAATCCCACGTATTATATATATGCTAGTAGGGGACAACTACGGACCTCCAATATCGATTGATATCTTAACAACATAACTTGGAACATACGTGCTAAAGCAGTCAACACCTGAAACCACTTTCTCGTGGTGGTTCCATCGTGGTGCAGTGAACAAGCCAGCCAAGGGCTGCCGGTGATGGTGGACAGAAAACAAAGGACGAGGAACAGGAAAAAAAAGGAATGAGGAGGTCGGGTGAAGTATTTTCTTACTCTGCGGATCTTGCTGTGATTATCTCCGGCCAAAAGTTCCGATCACCACCTCCGCCTCTCACTGCCCCGGCTGTCCTCTCTATCTCGTCGCCCCCTCTCTCTCGCTGGTCTCTCTTTTCTGCTGATCTCATTCTCGTTCTCGGCCTCAAGCAATCGTGAAGGGTGAGGAGATTCTTGTTTAGTGTTGAATTCGTATGTGAGTGGATTTAACAGGAACAAATGACGGCGAGGTTTGGGCCGATGAACAGTAGTTGAAAAAAAGTTCTCGTACCCTGCACATTGGCAGGAAATAACTCACGGCTCGTTAGGGTTTTTTCACACAAGTTTCAAGCCTTGGCAATTTTGGTCCCTCACTAATGCCATGTTATTTTTACCCTCTTCGGTATAGATTTGTAATATTAATTTTTATATATCCATTGTAATTACAAATATTTAATTATATTTATGATATGTATAAATATTAAAGTGTCAATAATATTAAAATATATTTAATATAAAAGGTTGATATTATCATATATTAATTAATTTTTTTTTTTTGTAAAAATTGAATGAATAGAACACCTTGAAATAACTGTTGAATTTTAGACTAAGAATGCCACATTATAATAAGTGTTGGCATTAAATCTTAATAAACGCAACACTTCTTGAAAATGTTGGAGTTTTAGATAAAAAAAATCCAACACTTCAAAATAAGTGTTGGATCAGATACTAAAATGCAACATTTGTTTTAAAAACGTTGGTTTAGAACCAAAACCAACAAATTGTTGAAGTGTTGCTTCAGAAGTGTTGCATTGGCTCATTTTGTAGTAGTGTCCTAACCTCAATTATGCCTAGACCCAAATGGTTTGGCCTCCTTTGATTTCTACAATAACGTGTTTTTTTTAAATCATAACATGTTTGCTTTTCAAATTTATTAGAATTTATTGGAATTACTAAAATTGCGAATTTCAAACTTATTAGAATCTATTGGAATTACTTAAACTACATGCATGACAACTCGAATTGTTGTTTTTAATATCTAAAATTACGGGTACGAAAATTTGAATTGTTTTTTCAACATTTTCCTCATATCTTATAGAAATTTGGTTTTTAAAATGATTAATCTTTAGATCTTCGTTAAATACGTTTCGTTTATGTTATCCCGTGTAATACACGGGTCTTACAACTAGTTTATATATATATATATATATATATATATATATATATATATATATATATATATATATATATATATATATATATATATATATATATATATATATATATATATATATATATATATATATATATATATATATATATATATATATATATATATATATATATATATATATATATATATATATGAACAGGTTCAAATGAGAACCATTAAAAAAATGAGAACTAATGAGAACCAATCTTAGCCTTTAAAAATTTGAAGTGTTGATCAATGGTCAAAAATAAATAAGGGCACAATGGTCATTTGAGAGTCTTAACATAAAAACACACACCTTACATCTAAAAATCAGATTAAAACATCATCCACTCAAAAACTCTCTCAATTCTCCAAGAACACACATTCATACACCAACACCACAGGCACCACCGGCCGCCACCTGCAACCACCGCCGCCTGACGCCGCCTCCGCCACCTGCTGCTGCCGCCGTCATTGTCGAAATCGACTCCTCCACCGTATCCTCCCTATTCCGTCGTCGTCTTCTTCATGAAACTCTACTCCAACGTGCAGATCTACAATTTCCGTCACTAGATCTGTGATTTCCACCTTTAGATCTAGGATTTTCGTCTCTAGATCTACAATCTCCACCTCCAGATCTACGATTTCAGCAACCACCGTTGTTACATACCATTAGAGAAGGAGTTCCGGCGAGATGAAAGGAGTTCCGACAATGAATCACAACCAGGGACGCCACTTAGCCTCAGATCTACCACCTGCGTTGCAAAAAGTCAGCAAAAAAGAGGTATAGTGGTCGATTTACACCACCATCGTCGTCCGATGCACCACCGCCATCTCCTCCATCTCCCGTCGATGTCGGAAACCATAAGCACATCGAATATGTTCCAGCACCACCACATCAGATCTGATCCACAACCGTACACCAGGTGTTTGATGAAATGCCTCTATGAATTTCTATACTTTGAATGTTTATATTAAACTGCGAATGTGTATTTTAAACTGTGAATATGCGTATTAAACTGTGAATGTTTGTATAAAATTTGAATGTTTTGTTATATTAAACTGTGAATGTGTGTATTAAACTTGTCACCGTCACCACCACTGATGGCAGCTCTACCACCAGCTCCTCCCTCCCCCAGTCGCTCCTTCCTATCACCGTTAGAAATTATGAAATTGTGTAAAAGTAAGCGTATTAACCTGTGAATCAGTGTATGAATGAGTATTTAAACTGTGAATGAATGTATGAATGAAACATATTATGTTGTGAAAATGACGATTTTGCCCTTTTTTTACCCAAAAAGACAAAAAACGGGATTTTATCCAATTTAATCAGGGCCATCCATTTTTTTAATGATGTGCTAAGATTGGTTCTCATGGTTCTCAATCTTTTAATGGTTCTCATTTGAACCCTTCCATATATATATATATATATATATATATATATATATATATATATATATATATATATATATATATATATATATATATATATATATATATATATATATATATATATATATATATATATATATATATATATATATATATATATATATATATATATATATATATATATATATATATATATATATATATACATACACATTTTTGGCCCAACTTTCAAATTCTTTTAAATATTTGGTCCACTTTTATCAAATTCCCATATTTTTACATTTTCTTTTGTGTTTTAAGAAACTCTGTTTTAGAACTTCGTATATATATTTTTTACAATTTTTTTTAACAAAATCTATTTACAAAATTATTTTTACAGTTTTTTATATTTTAATTTTTATACATCATTTTTTAGAACTTCCCATTTTTACATATATTTTTGTGGGTGTTTTATATATTAGTGTTTGGATACAAAGATATTTTCTATATTTTTATACATATTCGTTTTCATACATATAAAGTTATAATAAGTTTATATAATAAGTTTTTATAAACGGTCCACTTTTTTAATTTATTTGTCTTTATGTTTACTTAGCTTAGATTTTTATTTGTCTTTATGTTTTCTTAACTTAGATTTTTCTCTTATGAAGTTATTTTTTTATAAAAAATTTACATTATATGTTTTTATAAAAAATTTACATTATATGTTTTTATAAAATTATATTTATTACAAATATAAAATGTTTCCATCTTTTACAATTTTTTTAATAAAACTTCTTTCCTAAAATGCTACTTTTATGTATTTTTAAATTTAGGTTTTCTTTAACAAAATTACATTGTGCTTACAATAGTAGTCATATTTTTATCATTGCACATATAAATTTTATATAAAATTTTCCTTATTAACACATTGTAAGTTATATGGAGTTTTAATAGAAAAATGTTGATCTTTTTGGAAACCATAATCGCAGCCTTTTGTAGTTTGATACGAAAAGTAGTCGTTTTTCAGGAGTTCCATCTTTTGTTATGTACAAATATACATTTCGAAATTTATATTTAATCGTGTTCTATAATGTAGTTGTTTATAAGTATTTTTTATAGCTAACAATTTTACAAAACTTACAAATTAAAGAATACAATGTTATTCTTTTTCCTTTTGATCGTTCTTTGGATTCCCACCGCATCGCGTAGGGTGCACTTTCTAGTTATTACATAAGTTTCATTACGATTAAGTTACCTACTTCTAGGAACATATAATATTGCTATTAGTTTTGGGGAAAAAATTGCTTGAAGTGATTTTATTATGATTTATATGTGTTATTTGTTATTATATTTGTTTTCCTATAAATCTAGTAGTATACTTACATGAATATTATTTCGTAATAAAATTTTATAAATATGTAACATTTAGCATACGTTTCTTTCAAAGTTGAAATCTTAATTTATTAACTACTTACAATTTACAAAATAAACAAAGTAGCAATCAACGTGAAAACTACTAGTTCCATTGAAAGTAAATTCACAAAATGTAATCATATCTTAATTAATTAGCCATCTTGCTAAGCGCATTGGCCCTAACTAGGCTCCCAATTGTATTCACGGCGAGCTTCAAGTCCTCCAATGGATTCCCATGCACCACCTTCTTGTACATGTAGCTATCAAATGTCATCTTCTGCACATATTCATTCCCAAACAACTCCACAAGAGCCTCCCTCGCCGGATTCGACCTGTAAAACAACCTTTCCAAAATATTCATCACCTTAAACGTCGGCCCGTATGCTTTATCCCATTTCTTCAAATAACTCCTCATATCTCCTTCATCCACCATCCTCCTCCCGTAATCTGATCCTTCCACTATCGCCTCCGCGCACATCCGCCCACTCTTTGCTGCAAAATATATGCCCTCGCCGGACCCTTTCGTAACATACCCCGCCGCATCTCCTATCAACGCCACCCTGTCCACTACTCTCCTCGGTCGTGGGTGTTGGGGGATGGGGTGAGCTTCCACCCGCATGATCTTTCCTCCAAGAATCTTGTCACGTGCACGGAGGCGGGTGGCGTCCTGGAACTTTTTAATATCGGGTTTGTGTCCAATGGTTCCTGTTCCGACGGCCACGTGGTCGCATTTTGGAAACACCCATCCGTAAAAGTCTGGTGATACGTCGTCTCCGGTGTACATCTCGGCCAGATTCTCGTAGTATTGCATTTTGTCGTCTGGGAGCTTGATACGTTCTTGGAAAGCTATGAGGTACTCATAATCTCCGGCGTCGATGGACTTCGCGACTCGGGAATTTGCGCCGTCAGCACCAATCACAGCGTCTACTTCGATACTCATCCTTTCTCCAGCAGACACGGATTCGCCATTGAAGGCGTTGTAATGGAGGACGTACGTTCCATTTTTCTCTTGGGGTTTGTCCATTTTGGTGAAAAGTCCGTTGATGATGGTGGCGCCGGATGCTACAGCGCGTTCACGGAGGTACCCGTCGAGGACTTCCCGACGGACCATGCCGACGTACTCATGGGGTTTGAGTGTTTTATGGACGTCAACGGAGACGTTTGACGGGGAGATGACTTTCAGCTTGGTGACACGGCGGTCGATTATATCCAACGGCAAGTCAAATTCTGCTACCATGCAAAGTGGAATCGCACCACCACATGGCTTCGCATTGTCCATTTTGCGTTCGATCAGGAACGTCTCTATACCACCTTTGGCTAGAGTTTCGGCAGCTGCACCACCGGCAGGACCACCGCCAACCACCGCCACGCGAAGGTTTCGTCCAGCGATTTTTGGATTGGACTTGGCAGCCACAACATTAAGACGACGGTACTTAAGTTGGCTTGGTACAACGCATTTAGATAGACCGGTGACCGAGTGACGGCGGTTGTAGTTTTCCAGTGAAGTTTGGTGGAGTCCGACGAAAGACTTGACTGTAACTGAGGCCATAGTGGAGAGCGGTGGTTCTGGTTTTGCATTATTCATGGTTGCATTTGTTTAAATAGAGCATGCGTTTCAATGGTTTTTTTCTCTCAAACATGTGTTCACGTGAATATAGTATATGATTTCATTGCTGATATGGCATCTTGGTTCTCAATGATTTTTAAAATTTTAAATTAGTCTAAAATTGTATAAGTTCCGGGAAGGCCAAATCTACTACAGTAATCTTGGAGTATTCTATTTTCCTATTAATTTGTTTGCTATTCATTTATTCTTAAACTATATGCCTCGTGGGAAAGGCCAGATCTATTACAGTTACACAGAATCTTTTTATTTTTAATAATTTCTAATCTTTTAATTTATTCGAAAATTGTATGTCTTTACGGAAAAACCAAATCTGTAAGCAGTTGCTCAATTTATTCCACCCCTGTATAATATATTATCTTGATTAATATTGTATTATATATTAATTATCAAACGTGCTTTATTAGCTTTTATGCAATTATCATTTACTATTCCTTATTTTATTTGATTCGGTACTTGTTAACATTATTGGCAGGTAAAATTATAATTTCGTACATGTATATGATGTATATTAGGGGTGTTCAAATTCGGATATCCGGAAATTCGGATATCCGAAAATTTCGGATAGTGAATATTGATATCCGAATCCGTATCCGAAATTTCGGATATCCGAAATTTCGGATTCGGATTCGGATATCATTTCGGATATCCGATTTTATAAAAAAAAAATTCAAATTTAGTTAAATTAGCCTAAAAAAATCATTTATCCAATAAATATATTAAAATAAACATCTTTGATATTACATTGTGGTATTTAAAACCAAACGAAGGAAAAAAAGTATGAGATTAATCGACGAAACATAGTAATATATATAAAAAAGAAAATATATTTTTTCGAATTCGGATATCGGATATCCGAAATATCCGAAATTTTGTAAAATCACTATCCGAATCCGAATCCGAAAGTTCGGATATCCGAAAATTCGGATATCCGATTTTTCGGATAATTTAGCATCGGATTTTCGGATTTTCGGATCGGATTTTCGGATACGGATATTTTTGAACACCCCTAATGTATATCACTAAAAACTATTAGTGTACACAAATCTAAGCCCATCATATCTTTATGATGTTTGTATAGGGCCTAGCCCGTTTCTTGTAACTTTCTGCATATATTTGCTAACCAATGCAATCTTTGGATTCACGAGAAAATATTGACGAAATCATGAAGGTGTTGATAAAGACACTTCATTCTAGTATATAGGTAATAGGTTTACTTTTTTCAAATAATGATTGTGTCTTTATAATTATATCATTAACTAATCATATTATTATTATTGTTTTAGGGTGCTACTAAATAAACACCCTACACACAACACTAAACAAAAGTCAACTTGTTTCAACCAATCACATCTAATTTCCCCGGAAAACAATGCAATTTCAACAAATAAAAAAGAAGTTGACCCTATATAGAGGTGATTACCTAGTATATTGGGGTGTATATCTAGTCATTCCCTTGTTTTATATTTTTAATTAATTATTATATTATATTTTAATTATTATATTATTATTTAAATCTTTTTTTATTAAAGTTATTATCTTATTTTGTTTTATTGAAATAGCATAAATTTTATTTTCAAAAGTAATATTTTTAATTTAACGGGTAGCTAATGATTGTCGTAATATTAAAATATAAAAATATTATATTATAAATATATTAAGATAATATAATAAACATAACTATAAGAGTTAAGATGTTAGATAATTCTTTTAAACCTTTTATTACGTGATTTTTTTTTCTCGTGAAGTGTTTAAATTGGATTTTTGCAAAGAAAAAGAAAATCAACACTTGTCAAAGAAAGTAAAATAATTTGAAAAAAAAGGCATCCGATTTGTTCAAGGAAACTTGTAGTATCATATATAACCAAGGGAAAATAGCGATAATAAGTCCAAGCCCAAAAAAAACCCTAAAATCCACCCATAAACACCAACAAACCCTAAAATCTCATATCATGTAAAAAAGTAAAAACTCTTGTTCACCAAGGCATGGTCGATATCTTCCTTTCAATGTCAGACGCCGACTATCTCTCGTCGGTAGCGAACGATCAACGCAGCCGGCGTTCTATGTTCGGTGACGCTATCCATTACAAAGAAAGGCAGCCGGCGTTCCTCCTCGGTGATGTCGGTTCGTGGCTTTTTCCACGGTTTAAAGTCGACTCCGGCGACGCTTTTCACAGTCTAAGCTTGTGATGGAAAAACTTACAGTTTAAAGTCGACTCCGGCGACGCTTTTCCGGCAAGAAACGAGGACTCCGGCGATGCTATATTCTTTTTCCGTCAAGAAACTAGGACTCCGGCGATGCTATATTCTGGCGAGCATATTTTCCGGCATAATTATTTATTTCAGTAGATTCAATTTTCTAAATTTATTCATATTGTGATTGGTCTATGTAATTGTTGTTTATAGTCTGTAATTTGTAATTGTTGTTTATAGTCGGTAAAAATTTAATGAATATTGCTTTTTGTATACTCATGGAAAATTGAACATTTCTTTTTTCAATAAAAACTGAAAATAGTTTAGAAAATCTAAAAAGTGAATTATACTGCCAATGAAATTTAGTCAATTTGACCCTTTCCCTTCTCATTTTCTCTTTCGGGATTTGTGTTGGATGCAGATATTCGAATAATAACAAACCGTTGGGTAGTTTTCTAGATCGTGCTGCAACATTTTTTGGGAATTCTGTAATCAGACATTATGTGTACATAGTTTGAAGTTTGTATATTGTTTATTGATGTATTTTCCATTGTATATGGCCCATTGTTTTATAGCCCATATTAGTTATATCGCTAATTGGTTGCATTATATCTATATATATTTGGTGGAATATAGTTTATCGATTATGGGAAAATATTTTGTTACATGATATCAGGCTTTTTCTTAGCTCTTCAACCCTAGCCGATCATATCAATTTGATCCTTTCCCTTCTCATTTTCTCTTTCGGGATTTGTGTTAGATACAGATATTCGAATATTGAATAATAACAAATGGTTCGATAGTTTTCTAGATCGTGTTTGCAACATTTTTTTGAAATTTGTAATCCGATACTATGTGTTGAGTTATACACATAACCTAAGAAATCAATTTGGATTACTGACTTAATACAAAATCATAAACATAGAATAGCTTGTGATTGATTGTGCTTTTGTGAGACAGAATTTTGGCAGACTAACGATGCTTGTTTTCGGTGTCTATTCTACAACGTTTAATTCTACAATTTATAGGAAGAAGATGACTGACATTATATGAACCAGAGTGACCTTTAGATGAGACGCAACCCTTGGAATTTATAGGGAAATTTTGGTAGGATCCATTTCCTCTATATGGTCTTGTTTCATATTCCCCCCCCCCCAATTATCACATTGAAATGACTTGATGGCGCTGTTGAATTGAGTTTTGATAAGATTGAATAATTCAAAAATTTGGTAAAAATGTATGATTTGTGTTTCAAAGGAAATACCCAAAGATAGTGTATGTAATTGTCTAGAAAAACTGCATAATAACGAAAAACACTGATACTAAGAATATGTGATGTCCAAATATCAGAGTGAATAATATCAAATGCATGAGAAACATCAGAATTAGAGACACTAAAAGGAAGTTTGGTATGCTTCCCAAACTGGCAATAAGAACACAATCTAAGAGTTTTATTGCTGTTACAAGATATGAAATTATTGGCAATTAAAAACTTCAAAACTTGATCGCCTGGGTGACCCAAGCTTTGATGCCAAGTGGTGGAGCTCAAAGAGACAAAGACTTGCGGGGAGGAAGGAGTAACCTGGTAAATAGGTCCGTCACTGTCACACCGAATTAGGGGTCGTTTTGTCTTGTAATCCTTGACATTAAACCCAAAGGGATTAAATTAAATGGAACTAAACCTTTCATTTTTATGGGCGTTTAGTTACGGAAAACTGTTTTCCATTTTTCATTTTCTGAAAAATGAAAAGAGTTTTCAATTCCAGTTTTCAATTGAGAATATAGAAAACTCGTTTAGATAAAACCGATTCTTTTCTTATTTTCTACATCGGAAAAAATTAAAAACATGCTTAGATATATATTTTCTATCAATTGTTATTTTCTAATTTTTGTTATTTCGGAAGAGGTGGGTGGGAGGGGTGGGGTGCGCTGGGTATGGGTGAGGTAGGGTGGGTGGGTTGGGGTAGGGTGGGGTGGGGCGGGAGGTGGTTGGGGTAGGTGGTGGGTGGTAGGGTGGGGTGGGGTAGGGTAGGTGGTGGGGTATGGGTGGGGTGGGTGGTGGTTTAGGTATGTGTGAGGTAGGGTGGGCTGGGTTAGGGTAGGGTGGGTATGGGGTGGTAGGGTGGAGTAGGGTGGGTGGGGTGGGGCGAAGGGTGGTTGGGGTAAGTGGGGTGGTTGTGGGTGGTGGGGTGGGGTGGGGTGGGGGTGGGGAGGGGGTAGGATGGGGTAAGTGGTGGGGTGGGTAGGTGTAGGGTAGGATGGGGTGTATGGTGGGTGTGGAGTGGGGTAGGGTGGTTGGTTGGTGGATGGGTGAGGTGGGGTGGTAGGGTAGGGTGGGGGTAGGGTGGGGGTTGGTAGAGGTTGGGGTGGTTGTAGATGTAATTGTGGGATGTAGGTGAGAATGATTGTGTGTGTTTGTTTTTTTATATTTTAGAAAAATTTTGAAAATAGAAAAATACATAAAACAATTAGTTTAGGTTTTCTAAAATTTTCCAAATTCTTTGTAATTTTGGAAAAATGGAAAATTTTCATTTTCTAGGAAAACTTTAGAAAAAATGTCGGATTAAACCCGTTTTCAGAATTCTCATTTTTCTTGGAAAAATTTTCCGGAAAACGGAGCAGTTTTCTGCAGCTAAACGCACCCTTATTGGTGGTAGTCAATTTACGAACGGAAATAAGATTTTTTTATAATATTGGGCGTGATGAGGACATTGTCAATATATAGTGGTTGATATAGGTTGTAAAGGCAAAGTGGGCATGTCCGGTCTTAATTACAGCCAATCGGGATCCATTACCGACTAAAATGGAAAGAGTCCGTTTAGTTTGAAGAGTTTCATGTAATATACCAAAGTTACCGCGAACGTGGTCGGTAGCCCCCATGTCCATGATCCAGTCTTGAGTGGTTGGGTCATTAAGTGTCGACGGTGAGAAAAAAATTCAGGATGGTGGTGGCCTCGGTTTGACCTGCAAAAGGCTGACCCGTGAAATTCCATGGCTGTAAAAAGTAGCGTATTGCTGTAGTGTGTTAGGTGGGTCGGTTATGTGGGCCTGAAGAATAGTGGCAAGCTGTTGCACAAGGGGTTGTCCGCTGGTTTACATCTGCGAAGAAGGGTGAGTCAATCCAGGCTGTTGGCGAGGAGGTGGGCCCAAGGCACTGCTGGGCTAGTACGTGTGACTCAGCATTGTGCTAGTGATGAGCCGACGTACACCCAGCCGTAGGAAGGTAGTTGGGTGGGAAAATTCATCAGGTCAGGAGAAGGTGGTGTGGCATCGGGAGTTGTGGCCGATGTCTGCTACTAGCGACCATGACCTCGGTTTGTGGTCTCGTTTCAGGCAGAATTTCCTGCATGTAAAATAGTGGTCTCGTTTCGGCGGCGCTAACCCTGCTGGTGGCTGTCTTGCCGGCGACCATGACCTCGGTTTGTGGTCTCGTTTCAGGCAGAATTTCCTGCATGTAAAATAGTGGGCGCGGAAGAAGTGTCGGCAAGGTTTCCGGAGGGCAGCGGGCGAACAGCCGACATGCGTTGTTCTTCCATTAAGAACATCAATCGAGTTTCTTTAAAGGACGGAAGGGTGTGTGGTACCGTATAATGTTGGCCACGAAATCGAATTTGGCCAACAAACCATTGATCGTGTAAATGACCAAGTGTTTGTCGGGAATGGTAGAATCGGGATCCAGGTTTGCAAGAAGGTCTGTCAACGATTTTATCTTGGTGCAGTAGGTCTTTAATTACCGAGAGATCTCCCATTACAATGTTACATAATTCACTATCAATTTGTAAGCTTTTGGCACCTTTATTGTCCCGAAACAAAGCTTTGAGACTTGTCCACACTTGAATGGCAGTAGCGTCTTTCTTGAGCACCATTAGAAGGAGGGTAGAGGAGATGGATCCGTAGGTCCACAGCTTGACGATAGAATCGACTTTCTAGCATTCGATATCCATGGGTTTCAGTGTGGTGTCATTGATGTGATTGAGAACATCAAAACCTATACAATGAGTGGTGAACAACTCTTTCCAAGCATTGTAATTGAGGCGGTCAAGATCAAGTACCAAGGGAACGTATGTCTTTGATGTTTGTCAGGGCGGGCCCTAAGCATGTGCAGGGTGTGCGACCGCACAAGGCCCGTGTCGTCTGGGGCCCCGAAATTTTATATGTATACAGTATACATTTCGTATATTTACTGGATTTGCGTATTTGATGCACAAGAAGTGGATATATGAGATGGTTAACGTGCTGTACCATAGAACCTAAGGTGGCGGGTTCAAAATTTGTCAGC
The DNA here is from genome assembly GCA_023525715.1 of Cichorium intybus. Classification (NCBI taxonomy): domain Eukaryota; kingdom Viridiplantae; phylum Streptophyta; class Magnoliopsida; order Asterales; family Asteraceae; genus Cichorium; species Cichorium intybus. The sequence goes on from CM042011.1 coordinate 65,807,206, forward strand.
TGCAAGGATGTAATTTTTCCGTGTTTTTATATTTTTCACTTGGCAGCACGCCTTTAAAGTTATATTTGGGGGCCTATTTTTTATCCTTTGCACAAGACCCTTAATATCAACGGACCGGCCCTGATGTTTGTAACGCCAAATGCTTTGTGTGGGGAGGAGGACGCGGCAGACATTGGTGGAGATGGAGAGGCAGCCATGAAAAGAGAAGGAAGGATCGGGTAGGGTCGAAACCGTGAAGAGGATACAGGTGTTGGAGAAGGAGTATATTTAGGAAAGGATAGAAAGCGTTGATACCATATTAGATTGAGATAATCAATATGGATAATCAATATGTGTTACATTAATACGAATACAACATATACACATGTATACGTGGACTTAATAGGACTTCGGCTGATAACAATAAAGCCCATATGAATACAATACAAATAATAAATGAAACTCATGCAATAATACGTCCAACACTAACAAGCTTCTCTACATAGGCAATCACAAGTAAAATTAGAAATTAAACCAATTCCTCCAAGTGTCCCTAATACTGAATAACAATAAAACATTATATATAGTGAATTAGAAAATGAAAAAAGTAATAATTAAAGACAAAATTTTCAACATATATTACGTAAAATCTGCCACCAAGAATGAGTAATGAGTACAAATCAAGATTATAAACATGATTTTATACCAATAATAATCAACAATGGGCCTGACTATATTTGTGTCAATCTCCCATGGTAAAATTGGGCCTTTAAAATCATGTCTGCATCTAGGATAACAACCCAGTAAACATTTGGAGTATATTTAAGGGAAAATGACTTATAAGGGTAATTATGTTTCAAAAATGTTCAAAAAACACCATCCAAGTTTGGTCTGTTCAAAAAACACCATCCAAGTAAGGCCTTTGTACAAAAAACACCATCCAAGTAAGGCCTTTGTACAAAAAACACCATCGAACTACATGTTTTGTTCAAATTTTACCCGATGGTAACCGGCTCTTGCAGGTTAAAGGATGACTTGGCCGGTCACCAAGTATTAGGCCAAGTCATCCTTTAATCTGCAAAAACCGGTTACCATCGGGTAAAATTTGAACAAAACATGTAGTTCGATGGTGTTTTTTGTACAAATGCCTTACTTGGATGGTGTTTTTTGAACAGACCAAACTTGGATGATGTTTTTTTAACAATTTTGAAACATAATTACCCTTATAAGTCATTTTCCCTATATTTAATGTATGTGAGCCAATGAAAAACTTTTGCTGGTTTGTTTATTTTAGGGTAACTTTTGTAAACTAACAAAGATTCTATCCTAATATAGCACTTCAAGCAGGCTAAATCTTAATTCGTTTTGGTTAAAGCATGCAATGATTTGGGAATGTTTAAGTTATGCTCGAGTAAAAGCATTCAAAATCCCCAGATCACAATTTTAGATCAAAGTTATCCCTGAATGATTGAAAAAAATATAACATGCTTTAATTTGACATGATAATTACAATCTGCAATTGGTTTAACAATGGAGTGGTTTAAAATTTTGAACCGTAATCTCAAAAAGAAAATATGAAATTGGCAACATAAAGAAATGATTAACAAAATTTTTATCCTTCTTTGATGCTTTACCTCTGATATTAACATTGAGAGTCGCTATTTATAAGACTATACGGTATGAAGTTCAAATTCTCAGCGGCATCCAAGGTGGTAGCCGATGCTGTCGGCATGTACCACCCCGCAATGGAGGAGTCGGCCATAGGCATTGGCCATATACATAGTAACATAGGAATGCCGATGAGTTTTTTCTCTCTCTTCTCTCTCTCTCTCTCTTCCTTTATTCTCTCTATCACTCTCTTCCTTTAATTTAATATTAAATTTAAAAATAATAAAAATGTTGGTTGTATCCACCCCCATTGCAGACATCAAAAGGTATTTTCCTAGGCATCCTACGTGGCGCCTACGTGACAGTAGATTCCGAAGGTTTCGTAGGCATCCATACCGATTAGCCTAAGTAGGAAACTAATGACGTTCTTAGGCATTTCATCAAAATAGCAACATAAACTATTCTATCGGAGATACGTCGCAAAAAGCGATTGAATTCTGACAACTGTAATAGAACAACTTTTAATTGAGATTGATATTTCGTCGTTTTTTTTTTTTTGCAAAATCCGAAGGAAAATTCAGAATATTTTTTTCCGGACATGATACATATTATTACTATTATTATTAATATTATCATACTTCTATAACTAATATTCAATATTCACTTTTAAAATACTAATGATAATTCATCAACAACATACTACATAAACAAAATAGAAATTTAGGTTAAAATTACTATTACCATCCATAATATGCTTACAAAAAATAATCATATCTTTGTCGTCTCTTTGTTTAGCCTATTGACATTAACAAGGCTCCCGATTGTATGCACAACAAGCTGCAAGCCTTCCAAATGATTCACAGTGGCCTCCTTCTTGTACAAATAGCTATCTAATATCATCTTCTGTGCATGTTCATGCCCAAACAACGCCACAACAGTCTCCTTCCCAAGATTGGATCTATAAAACACCTTGTCCACCACACCCATCTTCTTAAACGTCGGCCCGTATGTTTTATCCCATTTCTCCAGATAACTGCTCAAATCCCCCTCAGTAACCATCTTCCTCCCGTTCTCCGATCCTTCCACTATCGCCTCAGCACACATCCGCCCACTCTTTGCTGCAAAATATATCCCTTCACCGGAACCTTTCATAATATACCCCGCGGCATCTCCCACCAACGCCACCCTCTCCACCACTCTCCTCGGTCGAGGGTGTTGTGGCATGGGGTGAGCTTCCACCCGTATGATCTCTCCTCCAAGAATCTTGTCACCTACACGGTTACGGGTGGCGACCTGGAAATTTTCAATATCTGGTTTATTTCTCAAGGTTCCCGTTCCGACGTCCACGTGGTCTGATTTCGGATACACCCATCCGTAGAAGTCTGGTGAAACGTCACTGCCGACGTACATCTCAGCGAGGTTCTGGTAGTACTGCATTTTGTTTTCCGGGAGCTTGATGCTTTCTTGGATACCTAGGAGGCACTCGTAATCTCCGGCGTCGATGGATTTCGCGACACTGGAGTTTGCGCCGTCGGCTCCAATTACTGCGTCGACTTCAATACACATGCTTTCTCCGGCGGACCCGACTTTTCCGTTATAGGTGATATAATGGAGGACGTATGCTGCGTTTTCGTCTTCGGGTTTATCCATTTTGGTGAACAGTCCGTTGATGATGGTGGCGCCGGAGGCTACAGCGCGATCACGTAGGTAGGCGTCGAGGACTTCCCGACGGACCATGCCGATGTACTCGTGGGGTTTGAGTGTTTTACCGATGGTGACGGCGGTGTTTGATGGGGAGATGATCTTCAGTTGGGTGACACGGCGGTCGATTATATCCAATGGCAAGTCAAATTCTTTGACCATGCAAAGTGGTATGGATCCACCACAGGGCTTGGCATTCTCCATTTTGCGCTCGATGAGGAAAGTCTCTATACCGCCTTTGGCTAGGGTTTCGGCAGCTGCGCCACCGGCAGGACCACCGCCAACCACAGCAACGCGAAGGCTTCGTCCAGTGATTGTGGGACTGGACTTGGCGGCGACAACGTTAAGACGGCGGTAGTGGAGCTGGTTTGGTACAAGGTATTTGGATGGAGTCATGATCGAGTGGTGGCGGTGTTTTTCCGTCGAATATGTGTTGAGGCCGACGAAAGACTTGAATGTAATTGAAGCCATTCTGGTGGGAGGAGTAGACTATAGAAGGTTCTGATTTTGCAAGATCCATGGACAACATTCATTTAAACAGACCACGTTTTGTCAATAAATATCTTTTCCAAGACCATTCATTTTTTTTTCCAAGACCATTCATAGACTCACATTAATATTACGATTACCTCATTTGGTTTAAAATGGTTCTACTTGCGCATCATCAACAATTAATTATATCAAGGGTTGATAGCCACGCGGGAAACGTTACCTCATTTGGTTTAAAATGGTTCTACTTGCGCATCATCAACAATTATTTTTTTATTTTTTTTGAACGGCTAGTTAGTATCACCTAGTTAGTAGTTAGTATCACCTAGTTAGTAATGCATGTGCCAGGGATAGAACCCTGGACCTCCTGCCTAATAGGACAATGTCTCTACCAAGTGGGCTAATCCCACAGTGGCATCAACAATTAATTATATCAAGAGTTTTTAGCCACGCGGGAGACGTTACCTCAATTGGTTTGAAATGGTTCTACTTGCGCATCATCAACAATTAATTATATCAAGGGTTTTTAGCCACGCGGGAGACGAAACGTCACGGAGTAAACGGCGATCGTAATGGCGATGGGGGAGACGAAACGTCACGGAGTTAACGACGATCGTAATGGCGATGGAGGATGGACGGAAGTCAAGAGGAGAAATAGGGGAAGATATGGAAGACTGGATGGATTCAATAGCGGAAGAATAACAACATATTTTGTAACCAACATCCCCGACGGTGTTAGCGCCTAGGAGTTAAAAAACTTATGCAAATGTATTAGTTCAGGTGCAAGTTCCGTCTCGGATGTCTACATATATAGCCAAAAAGAAGGATGTCAATGGTCTCAACTTTGCCTTTATTCAATACAAAGATGTTTCAATGGTGCAAGAAATTGAGGAATCCCTTAACATGGTTAACTGCAGAGGCAAGGTCCTGAGTGCAAATGTTGCTCGATTTCAAAGACAATCGGCCCTTGTTTCTGGTAAGTTTCAAAATCTCTTTCAACCTCATCGTCCTATTGTTGAACCTAGATTCAGGGATGGAAGGTCCTTTGTGGACGCTGTCTCTAGTAAATCCTCTCCACCCTATGGCATGTAAAGCGTCGGTTGCTATTACACTTCATCGAAACCCTAATGCGTCTCCTTGGCTAGACCAATCCTCCCTCATTGGGGACTCTCTTAGTTTGGAAACTCTCTCTTGCATTCAGACACTTATTGAAGATGATGGAGATAGAGATATTCATGCTAAGTATCTTGGTGGTTTATATGTTGTCATTAAATTCAAGGACTCAGGTGATACAACATCACCAATCCTTTTGGATTAACATCTAAACCCTCTCTCATGTCACTGTCCACGTCTAGTACCCTATTTCCAAGGTCTAGTTCACTTAAACCAGTGCTCTGATAACAACTTGTAACGCCAGACATTCCACACTTTGCACATCTTACATTTTTAAATAAAACATATGCTTTCATATACAAAAGATGTATAAAGCAAGAGCATAGTGACAAGTTAGATCAAGATCATATACAAAACGGACAAAATATACAAAAGATAAGTTCTATGATTTAACTGGTTTCACAACAAAACACATATGTCCATATAACAAACAAAATGTGACATAAGGACTGGAGGACCCTCACATCAATAAACAACAACTAATGTCACATAGGTAGGCGTCGAGGACTTCCCGACGCACCATGCCGATGTACTCATGGGGTTAGTGTTTTACCGATGGTGACGACGAGGTTCGATGGGGAGATGATCTTCAGTTTGGTGACACGGCGGTCAATTATATCTAATGGCAAGTCAAATTCTTTGACCATGCAAAGTGGTGTGGATCCACCACAGGGCTTGGCATTGTCCATTTTGCGCTCGATGAGGAAAGTATCTATACCGCCTTTGGCTAGGGTTTCGGCAGCTGCGCCACCGGCAGGACCACCGCCAACCACAGCAACGCGAAGGTTTCGTCCAATGATTGTGGGGACTGGACTTGGCGGCGACAACGTTAAGACGGCGGTAGTGGAGCTGGTTTGGTACAAGGTGCTTGGATGGAGTTATGATCGAGTGGTGGTGGTGTTTTTCCATCGAATATGTGTTGAGGTCGACGAAAGACTTGAATGTAATTGAAGCCATTCTGGTGGGAGGAGTAGACAGACTATAGAAGATTCTGATTTTGCAAGATCCATAGACAACATTCATTTAAATAGACCACATTTTCTCAATAAATATCTATTTCAAGACCATTCATAGACTCACATTAATGTTACGATTACCTCATTTGGTTTAAAATGGTTCTACGTACTTGCGCATCATCAACAACTAATTATCCAATAACTAATCACTAAAATCCTAACACGGATCTAATAATTTCACTACTAGAAAATATCTCTTTATTGACACATGAACCATGAGACACACTAATTTAATGACACACAAAAATGTAAGTCATAAAAAACTGTCATCTTTTTTAAAATCTAAAAGATTTACGACATATAAAACCGTGTGTCATAATAGAAAAATAGAAAACACGGAGTACAGTTTATTAAACATGTATGTCATCCGAAAAATATTACTGTCGTATTTTATTTCCTTTACTCTTTATTCATTCCCGCTTCAATTGCTTCAATCCTGAAAGAATCCACCAAAACCTAGGGTTTCTCATCGTTCCTAGAATCACATAGAGCCGATGATTTCTCACGCTCACGACATGGCGATTCAAGTAGAGTTGGTGACTCCTTATCGTTTTTTTTCTGATTTGAGACGCATCTTTCATCATAAACCAGAGATTGAAGGTCAGATTGGGGTTTCGAAACTATTGGGCTCAAATCGGAGGTTTATCACATCCCTTCTTACTCAGTCCTTCCCTTTCATCCCTTCCCCCTAATCAATTTTTATGGTTTATGATTCCTTCAACGATTTCATTGGCTATCTTTCATCAAGAGCCATAAAATATCGAATCACTTCCCTCGAACCCTATCCTCTCATATTTTTCTAGTGTTTCATAGACACCTTTGTGTCGATTCCCTATCTCACTATATCGCACCCCTGTTATCGATTCCATCATGTTTGTGCATCTATTTGGTACTCAAGAGGGAAGATTAGGAAGAAAAGGAATGACTCATCATCGCAGGACATGTTTCTTACTCTAAACATATAATGGTTTCTCCAGTCCGATGAAGACATGGATGAATAAGGTAAACCTTCATAATTGTAATATTTAAACATCTATCTTAGGTATGGACTCCACCTCTTAATCATGCTTGTCAGCTTTTGATTTGTTGAATCAAGGTCATATGAATCGATTTTGTATCAATTGTTATTCTAATCTTAACTTTTCCGTGCTTAAGTCGGATTGGGTTTGTAAGATACCGAAAATCTAAATTAACGTCATCACGTTTCTCGATCTCAACATTTTATCTGATTGCTTATTATATTCCAGAACATTTAGGTCATTTTGGTGCCAACTATTTTAATCGGGTTTGGAAGGACTGTATGTTCATTGCTTGTACGTGTGATAACTAATCTCCTTAGGTGTAATGAGAAAGCATATGATTATAGTATATTATAATAAATAACAATTGGGAATGTGTGAATATAGTATACCTCCACCCCGTCTTTGCCACCTCCTGATTTCAAAGCTTTCCCCAACCCCCTTCTGCTACCTCCTACAACCTTTGTGCCCACTTCTTATTTCGCTACAATAAACCTGGTTGGAGAATAGGTTTAATGGACTTTACTTTTTTTTTTTCTTGCAGCGTAAGGATAAAACTGATTAAATTCGTTGTTGACTGTTGAGAGTAGAAAACATCGACCTAAGGCCTCCCAATATCCTCAAGGTAGATTATGCAAAAAAATCTAAAATGTAAAATAATTGCAAATGACATATGAGTGAAAGTATATGATGTTATAAAGCTCAATGTTCATTTTATATGATGTTATAAGCTCAATGTTCATTTTATATGATGTTATAAGCTCAATGTTCAAATTATATCATTTTTGTTTGTTTTTTGTGTATGTGTTAGTTTAATAACTGTAGTATTTTTTTTATTTAGTATCCATTTATCATTAAAAACATAACTTTTGGTGATTTTAGAAGTAAATATTGCAGAAAATAGCAATATACTTTCCTCTTTCTACAAATTTAGGCAATGTACTTTATTATTAGCCATACTATAAGTATACTTACAATTATTTACCCATGGAAACAGGAGCTCAGTCACTACAATTTCTTCGTGATAGACAAAAAAGTATGGGTGGTGGTGCAAGTGGTAGATAGGATTGTGGTACAGGTGGTGGTGGCGGTGGTGGTGGCAGAAGTCGGGGGTAGATGAATGGGGATTCTTCTGGTTCAGTGACATCAACAAGGATAGATAGCATTGGGTAGGATGGTAGTATAACAGTAATGGTATTTTGATATACTTAAAGTGTTTGTTATTTTGTATTTGAGATACGACATTGTGATGTGGAAATGTATTGGATTTGTATTAGTGATTTTATTTTATATTATGAGAAATTAAATTGTGATTAATCTTAATATTATTAAATCATATATATATATATATATATATATATATATATATATATATATATATATATATATATATATATATATATATATATATATATATATATATATATATATATATTCCTAAATTTATGACACACAAATGCGTGTTATCTTTTATTTATGACTGGGGATTCAATGACACACATTTGTGTGTCATCTGTACATTTTAATGACACACAATGCGTGTCATTAAAGGTCTTTTTTGTAGTAGTATTTAAAGAGTAAATTGCACGAATGATCCATATGGTTTGGGATCATTTGCACGTTTGGTCCCTAATTTTTTTTAATTTGGGCCGTCCTCATAGTTTGGTTTTGTTGCGTCTGTGGTCCCTTCCAGACATAAAAAAACTATTTTGCCCTTATTAATTTCTTTTTAAAAATTTTCATTATTTATTATTTATTTTTTTAATTACAAAAAAGAAAAAAAACCTCTAACGCACCCTCATTTAAATCAATCTCTCTCTCTCTCTCTCCCACTCTCTCCCTTTCTCTCTCTCTCTCTCTCGTTTCACCTTATTGATCTATCGTTGTCCTCATCTTCTCCGACTATTCCCCCTTCCACCACCACCGTCGTTTTCTTCGACGAGAATGCCTCCTACTACCCACCCAATTCCCCCTTCCCTACCATTATTGTCTTCTCCGGCGAGAATGCATCCCGCTGCCACCTCATCATGCATCATCTTCTTAGTTGCAAAAAATCAATAGATGCAAAACGTTGATCTAAACTGGCTGCAATAAGTCGACTCAACAAAACAGATTTATCATATGTGATCGCATTCGTTGATGCAATCAAAAATAAACCTTAAACACACTAATTAGCTAGGGCAAGTAAGGGTCGAATCCACGTGGAGCTTATGGTTAACAACTAGTTCTAGTGACAGTTAAAAGAGAACAAATTCAGAAAACAATGCTTGCAAGGGATTGATTCAATAATAAAAGGAGGTGATCGCTTCCGATTTCAGTTTTGATTCCTAAAAAATGTATTATATCAGATTATACTAATTTGCGTTCATTCAGATTACATAGACATAACCGTACTGCTATTGACTAAATCTGGGATCAAACTATGTAAAATCCGCACCCTCCATCCTACACACCAATGTGGATCATTTGGCACGGTGGGGAAGATCACAATATAATTGTCTTACACTCAATCAATCAACAGTTTAAGAAAAAGTAATAGAAATCTAATCATATGATTGGAAAAAAATCAATTACTGTGTTCATATTTCTAAAAGGTTCAAATCTAATACGATACTAGAAAAGAAATCAAAACCTACTCCCGATTGCGATCACGGGATGATTAAGCTACTCATGACTGTGAATGATGCAAACACTGTGTTGGAGATGATGAATATATCTGGATCTTCAAAACTTCAGGAACTGTGGCTTGATCTTGATGCAAAAGAGGTTTGATTTGAGATTGGGATTGATTGTATGTGTTTTGGGATGTTTTGGACTTTAGAAAAGTACCAAAACCCTTTGAAAATCGTCCGAGATCTCAAATCTTGATTCAGAAGTGGTTGAATTGGAATTGGGAATGAGTTAGAAGTGTTTGGAGGATGTTTGAAACCCTAGAAAAGCACGAAAAACCTCAAAAAAATGGACCCCAAGGCTTCCATAGTCGATAGCTATAAGCCCCCTTAAATAGTGTAGCTCAAATATGACAATTTAGGGCAAACAGGTGCGGGAGCGTCTTACGCAGAGTCTGCGACGCTGCCAGAACGCTGCCTAGGATGCAGAGAGATCTAGGCCAGCGCTGGGACGCTGAGATTTCTTCGTCAAACACCATTCCATGAAGAAACGTTCCTAAAATGCTGGCATCCTGGGACGCTGACGGGCCTCCTTCGCGTTTCAGCGCTGACTTTTGCTCCTTTGCTTGACCTATTTGACCCAAAGTTCCATGCCTACATCTGGAACGCTTCTTGGGATGCTGGCAGTGTTTTTCAACTTCTAGATGTCCGTTTGATGTGCGGTTTTTGCCCACATCTCCCGTTTTTAATTCATGCATGCATTTCACTCAATTCCATCAATAGTAGGATCATTCTTGGTTAAACAAAGCTTAATTCGTTATGTTAATCACATTTTACTTTAAACCAAAATGGCCCGATCAATATGTAAAATGTTAATCTAAACCAAAAACAAGAAATCGATTTAACAAACCAAAGTTTGGATTTTTTGCTGATTCTTGAATGGTTGCTTCAACAAACAAGATTCATCAAGATTTTTGGTCGGATCTGCAAACAAGAGATTGAGGTAAAGAGCATGGATGTGGTCGATCTACAAGTCGGTGAGCCCAATTTGCACACCAGATTTATCAAGAATTCTTCCCCAATCTACAATCTGGGTTTACTTTTGGTGAGCCTTGATGGTTTCACCCCATGTCATCGCTAATTTGATACCTGCTAAGTGAAGAAGACGACCTAATACTTCCAACGTAACAAAGAAGACTACATTGCTCTTAGATCTCTGGTTACATTGTCCGAGTTCTCATTAGCGGTGTCTGCTTTCATTATGTTTCTCGTAAGCGAGGTTACATTTTCTGAGTTCTCACCGCAGATGGCTCTCGTTGCCAGGCATGCGATGAAGCTGCAGCAGGGCGATTGACAACAAAGGGCAGAGAGTGCGACGGCTAAGGAGCTCAGACGGCGACAGAGTTGATAGGGTTTTGAGTCTGTGATTTTTCCAGCCAGTTTTGGGTGGAGCACTCGGTAAACAGGGTGGGGGCACGTGGTATCTTTTAAGTGAAATTTCAATTGTCGTTCACCGGAGAATAGAGATGGTGGTGGATAGAGCTATGGTAGCGAAGGATTTTCCTTCAAGACTTTCTCCAATTTTTTGTTGATGAAATGAAGATCATGAACAGTGTTTGAATTTTTCAATTCGTATGGATGGTGTAATTGAGAGAGAGAGAGAGAGAGAGAGAGAGAGAGAGAGAGAGAGAGAGAGAGAGAGAGAGAGAGTAATTATGATTTTAAAATTAAACATAATAAATAAATAAGAGAAAAATAAAAAAGAAATTAGTAAGGGCAATATAGTCATTTTAAGTTAGTCAGGACTAAGAGCATAACAAAAGAAAATGATAGGGACCGTCCGAGTTAAAAAAAGAGTTAGAGACCAAATGCACAAGTTACCCCAAACTACAGGGATCATTTTTATAATTTACTCTTCATAAATTAAAATAAATATAATAATTTTGTCATTACTATAATGGAATTGAATGATGGACGGATATTTATTTAAAACATTAAAAGATGTTTAAAAAGGGTGATCTTAAAAAAAACCCCTCAATATGTGTAGGTGAGTGTGTTGTGTGGGTTGACTCACACACATGTCACATCACACGAGGTTTTTTTACCAATACCCGTTTAAAAATCATTGTAAGTCAACCTTCTATAATATCACGTGCGTATATATGAGTGGTTTATTTATTTTATAGAGAATAAAATGAAAAGGAGAACGCAGCCGTCTATATGACATTAAATACCGTGATCTAATTTATCTCCAACTCTATCATCTAATTATCTTCTACCACATGTTTTATAGCCTAGTAATACCAAAGAATATTATGGTGTTTTTTAACTATCTAATTATCTTCTACCACAAATTTTATAGCCTAGTAATACCAAAGAATATTATGGTGATTTTTAACTTTCAAGTTTTCTTTAGAGCAGCAATATTATTGAAAAGCTTGAACCTAAAGACCCAGCAACTCCAGTAAGACTCATACCGCATCAAACATGGATCAAGACCAACATAGTGCAAAAGCTCTAAATCTCTTGTAGGTGCAATAACAAAACAAATTCGACGAATATTTAATCATGAGACTATTACTTTTCGTTGATTTTTAATCCCCGATAATATCCTTTTTTTTTTTACTTTGTTAGTAAAAGAGAATAACAAAATCGAGTAGTTGAGCAACGGGGTTATGTTTATAAGCACTAAATCCTGATCTTAGAAGTGAAGAGAGGGGAAATTGACGTGGTTGGGGCCTTTCGAGATCTAGGTGTTGTTTGGATGTGTGATTCTAAAAATCTTATTACGATTCACAAACTAAAACCATATTATCATTTGATTAAAGCAAGAGATAATTACATTTAGCAAATAGATAGTTAAGCGTTTTTTTTTTTTTTTTGCAACAACTCCTACATGTTCCATCTAATCTGATTATGCTTAAAGAACCAAAAATCATACTCACAATCATGCCAAATACTGGAATCTGAATCAGTTCTGCAACTTAAACAATTATAATTGTCTGAACTTCAGTTTATGTGCTTCTAAATCTACGTTCTTGGTCTACCTTAAATTTTGGAATGGAGATTTATACCAATTTAGTGATCCAATTGCCGTAAAAAAAGTAATTTGTACCCTAATTACTTTTAACTTTCAGTCCAGTAATGAGGATTTTAAGTTCGTGCGATACAAATCACAAATATATAGATTAACATTATGTTTTTTAGTTTCTTAGGGAATGTGAGGTAATTGTGTTATGAAAATTATATCGACAATAAAATAAAATATAATACGATAAAGAAAAATAAATGTGGACACAAGGATTTAACGTGGAAAAACCCTTACGGGAAAAAACCACGGGCACAACCGATGATAATCACTATATGAGAAAATTGAGGAGGTTACAAGATTTGGAACTGAAAAATATATATCTCTCTTTTCTTTTTAATACACAGAGCCTTACTATATATATATATATATATATATATATATATATATATATATATATATATATATATATATATATATATATATATATATATATATATATATATATATATATATATATATATATATATATATATATATATATATATATATATATATATATATATATATATATATATATATATATATATATATATATCACTCTGATTGTTTGGACGAATTCGATTGAACTATAAGCATCCCTTTATATAGGGATGAACAGCCGTAACATTTCCGTAAATGTTGAAAATGAAATGCGTGCGCCGAATTGCCGTAATTGAAGAGTCGTTGGTCAAAAGTTTCCACGTGCAAGATTGCAATTTGAATTTGATTACATGAATTTGATTACTATTCATGTGGGGCCCACATGAATTATTTCATTTGTCTTCTGCTTTTGAAGGCAATAATTAACAATCTCCACCTTGACTTTAAAATCAATAAGTAATCAAACAACTCCACCGTGAGACGAATTTTCACTTGTAGAACTCCTCATTATAAAATCATCGTGTGCCGACAATCCTTGGAATTAGATTGTCATACCAACCAAGCTTGAGCAAAGCTCAAACTTAGTTGCTGGAACCGGCTTCGTTAACATATCTGTCGGATTGTCATGAGTGCTAATCTTTTGAACTTGAATATCACATTTGGAAATAACATCTCGAATAAAGTGATAACGTACATCAATATGTTTCGTTCTCTTATGAAACATTTGATCTTTTGTAAGATAAATAGCACTTTGACTATCACAAAAAATCTTTGTGGGAGATGTGTCTCCACAAAGTTCACCGTATAAATTTCTTAACTAAATAGCTTCCTTACAAGCTTCAGAAATTGCCATGTACTCTGCTTCAGTTGTGGATAAGGCAACAGTGGTCTGTAGACATGCCTTCCAACTCACAGCACATCCACCAATGGTAAAGACATAACCTGTCAAAGATCTTCTTTTGTCCAAATCTCCAGCATAATCAGAATCTACATAGCCCACCAGTCCTTCACCAGAACTTCCAAATTGTAAACATGCATTGGAAGTACCGCATAAATATCTAAGAATCCATTGAACAGCTTTCCAATGTTCTTTTCCTGGGTTAGCCATATATCTGCTAACAACACTTAAAGCGTGAGATAAATCAGGGCGAGAACATACCATGGCATACATTAGAGAACCAACTGCACTAGAATACGGAACTTTCGCCATGTTGTTAATTTCATCATCTGTCTTTGGACAATATGCTGAAGACAGTTTGAAATGTGCAGCTAACGGAGTACTCACTGGCTTGGCTTTATGCATGTTGAATCTTTGAAGAACTTTCTCAATATACCTCTTTTGACTTAGGTATAGTTTTCCATGCTGTCTGTTACGAGTAATTTCCATACCAAGAATTTTCTTGGCTGGACCTAAGTCCGTCATTTCAAACTCTTTGCTTAGTTGTGTTTTCAGTTTTGCTATTTCTAGTTTATCTTTTGCAGCAATCAACATATCATCAACATAAAGAAGCAGATATATTGATGAACCATTGACTGGCTTAAAATAAACACAACTATCATAATCTGATCTTTTAAAATTCTGAGATAGCATAAAAGAGTCAAACCTCTTATACCATTGCCTTGGGGACTGCTTTAACCTATAAAGAGATTTCTTCAATCTACATACCAAGTTCTCTTTTCCAGGGATAATGAAGTCTTCAGGTTGCTCCATATAAATATCTTCCTCCAATTCACCATGTAAAAATGCAGTTTTGACATCTAACTGCTCAAGCTCATAGTTATGCATGGCAACAATACTAAGTAAAGTACGAATTGAGCTATGCTTAACAACAGGAGAGAAGACATCAGTAAAATCAATGCCTGGAATTTGGCTATAGCCTTTAGCAACTAACCTTGCTTTAAATCTTGCTTCCTCATTAGGAGTAATACCTTCTTTTCTTTTGAAAATCCATTTGCAGCGGATAGGCTTCTTTTCTTTTGGTAATTTCACCAACTCCCAAGTGCCATTCTTTTCAAGAGATTCCATTTCATCATGCATGGCAGTTATCCATTTGTTGCAATGTTCTGAAGTAATGGCTTCCATGTAAGTTGAAGGTTCTTTGATACCTTCAATTTCTTCAGCAACGTTTAAAGCATAAGCAACAATATTTGCTTCTTCTATCAGTCTATTGGGAGGATAAATGACCCTCCTAGGTCTATCAGTTGCTATAGAACGTTGTGGTTGGTGAATAGGAGTAGGAGTAGAAGACTCTTGCTCAACTGATGGATTTTGATCAATAGAGTTTTCTTTTTCTGGTGTATGTTCAGAGTCAACAGATTGCTCCACCTGCACACTTGTCTTTTGTTGACTTTCAACAGGAATATTAGTAGAAGAATCTTTATGTAGCATAGCTGATTCATTAAATACTACATTTCTACTAATCACGATCTTTTTAGTTTCAGGACACCATAACTTATATCCTTTCACACCAGACTTGTAACCAAGAAAGATACATTTAATTGCCCTAGGCTCTAATTTTCCATTATCAACATGAGCATAAGCAGGGCAACCAAAAATTCTTAAATCTGAATAGTTTGCTGGGGAGTCAGACCATACCTCAATAGGAGTCTTTTTATCAAGTGGAATAGAAGGTGACATGTTAATTAGATAACATGCAGTAGAAGCAGCTTCTGCCCAAAAACGCTTAGATAATCCTGCGTTAGATAACATACAACGGGCTTTTGAAATAATGGTTATGTTCATACGTTCAGCTACACCATTTTGTTGAGGTGTGTAAGAAACGGTGTAGTGTCTAACAATTCCTTCTAGTTTACAATATGAATTAAATTCATTTGAACAAAACTCCATACCATTATCTGTGCGAAGCTTTTTGACCTTCTTACCGGTCTGGTTTTCCACCATGACTTTCCATTCTTTGAATGCAGAGAATGCTTTAGATTTAAGCTTCAAGAAATATGGCCAAACTCTTCTTGAATAATCATCAATAATTGTCAACATATAACGAGCACCTCCTAGTGATGCTTCTTGAGATGGTCCCCATAAATCAGCATGTACATACTCCAAAATTCCTTTTGTAGTATGTATCGAGGTGTTGAATTTCACCCTCTTGTGTTTGCCAAATATGCAGTGTTCACAGAATTCTAGTTTGCCAACGCATTGGCCATCAAGCAATTCTCTTTTGCTTAATACTGTTAAAACAAGTTCACTCATATACCCAAGACGCATATGCCATAGATTAGTAGTATCAGAAATAGAAGATGAATTTGAAGTAACATTTGAATTACCTGTTATTGTTGTACCCCGAAGATGATATAGGTTTGCTGATTTGATATCGGCTTTCATGACAATCATAGCGCCTTTTGAAACCTTTAAAACTCCACCTTTACCGGAATATTTGTACCCTTTAAGATCAAGAGTACTTAAAGAAATAAGGTTTCTTTTCAAACCTGGAACGTGTCGAACATCAAACAAAGTTCTGACAACACCATCAAACATCTTGATTTGAATGGAACCAATTCCAGTGACTTTATATGGTGCATTATCACCCATCAATACTGAGCCACCTTCTATAGGTTGATAATTTGTAAACCAGCTTCTGTTTGGACTCATGTGAAAAGTACAAGCTGAGTCAAGAATCCATTCATCATTGGTTTTTAGGATTCCTGCAAAAGCTACAAGAACATCTCCATTAGAATTATTTTCAGCAGCATAAGTAGCTTTTCCTTCATCATCTTGATTTGGTTTAGGGTTTTGATTAGCAGCTCTTTTCTCCTTGTTTTTCAACTTGTAACATTCAGAGATATCATGTCCTTCTTTTTTGCAATAGTTGCATGACTTGGAACGTCTGGATCTAGATTTGCTTCTAGAATTTCTTTTGTTCTTGCCTTTGGAATCATTCTTATCTGTTGGTCTGCCACGAACTGCCAGACTTTCTCCTTTAGAACTTGAACCTTCAGTGGATACCATATCTTTCATCTTTTCTTTGGCATGCAAAGCTTCATAAACTTCTTGAAGTGTTAAAGTATCACGACTATATAATATGGTATCTCTAAAGTTTGAATAAGAACTAGGCAAAGAACATAAAAGAATTAATCTCAAGTCCTCTTCATCATATTTTACCTCCATAGCTTTAAGATCAGTGATGATCTCTTTAAACGTCGAAAGATGATCCAACAATGATCCACCTTCTTGCATCTTAAGCGAAAATAATTTTTGTTTAAGGTGCATCTTACTTGTGAGATCTTTGGTCATGCAAATTTGTTCTAATTTTAGCCATAAAGAGGCTGCAGTAGTTTCGTTCAAAACTTCCTGCAAAATATTGTTAGATAAATGAAGATGAATATGAGATAGAGCCTTACGATCTTTACGATCCTTTTCTTCATCTGACTAAGACGCAGGCATTTTGTCTCGGCCTAACAAAGCATCATCAAGGACCAACTAAGCCAATATAGCTCGCATTTTTACTTGCCATAATGAAAATCTTGTATCTCGATCCAACAATGGAATATCGTATTTCAAAGTAGCCATGTCGATATAATACTCAATAAATTGAGAATGAGTATAGAAAACAACGTGACTCTGATACCACTTGTTATGAAAATTATATCGACAATAAAATAAAATACAATACGATAAAGAAAAATAAATGTGGACACAAGGATTTAACGTGGAAAAACCCTTACGGGAAAAAACCACGGGCACAACCGATGATAATCACTATATGAGAAAATTGAAGAGGTTACAAGATTTGGAACTGAAAAATATATATCTCTCTTTTCTTTTTAATACACAGAGCCTCACAATATATATATATATATATATATATATATATATATATATATATATATATATATATATATATATATATATATATATATATATATATATATATATATATATATATATATATCACTCTGATTGTTTGGACGAATTCGATTGAACTATAAGCATCCCTTTATATAGGGATGAACAGCCGTAACATTTCCGTAAATGTTGAAAATGAAATGCGTGCGCCGAATTGCCGTAATTGAAGAGTCGTTGGTCAAAAGTTTCCACGTGCAAGATTGCAATTTGAATTTGATTACATGAATTTGATTACTATTCATGTGGGGCCCACATGATTTATTTCATTTGTCTTCTGTTTTTGAAGGCAATAATTCACAAATTGAAGGGAAGAAAATCATCAAAACAATTGTGTTCATGAGTTTTTTTTTTTAATAAATAGAATGAAATTAGAGGAGAAGGAAAATAGGTTTAAAAGTTATCATCCTATTTTTTGGATAGAATGAGAGGAAATAAAAGAAATATAAGAAAATTACTTATTCACCCATCGAACAATTATTCATTATATGAAATAAATGATGAAAATGTAAAAATATTGATGTTCTTACATTCCATTTCAACAACTAAAAACACAATTAATTACATGTATTTTCTTTCCATTCACTTTACTTTCATTCTCTTCCCTTCCTCCATTTCATTATTAAACTCAAGAACATGATATAAGAATAGGTGTATATTAGATCTAGTTTAGATTGCCATTTCAAAAAAAAAAAAAAAACCTAATTAGCTTCCTCCCTATCATAAATATTAATACTATATTCTTCAAATTCATATTTACTTTATTTAGACGCCTATAATAATATACATATGAAAATTAATTATCTAAAACCAATTTAAACCTATATAATAATAAGATTTTCATAATGTTTTGTTTTTTTTTTAATTTGGAGATCCTTTTATAAAAAAATTTAGTTTTATTCCTCCGTATAATAAATATTAATAATATATCTTTCAAATTCATATTTACTTTATTTTGGTGCTTATAAATTTATAATACTAATATCCATATCAAAATTAGCTATAAATTTATTTCCTCTTTTTCTATTTCGAGTGTTTCGTATTGCATTCTTTACTTTTTATTATAATAAATGAGAATTTTATATTCATAAATTTTCAAAAGCCGAATTCGATTTGAGTTAATAAATATTTTTTTAACATTCATATAACTTGTTTAACTTTATATCTTTTGTGGTTATTTTAGATTGGCAGAATTTCATTCGTGTTCTTATAAACGTTAAATATTACTTTAATATCCTTATAAAGTTTAAAATTACGTATATGTCTGCCTAAAATTATAAAATTCACACACACACACACACACACGCACACACACACACACACACACACACACACACACACACACACACACACACACACACACACATATATATATATATATATATATATATATATATATATATATATATATATATATATATATATATATATATATATATATATATATATATATATATATATATATATATATATATATATATATATATATATATATATATATATATATATATATATATATATATATATATATATATATATATATATATATATATATATATAGAAAGACGATCCGGTGAGGACTCCTATTTTTGTGAGGACTGTGAGGACTAATCTTGACCATTAATCTGAAAAAATAGATGGCTGTAATAAATCCAGATTTTTTTATTTTTTTATTATGGAGGCGGTGACATTTTTGTGAATAACTAGAACTTTAATTTACTTTTCCTGTAAAGGGTAAGGGTTTGAAGGGCTGGATTGTCAAACCCTAGTTTTCTGGAACCCTCGTTTAGTTCTTGAAGCGTATTCCTCCATTGCTCTGAATTTCAGTCCAACTATTTGCATTTTCTCTTCAAAATTCTTGTGTTCCTCTCTATAATCATCTTTAATCTTCGAGTTGTTGTTGGTGTGAAGCAAACATATTGTATAATCGATCGTATTTTGTTCAGGTTTCGTATCCCCTTTTACCTCTGAAGAACAAAGCAGGTAAACCCTTATTATAGGTTCTGGAAATCAGCGATTCATCGTTTTTTACCTTCTGCCTCTTCAATTCTTTTAAAATCATGATCAATTTGAAGAGGAATCTGTATAATTTCAAGTCAAATGGACACAGGTGAAGTTGATTTTAGTACTAATTGTTTGATTATTTTCTTTTCTTAATAGTGTATTTCGTTTTTTAGTTTTGAAACCCTAATTTCAGAAACATATTTGGTGTTATGTTACTTTATTGTTTAATTTTTTATCTTATATAAGTTGACAAACACTTTTTGATGGTTAATGCTTTCTATACTCATGCTTATGTTCATAAATGAAGTTGAATACAAGAATGCTTGCAACGTGTTCGATCTAATGTCTCAAAGAAACCACATCTTGGAAAATCTATTCTCTTGAGGATTTTCTTGTTGTTTTCATTTGTTTACTTGTGATAAAAATTATTGTAGTTGTTTGTAACATATAAATGATCTGAACTAGATGCTATAACATCCTTAAAGTAGAGATTTTTGTATCCACTGTATCAGCTTTATCTAGAAATAGTAATTTAAAATAATCATAGTATACACACATTTGAAGCTTTCTAACATAAAACTACTCTGGTTGTATTATGATGCTGCTAAATGGATCCACATGAACACAAAAGTTTGTCTAAGAGATCTTTGTTAAGTTCTTGTGGTATTTCAAATTATGATAATAATTCCTGAATGTTAATTATTCACTAACATGATAAATTCTTTTGTGTTAGGTTTCTAATGTGGATCATCTCCAGATCATTCCCTTTTACTTTTTTCCCTAAATGGATTGTTTTGCTTTTACTATTCTCTTTTTAAATATTATTAATAATGATTAGAGGACATCAAAGACTTAACAATTATCTTATATCTTGATCATGTGGTTTATCGTGATCGTTATTATACATATTATGTTTTAAATTTCACTAGAAGTTGCATGAAAATAGACGGTTCAAGTTCAATTCTGGAATCAGGGTTCTCAGGATTTACTTCGTATTAAATCTCATTAGTATGAAATGGTAGGCCTACATTGAGTTTCTTACTTTATGTGTCTCCTTAGTCTTTAGGGTTTGGACTGATTTTACCTTGAATTATATATAGGTTGAGATGGCATTGGTGATCATTCAAGTAATCACTGAAGATACAGGACAACTTAAAAATGTTGAGTGCACTTCATGTTATAATCATTATACATTTTGTGTTGATGTTCTCATATTGTTTTACATGTTTGTTTTTTCCTTAAAAGAATAGTTATGCGACTAATTTACTGATTCATCTTTTATGTAATTTAGGTGTTGAGTTGAAGTTTGCAAATATGGGCACTAACTGGTATGGAAAACAAAAATAAGAAGCAATCACCAATGTGAATGTCACATACAAAACTTTACGAAGCAGATGCTTGAGTTAAACTGAGTTCTTTGGCAACATCTTTGATGTTTTTTTATTTTTGCTTTTATCCTTCAATTTATAAATAATAAGGATGTTATCAACTCAGTTAAGGTACATTGTTATTTTTTAGTAATGCATGAAGATATGAAAAAATAGTAGTTTGTATGTTTATGATTCACGTCATAAAGTTATAGATCATGGTGAGTTATTTAGATCATGTTTTTATTGAAAATTTGTTCATCTTATAGAAATTGTTCAGCTTGTAGAAATAGTCCATTTTATACAAAGTTTTATGATTTATCTTATATTATTTGTCCATCTTATAAAAAGATTTATAGATTATTTTATTTGGATCATATTTTTTTATCATACTCATGATCCAAAATTTTATGATTCATGTCTCCTTTTTGAATCATAGAAAGTATGGATCATAGCTTTTGGATCCTAAAATTTTCAAATTTACTTTTTGATCCATAACTTAATGTTTCCATATTTATAAGAATAATGATCTATAACTTAAAATGATCTAAATTTTTATAAATTATGATTCATAACTTAAATGATCCACCTTTTTATGAATTATAATCCATAACTTATTATGATAAAACATTTAATATTTTCTATTATTTTTTTCAGGATTTCAAGTGGAATTTTTTTTCGTTAAAAAAACAACCTTGTTGTCTATGGGTTATTTCTAGAGGCTTGTGGAGTGGAGCGGATAGTATTGATGTTCATTTAGAACTTGAGTCTGATTGTTAAGACGTATAATTGGCAAAGATAAGGAAGAAGTATGTTGCAAATATGTTTTTGTCTAATTTTAATCTGAGCAAACCTACCTTTGTCAGCACTCTAGAGGACTATGATAAGCTGACAATTTACAAGAAGAAAAAGATTTATGGTAAAGCACATTTGCATGAAATTCAAGTTAGGGTTCAAGGAATTGGAGTTTTGTGATTGTTGTCGTGTTCTAACCATAGTTATGAAATAGTTTTTAGTTTGATATATTATTTAGTTTTTGTTGTTAGTAGCACATTTTTTATTGGTCATGTTATGTGGTAAAGAAACAATGTTGTAATGAACCTATCTAAGGTACATTTTTAGTTTTAGCAATGCATTGTGTTTTTTATGAAACCCAGAAGTTTGCATCTTACATATTATAATTCATGCCATATTTATATGTTATGGATAATGTATTTTGGATATTATTCTTATGGATCGTCGTAAGATATGGGTCATAAGATATGGACCATGCTGACTAGGTTGAAAAATGGCCACATATAACATAATTGTCCATTTTGACATAATAGTCATTATTCAAAACTTTATAGTTCTTATTATTTTTCTTGGATCAAAAAATTTATGGATCATGATCCAAAACATTATCTTTTGGATCATGATCCAAAAAATTTATGGATCATGACCCAAAAAATTTGTGTTACTTGTCATGATCCAAAACATTATCTTTTGGATATTAACCAATTATGATATGATATTTAACTTGAAAATGTGACATCAATGATTGATCCAAAACATATTTTTATGGATCATAGTCATGATCCAAAAAAATTATTGATATATTTTTTGGATCTAAAACTTTATGGATCATATTTCCGGATCATGATTTTGTGTATCACAGTCATGATCCAAAACTATATTTGGATTTTAAAACTTTTTCATGATCGAAAACATTATTATATTTTTTGGATCATAGAAATTTCTTTTTCATCACTTGAATAGAAAAACCTAAATACTCAAATTATATATTATTCAAAATATAAAACTATTTTTCAAAAAACAATATTATTCGACATTTGCATTTTCTAATTTTAGATCATATACCTTTTGAATTCTAAAAATTTATATCTTATATTTTAGTATTTTAATGTTCAATTTTAATAGTCATGATCTAAACTTATATGATGCATCTATATTTTTTGATCATAGATCTTGTGCTTCATTTGTTTTTTTGGATCATAAGTTTTAGATATTGTGATTTTGGGTTATATAACATTTTGAATCATAACTTTTTGAATATTTGCTTTTACATCATAAAAATAGACAAAACTAAGATTCAAAGTACCAAATTACTCAAAACATGAAATTATTATTCTAGGTATCATATTATTCAAAACATCAAACTAGTATATTATAATGATCCAAAAACTATTATGATTCCAAACCTTTTATGAATCAAAACTTTTATGAAAAACATATATGATTTAATATGCTATGATTCAAAATGGTATTATTGAAAATAATATGATTCAAGGCATATAAATGTTTGAAGTGTATGCAAATTTGCATCATACCATATTGACAAACCTTGCATGAACAACAGTTTTATAACATAAGATACAATTGAAAAAAAATAAAACAATATGCATCAAAACCGAATAATAGTAAATTATCTACAATCTCTTAGTCTGAATATATAACATTTCAAATGCTTGAATATTTTAAACCTATAGACGATGACATCCTCTTTGACTTTTATACTAAGATGCACACATTGTTAAATTATATTAGTACTTTGAGTTCGGGATCAAACAACATCTTAACGTCAAGGTCTACCATGTCTCTCGTGCATACTGGGCTCAAACTCAAGATCTCTCATTCAGACATCCTCTTTGACTTATTGATTTAGATCTCATTTTCTTATATGCTTGTACAACGTTTGATATCGACGATGTTAAGATACATAGACTGCTTCCTGAAACAATAATATTATGAATCAATGTAAGTTTTGCATCTAACCTAAAAATAAAGAAACCTCTTACTGTAGCTTACAAAAAATCTACCATAAAACTCGTGCTCAAAACTACCTACATGAACAATGCACTTGACTGTACATAACTCAGGGTTCTCTAAATGATATATCATGATGAATAGCATCATCAAATGATATACTACTGATCATAACATTTCACATTATATGATCAATAATTATATGATACAAACATTT
The DNA here is from genome assembly GCA_023525715.1 of Cichorium intybus. Lineage (NCBI taxonomy): Eukaryota > Viridiplantae > Streptophyta > Magnoliopsida > Asterales > Asteraceae > Cichorium > Cichorium intybus. The sequence continues at coordinate 65,831,466 of CM042011.1, forward strand.
TATGATTGATGTGTAACAAATTAATCAATACAATGATTTGATTCGAATGGTTTATAATCCAAATATTTGATGATCCAAAGATATTATGATTCCAACCATGTTACCATACAATTCTACAAATAAGATGATAAACAAATCAATGATATGGCCTAATCCCAACGGGTATAACAAATCAATAATATGATATAAATTTTCACAGGTTTTATGATGCAACCATGTTATTTAATAGACTTGTGCAGTTGCAAGAAGTTGGTCTTTATCTATTAAGACATTTTTTTACCACTCTTTTCTTTTTTATGATCCTCTTTTTTCTACACATACCTACATGTACACACAAATTTATCACCCATTCTCCTAGACATATGCATGTAAAATTTTTCCATAAAGACCAAAAAGCAATGTAAATATAGAGTATGAACTCACTTATTTACATATCACAAATACATTCATACAGATAGTTTGTGTGTGTAAAGCACAAGAAAATCTTATAAAAACATCTTAGACACCTTATGTGCATTGAGGTTCTCATAGACATTTTAACAAACACCTTATGTGCATTGAACTTCTCAGATGCATTTTAACAAGTACCTTGTTGAACTTCTCAGAGTTATTTTAACAAACACCTTGAGTGCTTCATCAAAGTTAGACATTCAATTTAATAAAATCTCTTATATATAGTATAAACTAACCTGATTAAGTTTTAATCTTCAATTTTTTGATCAGTTGAAAAAATCAGAATCTTTTTTATGTTGAACTAGATCAGAGCAAGAAGCGACGAAGAAGACGATCTGAGCAAGGAAGCAACAAAGAAATTGAATTAAAATCTTCAATTTAGTTGAAACAAATCAAAATCTTTTTGCTTTTGCTGTTGAATTCGTTCAGATCAATGTATCAACGAAGAAGACGTATCAAAGCGATCAATGAAGAAGACGATGATTTAGGGCTTGGTCGTGTTACTTTTTGTCCAGAAGAAGCCCAGTAGCTTGGAGCCCACACTTTTCAAATTTCTTTGGCATCTAATTCAGCCCAACTCGTCCAACTCTTATTACCAGGCCCATTGTCAGTTTTTTTGACGAAAACACCCTTAATGACGTTGATTGATTGAGAGTTGTCCTCACGGTCCTCACCGAATTTCGTGTCCTCGCCGGAACGGGACCCTATATATATATATATATATATATATATATATATATATATATATATATCCAAATTCCTATTTAAATTGAAATTAAACCAATTTAGTATTAAAAAAATTTATCTAAAGCAGAAAATACCATGTTATATTACTAAACTATCCATCTCAACTTAAAAATTAAAACTAAAAAAATTTAATTATACTATATATTAAAAAGCGTAATTTTCAGAAACGTAACATGGGGATTTCTTTTTGTGGTTTGTCACGCGGATCCCCATCCGGATCCGGCTCACCGAATACAGATATTTCTCGATTACATTGTCTGTGGTGAATTTCCGTCTTCTCCTTCATGCTCCACCGATTGGTCCTCCCGCCGTTTGGTTTCCCCTTTCCGACCTTACTCTCCCTCTTTACATCCGTCCTTACTCTCCCTCTTTACATCCACCTCCTTACTCTCCCTCTTCACAATCACATAAACCCATCATCCCCACCGCCTCATCGCTCTGATTAACCCTAGATCGCAACTTTTTCAATTTCCCTGGAAACCCTCGGTGAATCTTGCAACACAAATCCACCTCCAATGATGATATCGCAATTTCCTCATAACTTTTATGACTCAGTTCAAAGAAACTATCTGTTAATTTTCTACTCTCTTTCAATTTCATACAGTCACCGCTTGCCGATCTGATTTTCAATTTCTGAGTGTGCTGCCGTCACATTTGCTGAAAAGCTTCCGATTCCCGGGCTTCTAGAGGTCAGTCAGATGGCAAGAGCTCTCTTCTGGAGGCGTTACTTAGCTTCCGATCAATGTAGCCGAGGCTGAAATGGGTACCCGCAGGCCTCTCATACTCCAGATGGTCCATGATCCTACTACTTTGGATCTTTGGTGCCATTATGCGATCAGGTATTTGCAATTTTTTTTGTTTTGTCTTCTTGATTCTTCCAATCCAAGTTTGCAAGTCTTTTTTTGGGTTCTTGAATTATGTGACAGAAATGGCGCCATTTTGTTAGTGAAATAAATTGAACTCTTCAATTGGTGTACTTGCATTATGGAAATGTGAGGTTCTAACAATTTTGCTACTGCAAAACTAGACAGTTATTCTGAAAGAACAATTTAGAAGAAACTTTCCAGTTAAGTGGTCACATTCCACATCAACCATGGCATCTGCATCTATAAGTCTATTAACCTACACATTATCACAGTATCAATATCATCCACATATCAACTTGTACATGTATTGAAACAAGTTTCGGATCATGATTTTGTGTTTATAGGAAGAAAATGTAGGCAGCCTTAAAGAACAAATATCAAAAGTATTTGAAGTCTCACTGAAAGTTACTGTCCCTGAAGAGCCAGAAGTAGTGCCCTTAATTGTTGCCTGTGTCAAAAAAGAATTTGGTGATTACCAACGGTATATAATTATAGTATTTTCATGTTCATCATCATCTATATTGCATGTATTTCTTGTACTAATATAGAAACTTACATTTGCTAATAGCAACAATGCCATGAGCATATGGGCTAAAATAAAAGGCAAGGGTACACAGTTTAAAGGTCCACAACCCGTTGGACAGGTAATATAATTGTTTTTTAGCAAATTTAATTTATTTAATAGATATCTTTTTAAAACCATTATATGAATTTTTATACAATGTAGGCCATAATGAAAAAATCTTCCAACATCTGACATGATGGAATCATGCTCCATAGCTTCCCCTGGTTTTGTGAATGTTAAATTTTCAAAGAAATGGATTGCTAAGGTAAATTTGTGTTTTCCCATTTTCAACCTATCATCTTCCTAACTTCAGTTTTGTCACTTTTACGGTTTTGCCCTTGCAGAGCATTCTAAGGATGCTAACAGATGGTATTGATACATGGGCACCAAAGCTTCCTGTGAAAAGGGCAATTGTGGACTTTTCATCACCAAATATAGCAAAGGAAATGCATGTGGGACATTTAAGGTCAACCATTATTGGAGACACGTTAGCCCGTATGCTTGAGTATTCTAAAGTTGAAGTCCTTAGAAGAAACCATGTTGGGTAAGAATAAAACTTGAAAGAATAATGATGTTATAGAAATACATGAAAGTTGGATGTCATAATACACAAATATACGAAAGTACATTGCTATTTATTGTGGTTTGAATTTTGTATTACTTTGCAGATTTGGGAGACTCACATCATACAACAAATTCAAGAAAACAAGTTTACATACCTTTACAGCAATTATCGATATAACCGTTGAAAGAGAAGAAGCAAAAGAAAAAGGGACCCCAGAGACTAGAAAACAAAGCGACGCAAGAAACAAAGAAATAACGAAAGGTATTCAGTTTAAAACCCTAATCAGTAGGAACCACGAGCACTAAAAAACTCGTGCATAGCACGGACTCCCGCTAGTTAGTATTAAAAATGAAAGCGACTTACTGTGCGTCGTCTACGTAAACCAACACAAAAGCACATGTTGCACACTTCACCATCTAAATTCATCAATTTAAGTCATGGATGCTTCAATATATTCTCATAAACGGAAAAGGATTTCTAGCAAACCTAGTGTTCTTTGCTTAGAGAAGAAGTTAAACATTCAAGACGTGGAAAACAGAATTTCAAACATACAAGGACCTCCATGGCTCTTATTAAAAAAGGAAAAGCAATTCTATACATTTTAAATTACTATAAACTTAAAACAGCTTTGTAATTAGAAAATATCGCACTTTTTTTTTACGAACATTAACATTAACTAAAAACAGATATATGGCAATTGAAACTTCCACAACCGATGGTTAACGTAAAATTAGATATTGAGCCACTTTCTTAACAAAACCCTACACTCGAGAATGAACAATGGAAATAACTTAATAATCAAGCTCGATAACTATGGATCTATGATTGCAAATGCCGAATCAAACTGAGAATCAAAGAAATTGCCCGGAAGAGATGGATGACAGAATCATAAGGGTAGTTTAGTAATATAATATGATATCTTAAATTTTAGATAATGTTTTTAATACTAAATTAGTTTAATTCTTATTAAAATATGAGTTTAGAAATAAATGTGAATTTTATAATTTTAGACGGACATATACGTAATTATAAACTTTCTAAGGATATTGAAGTAATATTTAGAATTTGTAAGGACATGAATAAAATATTACATATTGTTATCAATAAGACACTTAGATGACATGTTCGTTTAACTAATTTGTTTTTTATTAATAATACATCAAATATATTTTAATAAAAAATAGTACATGGATCTAATTTTGATAACATTATGTTATACATCGTATAAAGTTTTATTTTGTAAATAAAAGTCATATGTCAAGAAATACTATTAAATGTCAAGGATGTATTATGCATGATTAAACTTTAACGTCCAGAAATTGTCAAGATCAACGTAAATGAGAAGGCAACATGTGATTAATATTGCAGTTGCCAAGATCTATTTAATTGAGAAGCCGACATGTCATTTAATATTTGCAATTGAATGGGAAAGTCAACCTAATATGAGACCTCTACATGTATATGCATTAACGAAGCTAGCAAAAAACCTAGACCAAGGGAAAACAAAGTTACAAATTACAAGCACAAAACAGGGACGAAACCCAATCAGACCAGTTGAGGACCTATCCTTCATCCAATTAAAACACATGAGTGGATATCATCGACGGCCTTAGTGTAGGAGTATCTTTTCTCATGAGACACCAAATCATTCCGAGTTCTCCATATAAACCAAATTACCGCATAAAGAATTGTAATATTGAGCCTCCTCCTCTCCGGGTCCTAATCCTGATCTTGCAAAGCCATCGTTAAGCCATATCTATGGCCCGAGCGCCTATTGACCACCGTCCACCTTGCTCCAATTAACAATCCAAGCCTATATTTGAGCCTAACAAAATGCACCTGGAAAAAATATGATTCAGCACCTCATGCATCGCATTACAAAACACACACATGAAGGACTCCAAGGCAATGCCCTTGTGACAAAGATTGTCAGCCACCGGAACTTTGTTAATAGTCATCCTCCAGACGAAGCATTGAACTTTGCTTGGAACCCATTTCACCCAAATGAATATTTTCTCGCTGCTACAATAAACTCTTTCATCTTCCGGCATGTGTTTAAAGGAGCTATTCGAGTAAACCCCTTTGAATCCAAACTCCACATTCATTTGTCTGAAACTTTTGACAAGTTAGCTGCAACAACAATATCATCTAATGCAAGAAATTCTTCCATTTCTTTTTCTCTTCTCGGATTCCTTTTGCACAGCCCTTGCAAAGCAGAAACGTTCCCCTCTTTTAATCTATCTGACACCAAACAATTTTTTTCCGCTTCCAGATGGTAGAGTCAAGGGAAACTCTCCTTTACTCTTTGACCATTCTGTCATACATCTTTCCAAAAATAAGTTAATTTTCATGCTCGTATCCTTCTAACAAATAAATAATCAAGAAAGATATCCCTAACTCAAGCTCATCTTTAATCAGAAAAATGGATAGTCATGTGCCCAAGATACCACGCTTAACTATCAGATCAGCACCAATACCATTAAACGTATGTATAGATCTAATACAACCCAACCACGAGTCCCGCTCCACTTTTAAACTATATCAATATTTAGCAAGGAAATTGTTTTTTGGTTTGGTCACCAGCTCCCACAAAACTCACTGAATCTTCCTCTTATTTTCATTTCCACCCCAAAGAAAACGCCTTATCAACCCTTTTAACAAATCAATAATTTTTCTAGGCGCCTTGAACATAGAAAAATAGTAAAAGGGAAGAATACTCAAAATCGCATTCAAAAGTGTAAGTCTCCCCCTAAATACAGATTTCCAGCCTTCCATAAGGAGAGCTTAGATTTACACTTCTCCACGACCAAGAACCAATTTTTGAGAGCTTCATATTGGCGCAAATTGGAAGCCCGAGATAACTAAAGGAGAAAGAGGCATGCTCACAATGCAAAATACTAGCAAGCTGGCTGTTATTCTCATCATCCACCCCAATACCATAAACATTGATTTCAAGATATTCACCTTAAGCGTGGAGGCTAGATGAAAGCATCTAAGGATTCTATTCAAGTTAATAAAATTAATTTCAGACAATTCACCGATAAACATGAAATCATCCGCATACACTAGATGTGAAAGATAAGGCCCATTATGAGGTAAATAAATACGTTGAAAAATATGCTTGTCACATGCCTCTTGAAAGAAGATAGTGATACCCTCCATAGTCGAGACAAAGAGAAAAGGCGAAAGGGGCTCTCCTTGTCTAATCCTGTTTTTACATCAAACCCCTTCGTAAAATAACCATTCACTAAAATAAAGGCTCTACCAGATGATAAGCACCCCTTCATCCAATTCCTATATCTCCAACCGACTCCTATTTGTTCCAACATTGAATCTAAGTAATTCCAATTAAGAGAGTTAAACGTCTAATCAAAATCCACTTTGTAAATGAGAATTTTCTAATGAAAACATGGATTGGGTATACCTATGTTGTATATCTTAACTTCTCCATAATGATAGGCAGGTCTCTACACTAAAAGTAAAGATAGTATGATTTATATGACCATTTGTGCGAAATTAAAGACTCATACTTGTGTTTTCTAATTTCACATAAGTTGTACTTTTTCATAATTAATATACACAGGTTCACCAGTGTGAGGAATTTTTCAAGGGCAATGTTTCTTTTCTATGATCTTATAATTCTCTCAATTAACACGATAGATTGTGTACATTTTCTATCTCTCAAAACTTGAATCATAAACACCATTGGGGGAATCGAAGGCTACATAACGGGACATCTATTATGCAATAAACAATCTAGATAATCATGTAAGAAGTAGGTTTGTCAGAGTGCTTAATCCTAACAAACGTGGATTTCGGAATGGAAATAGACAATTACTTTTACCAGAAGAAGATACATTTACCCTGACTGGAGTAAACAAGATGTTATGAAGCATGAGGAATTGGATTTGTTAGATCGGAAGGCCCTTGGAGTCATTCAGTTACCATTGGCGAATATTGTTGCTTACAACATCGTCAACGAGGAAACAACTTTTGGACTGATCAATGAACTATCTAATATGTATGAGAAGCCCTCTGCAGCAAATAAGGTGTTCTTGATCATGTAGTTGGTTAACACGAAGATGAAGGAATGTGGTTCAGTGATAGACCACTTCAAAAAATTCAACTAAATAATATCGAAGCTGGTATCTTTTAACACTGGATTCGAAGACGAAGTCCAAGCATTACTACTATTATTTTTTTCTTCGATAACATTGGTTTTGAAATGGTGACTGCAGTTAACAGTGCATCCAAAACAATGAAGCTTATGTTTGATGGCATTTACGATTTAATCCTTGGTGAGAATATCCGTAAGAGGAATGTAGGTGAGTGCTCCAGTTGTTTGATGAGTACCAAAGAATAAGTGAGAAGGTCCAACATATGAAGTTGTGGGATAACTAGAAGTAAACCATGGAGGAGAGGAAATTCTAGAGGTTGGAAAGACAATACATGTTTGAATTGCAAAGAAAGTGGTCATATTTAAAAAACTAGTGTCTTAAGCCTTCAACAGATAAAGGGATGAAAGAAGTAAATGTGGTAGGAGATTGTGATGCTGCAAATATTTGCTGAATATAGAGTTTCATCGAGTTATAAATAACGGATAAAGTTACCTCATTCAATGCAAGCCATTGTAGAGAAGTAATCCAAAACTTCGGGTGTTTTATGTTGGATTAGGGGTCTAAGCCCATAACTATAATTGTAATATACTTGAATTGATAGTAATACAGTCCTTTTGGGTTGCTCTCAAACCTAGCAATTGGACAGGATGACTTTTAAAGAGAGAATTGATTTATTATATGATTAATAAATTGTAATAATTAGTTTATTAATTTATTATGTGATGATAAATTAATTGGAAACTAGTTTAGAATTAATTAGAATTAATTGGAATTAATTTGAATCAATTTGAGATTAATTAAAAGTGTAGGGGCTGAATTGTAATTGTTCAATAGTTGAGCAATGGATAATGTTGGGGAATATATGTTGGACGATTTTATAAGGATTTATCCTTATTAAAATCGCCAACTATATATAGCAACTAAAGGGTTTGAATTTAAAGATAAAATGTTTATACAGTTTGAATTCAAATAAGGTTTATCTCTAAGGTTTATCCTTAATCATCATTGAGGTTATAAAAGCCTCCCTTGGCACCTCATATAATGTGCCAACTTTTAGTTGACAGTTCTCTGGAGTTTTTCTCTCCCCTCTCTATAGTCTTCCTTCTTGCTAGCTTGGGTGTGAGCCATTAGAGGCACGACAATTGTGGTGATTGCTTCCAAGAGATCTACAAGTGAAGGAATCTTGTTATTTACTATAATAACAATAAGGTATGTAATCCTAAACCCTTCTTTAGTATAAATTACCTAGGGCTTCTAGGGTTTCTTATTTGATGTCCTTAGTTATAGGTTCAATCAAGGTTGTAAAAATCGCTTGACGGTAGCTTGACGGTCGAGTGGGGTTAAGGGATTAATCGAATTAATCGGGGATTAGTCGGGGATTAATCGGAGACCTTAAATTATAAAGGAATTCATTTAAAAATATATAAATATAAAAAATAACAAAGTTTGACTCATTTTATTCCGAAATACACATAAAATATTAGCACATTTGTTTATTTTTATTCTTTAATATTGATTTTTTTTAGTTTTCTTGAGTTATTAGAGAGTGTTTGTGTCGTCATTTAAAAATAAAAAAATAAAAAATAAATTAAAAATTTGAAAAAATGAAAAAATGACCGCCAAGACCGATTAATCGGCCGCCAAGGCCGATTTTTGCAGCAAACCGTCAAGCTGGCCGATTAGGCCTAATCGTAATCGGTTGAAGGCCGCCATGCGACTAATCGTCGATTAATCGGCCGCCAAGGACGATTTCTGCAACACTGGGTTCAATAGTGAAAACATAGATCCTTTAGGTTGCATGTGAACTTAAGGGTTTTAAGTTTATTTGTTTTACCTAAATCCTAATATTTTAGTGGCAGGGTGAGGCTTGTGGACATTTATCGCCTAGATATCACAAGAATGGGGAATGTTGTCCAATAGACATCCTTGCGCTGAACTGGACATTGAAAATTGTCAATTTCATATCGAACTTGAAGCAGAAGCTGATATTAAGGGCAATTAGATGATGAGGGACACCATTTTTTAGTTTGGTAATCACCAATGGAAAGTGATGAAGGGAACCTAGTAGTTGCTCGAGGTCAAAAGTGGGGAACCTTTTATAATGTCGAGGCTTTAGTAGGAGAAACAAATGATGCAGTCGAAGATATGAAGACTTCTTGATGTGTTTAGAATAATCCAGTTTTAAATTTATAATCATAACTAACCAGGGGTAGGACTAAACACAACCAGGCAAGTGTACCCGATCATATAATAGCATATGAGTGGTAAGTATGGGTGTCAAACTCTCAGGGAACGGGCTTGATTGATAAAGTAATTACAATTAAATGTCAAACAGAATTCTAATTGAAATAAAAATAAATTTACTAAAACCTATTAACTAATTTAATATATAGAAATAGTCATGGATTCCAAATTCAATCAAGGTTTTAAAGGATATACTACTTGATTTGATTTAAGTTTAGTTATGGTTGACTTGTGGCAGTGCAATGGCTAATCTCAATTGCTTCCCGATTACTAAATTGCTTAGTTTCTTGGTTCAAGTACTAATTCTAGTGGCTCTAAGGATTCTAATTAAGATGACCATATGCCTTAGTTACCCTTATTGCCACTTAGTTTCATATTACAGATTTACTTTGCCAATCCCAATGGTCATGGAAATTACCTAAATTACGTAGAATGGCCATATGATTCAAACACACACACACACACATAAATTGAAGTTCTATTATCTATGTCCTAACCCTAGGATTTGGTCCATCACTAGTCATACATGTCTAATTGCCATAATTTAGTTATGATTCCAGTTGTGTAATCAGATTGGTCTTTTAAACTACACAATTAGCAATAAGTCATAAATATCATGTCTTCAACACATATGATCTCTGAATAAACAAGTATAATAAAGCAAATAACTTTTCTCAACCAAGCCTTCAAATTCAACTAAACACTACATTTTCAGCAATACCTTGCAGGGTTTTAAACCATATATAGCAACAAGAAACAACTCAAACTCATATTCAGAAAGTCATATGAATAAAAAGGACAAACCAAAACTGAAATCCAATCTTCTTAAGCTAAACCTTCAGTTCCATTGCTTGGAATCCTTCCGCCAGCCTCCATTAATGCTAGAGTACCTTCAACAATACCTTATAGGTTTAAAACGTCGACTAAGGTTGATATTGGATGAGAAAAGTATAAACTTTTTTTGACCTCCTTCTAATTTTCCAAAAAACCTTTACTTATAAGACTTTAAACCGACATCAGAACGCGTCGCTACGTCCTTCGAACCGCGAAGCGTTTGTTATGTTTATCCCGATTTTAGTGTAGTCGTTATCTATTTTCGCGACGTTATCTAGGCGATTAAGGCGTCGCGATTGTCAAGTTAGTAGATTTTCTAGATAGCTTTGAATTCAGTCCATATTCCGCTCCAGTTCGTTCCTTTTTGGATCAATAACCCCTAACTCTATAAAATAGCATATTCCAATTATAATGAGTATCTTTTATCCTATTTATGTCAATTAAAACCAAAAAAACACTTATATCGCCCAAAATATATGTATAAATATGGCCATATCAAAATACCCCACACTTGGCTTTTGCTTGCCCTTAAGCTAACTAAAGTTAATTTAGCCCTTTAAAACATTTACCTCAACATTTTTCAAATGTCGTAATTAACTAAATTACCAATACCATAAATACTGTACACAAATAAATAAGTAAACTTTATCTAGAATCATATACATAAGTGTGTATATATCCGCTTTAAGTAATCATGTTCCAAACAAACTTATTTCCCCTAAGCAATAAGTTGATAGTGTGGCAACTACTCATTTTTGCATCCCCTAGATGTATACCCTTTCAACACTCCCTAATCTTAAGACGTATTGTTGAATTTCTAAAATTACCCTTGTACCATACAATCCATAACAACTTTCACATATATTTCTTTATTTGATTTCTACTTTTTAGCACTTTATTGCTATAATGCTATTCTTTATTATTATTTATCATTTTGCTTTCAATAGCTTATGCAATTCTGAAATTTTTTTTGTGAAAGGTACCCATGCTGCACTGATTATTACCAAATATATTTAACACATTTACTTTCCCGTACCTTTGGAACTCGTGACTTTATGTGGAACTTTTGATTATAAATGTTCGACTGAAGATTGTATATAGTTTTCTTATTCAAATTCCACAAGCCACTAAGTAAATTCCACGACTTTCTATAAAAGTCATGTAGCGAACTATCAATAAAATTATCCCAAACCAGTTGGTCTTAGGTAAATATGTGGAAGAAACACCCTTTTCAAGTTTAATGACACAAACATCGCAGGCCACAGATTGAATTTCCCTCCTGAGTTTCAAGTTTACGATACAATTTCTCAATTTGATATAACTTTAAGCTCTTTATTGCTTCTCGGGATTTTTTTTCTCGTTTTAGTGCATTTATTTATAGAGTTTTTTTTGCTCAGTTTAGTAACAACATAAGCCTCATATGTTTGAAACCTTGAAAATCTAACTCAATCTATTTTGACTGGGGCTCAGTAATGTTTACATAATGTTTACAATTAAAATGCTATTGGTGAGAATACCATATACTAATATGCTTTTAAAAGGTTTAATTCTTCAACAATGCAAAACCATCATTCAATCATCACATTAACTACATACTAACTTACAATTCACAAGTCTACCTAGAATAGCCACAGTTACTATATATGAAAGCTAAATATAACCTAAATAGCGAAGCAAGATGGTCTGAAAAATATATGTCATCATGAACGAGATATATACCTAGGTGAAGAAAGTCAAAAGAGAAGTTTTTATCTTTAAAGTAGACTTTGAGAAAGCTTTTGATTCTCTAAATTAGGGTTACTTGGATTTGATCATGGAGCAAATGGGTTTTGGTTTAAAATAGAGAAGTTGGATTAGAGTGTGTCTTTCTTCCAGAAGGGCTTCTATTTTGGTTAATGCCTCTCCTACTAAGGAATTTGAGTTTCAAAGAGGCGTTAGGCAAGGTGGTCACCTTGCCCCTTTTCTTTTTATAATTTCCATGGAAGGTCATAGTGTGGCGATTAAAGAAGCTTGTGATAGACATTTCTATAAAGGATTGTCATTTCCAAATAGTAGGCCTTGTATTTCTCATATTTTATATATGGACGATGTCATGTTTGTTGGAGAATGGTTGGAGTTGAATTCCATCAATCTGAATAGAATCCTTAGATGTTTATTTCTTGCTTCCGTGCTCAAAGTTCATTTGCTTAAAAGTAGAGTTTTTGGCATTGGGTGACAAATCAAGACATTAGTCGCCTTGTGAACATTTTTGCATTGTGAGTTGGCTTCTTTTATGTTTGTATATCTTGGTCTTTCGATCGGGGCTAACATGAAGCATATAAGGAATTGAACAAATTCAATTCTAGACTTTCCGCATGAAAGGCTAGAAATCTCTCGTTTGGGAGAAGGCGTCCGACTCTTGTGAAGTTGGTTTTGGGTAGCCTCCCGTTATATTATTTTTCTATTTTCAATGCTCCTAAAAAAGTTGTTGAGAGATTAGAAAGTATTAGGATGCAGTTTGTTTAGGTGGTTGAGAAGAGAAAAAGAAAATTCATTAGGTTGCCTGGGAGGTTGTGGTGAAGCCGAAGCATCAAGGAAGCCTAGTTGGATGTCTTAGATCTTTGAACTTGGCTCTTTTAGCCAAATGGTGGTGGAGGTTAAAGATTGAGCATAATTCACTGTGGTCCGCGTGTATCAAATCCTTGCACATCCTTGCACAACCTAAACGGTATAAACGGTGAGAAGATGTCTAGGAAATGGGTCACGAGAACTTGTTTTATATTTCTCATATACATGTTGAGTTGGAGGACCGTGGTGTTTCTTTTAGGGATCTCTTTTATCAGAAGGTGGGAGATGGGAATTGCATGCACCTTTAGAAAGATTGTTGGTTAGACATGAACAGTCTCAATGATACTTTCCCTATGATTTACGCTCTTGAGTCTAATAAAAATTGCATGGTGGCTGAAAGGTGCAAGTGGTTCACGGATGGCAAGTTTGGAGGTTTTGGAAAAGGCAGCCAAAGAAGGAGGTTGAGATTGTGAAGTTGAATCTGCTTAGAGAGGTGATAGCCACAGTGTGTCTCAAGGATGGGGCTGATTCTTGGAAGTGGAAGCTAGGCAATTCTTGTCTGTTCTCTGTCTATTCTTTTCGGCAGTTGATTTCTAACAGATCGGGTAATGAGGATAACACAAAAGACTTCAAATGGGTGAATTGGGTTCCCGATCAAAGTAAACAGTTTTGTGGGGAGATTGATTTTGGGAAAGATCCTCGTCGAAGCTAATCTTATTCAGAAAGGGGTTGCTTTAGATTCGGGTGGCTGTCCTTTTTGCGATCATCATACCGAAGACGTCGAGCATTTGTTTTTTGAATGTCATTTTTCGTTAACGGTTTGTTTCGTTGGAGTGGGGCTTTTAATTCTGCCCCGCCTGCAAATATGGTTTGTCTAGGTTGGTGGCAACTATGGTGTTGAGCAAGAAGAAAGATAAATTGAAGCTCGCGTTGTTGTATACTTCTATCAGGTGCATTTGGGTTACACGTAATGAGGTTAGGTTTCAAAAGAAAAGAAAGAAATCAACGACACTTTCAAAGGAGATCCGATCTACGTGTTTTAATTGGATTAGTTGTAGATCCTCTTTGTCTAATTGTGTTTCAAATAGTTGGATTTCCTCTCCTTTGACCGCTTGTATTAGGTAAATATTGTTTCTTGTTGGCTTTAAGCCTTTTTATGCAGTGCCGTTCAAAAAAAAAAAAAAAAAAAAAAAGGACATGTAATTAATTAACAAAGCTCACATCTTTTTAGCCCTACTCAAAATGGACTTAGCGAACCATTTTAATTATCTTTGGTTGGCCAAATCATTGGGGCTGGGCCGACATAAAACAGCATCAGAATACGTGGATAGAAACATAATAGATAATGATCTAACTAAGACCAGATAACGGGCTCATAAAAGATATATGTGATTGTGTATGTTTGGTTTTATGTGTGAATATAAAGTATTCACAGTTATACGATAGAGCTTTCTATTCAAATTTCTGGTTATTATGGGTGGCCCAAACTCCAAAGGCAGCAATTCCAGGAAATTGTAAATAAATCTGAAAAAAAAAAAAAAAAAAAAAAACAAATATGTTTCCCAAAACTCATATATCGAATGGAATAGATGGGAGAAAAACGAGTTAAATAAGAGCAAACCTCTTTCTTCTTCTTTTTTTTATTTTTTTCTTTTTTTGCAAATGCTGTTGTTGGCTACAGGTCGTGGCGGTATCATTGGCTCGGTGTCACCCCCCGCGGCCCATTTCGTTTTAGCTGATGTTTTTAGTTTAGGGCTAATAAAACACCCGTACTTCAAAATTAGGTTTAAGCATTATATTTTATTTGTTTTATAAAAAACATTCATACTTTTAAAAAAAATATAAAAACCACTTATATTTTCAAAAAAATCAATTGCGACCACTATAACAAATAAAAGTCATGATTGTATTCCGCCAACTCGAAACACTTCTTTCATCCGTTGTATTTAAAATTTAATGGATTCACTTAGACACCCCACGTAATTGCAACGTGACGGAAGAGCTGCACTTAAGAAGACAAAATTCACATGTAGACAACTTTATGTATAATTTTCACTGGAATGGAGTTCCAATATCTGCTTCAAATATCGCTATAAACTTTTCACATAATCATTCGATAAAAATAATCTTTAAAATTTTCAAAATAAAACGAATGGTGATCACTATGAATTTTTTTAAAGTATGAGTGGTTTTATGGAACAAAAAAAATAGTGGTTAAACAACAATTTTAGCCAAATTATAATGTTTTTTATGTTATTAACCATTTAGTTTAATTATTGAGCCTAATTTATATTAGTTATTTTTAAGCCCAGTACGATTTGTTTTAATTATTTTGAATCCTGAAATTTAAAAAGTTTAGGAAATTCAACAAAAAGTAATGTTGTGATATTTAATTCTTCTGATCATTTTGGTAAATATTCAAATATTGAAAATATTCATAAACTTATGATCTAATACATGGGATCTAAAACGCGATATAAATGCTATTTGAAAACTTTAAATTTTGGGAATCTTTTACGTGATATTGGATGTCGGGAAAATTACATTTTCGCATTTTTGGCCGAATCTTATTTTGGAAGTATGATCATACTAAAAATACTTGTTTTAGTTCTGAGAATAATATGAGGAGCCCTAACTTGTAAATTTTAGAATAAATTATATAAATATCCCACATGTTTTGTAAAAAACAAAGTTTTCGTTCAAAATTTTTTTTTTTTGCAACCATTTTGTTTTACGAGATTGATTATGGTTTTGGTCACCAATTTCTTGCCTTATGTAATTTTTTTCTATTGAATTATAATTTATAAATATGGAAACCCCAATACCCAGCTCCAGTATACCCTAAAATAAACACAATAGTAACTCAAAATAAATAATAAAAAAGACCCACACAGAATTAGGTCACGCCATCACCAAAAAAATGCGTTACCTAAAGACGATCGAGAACGTAAGTGTACTTTTCGTAAAGGTTTGACCAGCTTTCCATGAATAAAAGCTCAAGACCTGTGTGTGATTAAAACCTTCAAGCTTCAATAGCTTTACAATACAAAGTCGGAAGCTTTTTGTTTTGTTGTGTGATTAAAACCTTCCTGCTGGTCATTAAACCCAAAACACAACCACACTTTCGATTTTAATGTTACACGACAAAAATCAAACCCCAAACACAAAAACTTCCTCCGTGATTTGAAGTTTTTATGGAGGTATGTCTTTCTCACTAACACACGTCATTGATTCACGATATTCATAAGACTGGAGATCCAATCAAACTTAACATAGAACACTTTGTCAAACAAAAGTGCAACAAAGAAAATGTTAGTTTTTAGGATAAATCTCATCTGATTTCATTAGATGGAAATACGTATATAATACAATGTACATGGATATGGGCCGTATGCAATACAGGGCTGGTTACAACATAATACAAGAATAAGGCCTTAACAAATACATTACGAGAACTACATATATACGCTAACATCCTCCCGCAGTCTGCACATGGTGAGGATCACGAACGTTGAGACTGAATCGGAAATCAAGGAATAGGTCGGACGGGAGTCCCTCAGTAAAAACATCGGCATACTGGGAAGCCGAGGGCACATGAAGAGTGTGTACGTGCCCTAATGCCACTTGATCTCGAACAAAATGAATGTCTATCTTCGTATGTTTGGTACGATGATGTTGAACGGTGTTGGTAGACATGTAAACGGCACTGCCGTTGTCATAGTAGACATAGTGGCAGATGTAGGGGAGCAATGTAGTTCATGTAAAAAGGTTGCGTAGCCAACACGTTTCAGCAACAACATTGGAAACGGCCCGGTATTCGGCTTCAGCACTGGACAGTGAGATCGTAGCCCGACGCTTGGAGGACCAGGAGAGAATATTATTCCGAAGGAAACACAGTAACCAGAGGTAGGTCGTCTGGTATCAGGACACCTGGCCCAATCAGCGTCGGAGTAGGCTGTGAGAGCATAGGAGGTGTCCGAGTAAAGCTGTAACCTATGTGAACGAGTGCCTCGAACGTATCGTAGGATCCTGTTAAGAGCTGTGTAGTGAGGCTCCCTAGGATCACACATGATGCATGTGAAGACATATCTGTTGAACAACATATGAGATGTCTGGTCTGGTGAACGTGAGGCACTGAAGAGCACCGACGAGGCTGCGATAAAGAGTGGGGTGGTGGGTCCAGAGCCATCAAGTTTTGTCAGTGTGTCAACCGGAGTGCGAGATGGTTTACATTGTGCCATGTTGGCATGCTGCATTATTTCAAGAGCATATTTTTGTTGGGATAAAAACATGCCCCGGTGGTCCCAATAACAGCGATCCCAAGGAAATAATTAAGGTCTCACAGGTCTGTTATGGCAAACTCCTTGGCTAACATGGCTGTAAGCTGTGTCAACAAGGTTTGAGAAGAAGCTGTTAAGATAATATCATCAACATACAATAATAAATAAGAAGTTTGAACTCCCTGATGATATATGAAAAGAGATGAGTCACATTTGCTGTTTGTGAATCCCATCTGCATAAGATAACGCGCAAAGCGCTAAAACCATGCCCCCAGAGCCTGTTTGAGACCATACAGAGAGCGTCATAAAAGACAGACGTGATCAGGATGAGACGGATGCCGAAAACCCGGAGGTTGGTGTATGTAAACGGTTTACAAGAGATAGCAGTGTAAGAAAGCATTTTTCACCTCTAGTTGTTGTATGTGCCAATGTGCAGAAATAGCCAAACTAAGGATGGTATGAATGGTGGCCGGTTTGACAATCGGGCTAAAGATCTGATCACAGCCAATCCCTGGGCATTGACTCCTCCAATTGGCTACAAGACGGACTTTATATCGAGCTAAAGAACCATATGCATTGTGTTTCTTTTTTCACAACCAAATACAATTCACAATATTAGCGGCAAGGGTCGCAGAACAAGTATCCACGTACCATTAGAAATAAGTGCTTTATATTCCTGTTTCATGGCAGCATGCCAGTTAGGATCACGAAAAGCATGAGCATAAGACCGAGGTTTAGGAGAGGAGATGTCAGTGTGAAGATTGAGCTTTTGGATAGGTTTGGAGATGTAATGTCTCGATCTGGTGGTCATGGGATGGACTTAGAAAGAGGGTAGAAACACAGTAGGTAAGGGGGCTGCATGTTCGGTAGCCGGAACGTTGTGTGATTCGTAGGCATGGGTAAGGTAGGCGTAGTGGATGAAACGGAAGTTTGGGCAGTGGTTAGGGGTGTTATTCGGGCGGGTGATTCGGGTTTCGGGTTATTCTAGTACGGGTTATTCGGTTTTTGAGGAAGGGGTTAACCGATCGAAACCGAACCGTTTAAGGTTCGGGTTATTTGGATAACGGGTTAATCGGGTATGGGTAATTCGGGTACGGGTTATTTGGGTAACAGGTTAACCGGTTATGGGTAATTCGGATATGGGTTATTTGGATAACATAAATACGTTTATACACTACATTGTGTATGCTCATTTTTACCAATAAATTGCATGACATACACACACAAAGCATAACATAACAAAATCTACCATGCCAAGCATTTCTTTAATCGTAAAAGCAATTGTGCGTAATTGTTCACAATCTGATTAACAAAAGACAATTTGATTAAAAATAAGCATCAAGACCGAATCTTTGCCAAGAAAATCAATACCACTAAAAGCAATCGGCTTTGGGGTTTTGGTTCGACTTGCAAAGTAAAATTAATCGACTACAGTAAAATTAAGCAAGCAAAATTTAAGAAAACGGAAGTAAGGGCGTAAAGATGATCACATTCAAACCAAAAACAATTAATTTTGGGTTCGAATTGCAAACTAAAATTAATCGACTGCAATTGTTTGTCCTGTGTCCTAAATTTTTTTTTAGAATTAATTGTTTACAAATCTACCCTCATACTATGTGAAATATATAATATTTTCTAGTGTTCTTTAAACCTTATTCGGGTAATACGGGTTATCCGAAATCTCATAAGCATACCAATCAACCGAATCGAATAACCCGAATAAGTCATTCAAAACCCGAACAAGCCACCCGAAACCCAATAACCCGAACCGTTTAACCCATTTCTTATTTGGTTCGGGAGGGTTATTCAGTTTCTGTTTTTTTCGCACCCCTAGCAGTGGTGGTGGGAGGAGACCGTAGGAGGTTGGTGGATAAGGTGTTCGGGGCGGTGTCATCATCGTGAAGGAAGTCATAGGGTGGTGTTTCGGTTCGTGTCATGGAGCCGAACGGGAACACCGTTTCGTCGAAAGTAACGTGACAGGATATAATAATTTTCTGGTAGCAAGGTCGAGACAGCGATATCCACGATGTTGTGCAGGATATCCAAGGAAAATGTAGGGTGTTGTTCGGGTGAGAGTTTAGGAGGTGTGGGAATATGTGGAAAACAGAGGTCGAAGACTCGTAAGTGGACATAAGTTGGGAGTTTTTGATATAGTTTGTTGTACGGGGTGTCATTGTTGAGAGTGGTGGTGGGAAGTATATTTAGTAGGTGGGTTGCCAGTAGGTGGGGGTAAGTGAGCATGAAATAGAAGATATTGGATACAGCTGTTGATGGTACGGATGATTCGCTCAGACTTCTCATTTTGTTGGGAGGTATAAGGACACGAAAAACAGATGTGAAGACAGCCTTAGAGCGAAGCGGATAAACCCAAAGAAAATGTGAAAACTGATCAAGAAACACCACATAATATTTTAAACCACCAACACTTTGAATGAGAGAAGTCTACACGTCAGAGTGTATAATTTGAAACTGGAAAGTAGCAACAGCACCAGATAAAGAAAAAGGCAAACAAACATGTTTTCCTAACTGACAAGCAATGCATAGACTCGTGTTTTTAGTGTTTGCACAAGGAATAATATTATGAGAAACTAAAAATTGAAAAATGTGACGTCCCGGATGACTGAGACGTTGGTGCCAAAGAGATGAGTTGACAGAGACAAGAGCTTGAGTAGACGTCGGACTGGAAGTGAAAGTATACAAATCACAAGTGCTGTCACATCGGGGCAAAGTTTGTTTGGTTCGATAATTCTTTACAGAGAAACAAAATTCATCAAATTCAATAGCACATTTATTGTCACGAGTGAAACGATGAACAAAGATCAGATTTTTTAATAATACTAGGTGTGATAAGGACATGATTCAAATGAAGGGTACAATAAGGATTAAGACATGAAATAGATGCATTGCCAGATTTTGTAACGGGAATGTAAGACCCGTCACCAACGAGCACAGACGGAATTAAGCACTTATTGCTAATGAAAGTGAGAATACATGTGTTCGCGTGAAGATGAGATGTTGCACCAAAATCTATGTACCATTCATTCGAGGTCGGGTCTTGAAATGCCACAGTATTGTATGTTTGAGGAATAGTGGTAGGTTGATTGTTAGCGGGAGATCACCTCTCCAAGTCCATGTGCTCGTGGGTGAGAGCGTTGGTTGGCTGCCTAATGAAGTGAGCATGATACGTAAATGAAGGGCCAACAGGTGACGCGCCTTGATGCTGGAAAGGCGGGCCTGTAGCAGCGCTGCAGTGGGCTATCGCTGGGAGGATGCAGTCGGATATGGACCAGGAGCAGGTGGTGGTTGGGCCCAGTAGAATTCGGTAGAGGCAGGAGACCATTTGCAGGTGCTGACATGTTGCATAATTTATTGTCGAGCTGCATAGCCTTAGCATCTTTATTATCGTGAAACAGTCTTTCCAATCTGACCCAAACATCTCGAGCAGTAGCTTGTTTCTTGATAATCATCTAAAGCAGGGATTGAGACATCGTTCCATACAACCACATTTTGACAAGAGAATCAATGCGGTTCCACTCGACTAATTCAGTAGGTTCATCAAGGTGATCCGACACACCAAACCCAATGTAGTGGGTTTCAAATAGCTCGTGCCAAGAGTCATAATTCAAATTTTCGAGATCCAAAAGAAGAGGGATATAAGCGCAAATGTTCGTTATACCGTACGGTTTTTCCAATTTCTTGTCGTCAGGCATTGAACCGTGAGATACGATAGAGTCTTCAAATAGAAAAAAACTACGAGAATTGGGCAGCTATCAAATCACGATTGCCGGATTATGATACAAAGACCTTCAGCAAGAATCAGAAAGAGACAATTAGAAGCAGAGGAAGACCGGTGATGAACTACTGAGGTGAGAGAGACGACCAGGCAGGCGGATGATCAAGCCTCAGGGATTCCGATGAGCAAGAAAATAGTTGCGAGAAAGGGAGAGGACAGGAACGTAGGTTTAGGGGAGATCAGGATGCTCTGATACCATGTTAGTTTTTAGGATAAATCTCATATGATTTCATTAGATGGAGGAAATACGTATATAATACAATGTACATGGATATGGGCCGTATGCAATACAGGGCCGGTTACAACATAATACAATAATAAGGCCCTAACAAATAGATTCGGAGAACTACATATACATACGCTAACATAATAGAATAAAACCTATGTTGATTGTTTTTAATTGTTTCTACAATGAAATATGTAAAGAACTTAGAAGGCGGCATGAATTTTACAACTCATTTACAAGGACAAATGTATATAAATTGTTGACAGTCAATTGTGTCAAAGACCTTCTCATCCATTGAAAGCAAATTTTGTACGTCTTTGTTCATAAGTGGTGAATTTATATGTTGAAAATCAAATGCCAATCTGAAATAATCAAAGATTATACATCAGAGATTTTTTTAGAGAATTAAGTGGGGTGGCCGTCGGTGGAGGTCATGAAGGAGGAAATATCAAGTGGGGTGGTGTGGTCGTTGGTGGTGGTCATTGGAGAAGATGAATCAAATAGGGTGGTGGGTGGAAGAGTAAGCTCTAGTTTTTTATAATATTTGTAGAAAAAGAAAAATATAAAAGAAATTACAAAAAGATATGTAAGAATCTCATTTCATATTGGCTAGAGACGAAAACCACTACAACTATCAGATACATAAAAAGATGTTTTGGATTCAAGGCGCTCTTTTTGTAAATCATGGGATGGATGGAATGAGGTTCCACTTCAACGTGCAATATTCCCCAATTTAAAGAAGATTTTATTGCATTTAACTAGCCATAGTCTAGAAATCATCAAGGTAAAGAATAGTTTCTTCTGTTAAACCTATTTTTAGCTTAATTTTATTTCACTATTCCCAGAGACCATTGTGGTGAATGTAACGCCCGGTTCCTCACAAATGAATTACACCTTGATTTTTCACAATAATCACATCATTTAGAAGCTGTAACCCAAATTAAGAAACAAGTCATACAAATTTGTTATCAAAAGTATAGTTTAAGACCTAAACTATTTACATTAAGAGTTTACAACTGTTATACAAAAACCGGGTCCATTACATATTTCAAAATAATAAGTCTTTCAAGTCCCAAGTCCAAGTTCAGCTATCCATCTACATTAAGCTTCCCACGGTCACCACTACCAGAACCTAACACAACAACAATAACAAAAAATTTATGAGCTATGAAAGCTTAGTGAGTAGTTAAAGGTTAATTGGATCGTATCATCCATCATCTCGTTTTGATCAAGCTCAACAGACTATCTCAGTCCCGAGTGTGATATACACACTATAACTCTTTATTCCATATACTCAATATTGGCTATAGTCAACCAATCAAAACATAGCATACTTCTTATCTGCATTAACATTTCAACAAGCATAATTCATCTAATAATTAACTACTCACCTGATGTCGGGTCACTCTATGGAAATCCTGAACCGCGTGTACCGTGCTCCTGTCTAGCCTTAGATGTATCACAATAGCTCGGGTCAAAACTCAATACTCAAAAATCTCAATATCAACACATCTCAAAAGGATATGTAATTTGGGTAAGAGAAGTTATAATTTCTGCAAAACCACACTCAAACGACCACAAATACACAATAATTATCACACCCGAGAGAAAAGCTTAAGATTATAACTCATTTTCACGTACTAATCAAAGGAATTTACTCAACTCATGCTTAGTTGAAGGTGGTTCATCAATACCACTCAAAACCATCTCAAATCAAAGAATACAACCATCAATTTGAAGATAAAACAAGGAAATTACCTTTTGAACCGCAAGATATCAAACCCTAACTTCAATTCTAAAATTACAAGCCTTAATTTCAACTTTGGAGGGTTTAGGGCAAGTTTCTAGGGATTTAGAGAGAGTTTCACCGAGTTAATTTCTACCCCAAATGAAAGACATCCGCATTTAGAAAGTGAATATGCGCGTGTCACACGCCCCGTGTGAGACCTACTGCATGCTTTCTGAACAATTCCTACATGCCCCGTGTAGGCTTACATGCCCCGTGTAGGTCTGAAAGAGTTACTGTTTGGTTTCTTAAGCTTTTCTACACGACCAGTGTAGCTCTGATTAGGCATTTTACAAGTCCAAACTTTACTCAATTGGGTTTTTAGCGATCCTAACTCATATGGAAACCTATTTAATCTTAATTACACTAAGATTAGCACAAAATCTCTATAATTTAATAATACGGTATTACAAGTTCTTACCCCCTTCAAAAGATTCTGTCCTCGGAATCTCTTGAAACAAAAAGGGATACTTTGTTCGCATCTCCTCATCGGCTTCCCAAGTGACATCTGTACCTCTATGATGGCACCATTGCATTTTTACTACTCCAATCTCTTTATTTTGCAACTTCTTGACCTTTCTATCCAAAATTCGTTCCGACATCTGTTGGTATCTCAATTTCTCGTCTAATTGGACTCCGACCAAGGGTACTCGAGTGGATTTGTCATGCAAGGTCATTTTGAGGTGTGACACTTGGAAACCATTATGGATACCCCTCAACTCATCAGGAAGCTCAAGCTTGTAAGCAACTGCTCCTATTCTCTCCAAAACTAGGAAGGCTCCAATAAATCGTGGGCTCAACTTACCTCTTTTGCCAAATCGAATTACTCCTTTCCATGGAGACACCTTCAACATTACCATGTCCCCGACACGAAACTCTAATGGCTTTCTCCTCTTATCTGCATATTGCTTTTGATGATTTTAGGCTACTCGTATATGCTCGCGGATACTTTGTAACTTCTCTTCGGTCTCGGCTATAATCTCTGGTCCCGCTAATGGTTTTTCTCCTGTCTCTATCCAATAAGTTGGGGTTCGGAACGGGCACCATACAATGCCTCAAAAGGTGCCATCTGTATGCTAGAATGGTAAGTGTTGTTGTAGGAAAATTCTACTAAAGGCAGGTGATCTTCCCAACTGCCCCCAAAATCAATTATGCAAGCTTGGAGCATATCCTCTAAGGTCTGTATCGTCCTTTCCGACTGCCCATCTGTCTGAGGATGATAAGCAGTACTCAGCAAAGCTTTAGAGCCGAAATGTTTCTGAAAACTCTGCCAGAAATGTGAAGTGAAACGACTATCTCTATCCGAGACTATTGAAGTTGGCACTCCGTGCCGTCTCACCACTTCTCTAGTATAAATCTCGGCTAGCTTTGACACTTGATAATCTTCTCGGATCGGAATGAAATGAGCCGACTTTGTCAGCCTATCAACGATCACCCATATCGAATCATATCCTCATGGAGTCCGAGGAAACTTTGTGATGAAATCCATAGTGATCTCATCCCACTTCTTCATTGGTACCGACAATGGTTGCACTGCTCCATACGGCTTTTGATGATTAGCTTTTACTTGAAGACACGTCAAGCAATTCTCTACAAATCGTCCTACATCTCGCTTCATACCGGGCCACCAGTAGTACGGCTTTAAATTGTGATACATCCGCGTACTACCAGGGTGAACCGAATACTTGGTACAGTGAGCATCCTCTAGCAACATCTGTCTCGCCTCGCCATGCTTCGGAACCCAAACTCGCCCTTGAAAAAGTCTTGATTCCTTGTGCATTTTCCACCAGTTTTTCTGCATAACTAATCATCCTCTCTTTCTTCAAATCGTTAGCCTCACTTTGGCATCTGCGTATCACCTTCGGCAATTGACTCACAACTCCCATTCGAGCCGACACGACTCGAATAGGCGGCTCTTTACGACTCAGTGCATCCGCCACTACATTAGATTTACCGGGATGGTAAAGTATTTCATAATCATAATCCTTTAGTAGATCTATCCACCGTCTTTGCCTCATATTTAACTCCTTTTGATCGAATAAGTATTTCAGGCTTTTGTGATCTGTATAAATCAGGAACTGTATGCCATAAAGATAGTGTCGCCACATCTTTAATGCAAAGATTATTGCTGCCAACTCTAAATGATGCACCGGGTAAGCTTTCTCGTGTGGTTTTAGTTGTCGAGAGGCATATGCAATCACATGCCCTCTTTTCATTAGCACGCACCCAAGACCACTTAGGGAGGCATCGTTGTAAAGAACAAAGTCTTCTTTACCTTGCGGTAAGGCCAACACTGGGGCTTTACATAAAATGTCTCTTAATTGTTCAAAAGCCGACTGTTGTGCCTCAGTCCAGCTAAACTTCTACGTCTTCTTGGTCAATTTGGTTAGAGGTGTAGCTATACGAGAAAAGTTTTCAACAAATCGTCGATAGTAACCTGCTAACCCCAAGAAACTACGAACCTCCATCGGACTCTTTGGCTGCTCCCAACTCATTACAGCCTCGATCTTTGCCGGATCCACCTTTATACCATCTTTATTTATCACATGGCCGAGAAATTGAATTTCCCGTATCCAAAACTCGTATTCCGAAAATTTTGCATATTACTTCTCGTCACGAAGAAGATCCAACATCTGTTGCAAATGAAATCCGTGCTCATATCGACTCTTTGAATAAATCAGGATGTCGTCGACAAACACAATCACAAATTTATCAAGAAAAGGACGACAAACCTGATTCATTAAATCCATATCTCGTGCGAAAAGCTATCTTCAGAATATCAACTTTTTGTACTCTCAATTGATGATAACCGGATCTTAAATCTGAAGGGTTTCTATGCAAACAATGAACACAAAAATTCCTATGGTTCACATGCAACCCTAATATATTGATCTATGTTTTCTTCTATGAAGATTAGAACTAAAAACCTAAAGGATACAATTCAATTCTAAAGATGAATTAGGAAAACCAACCTTTGATCTTATGATCCTTTAAGCAGCAGCAAAAGTATCCTGCCTTAAATGCAAGTCACACCCAAGTGATGGAAGAATCAGTCCAGCAGAGTAACACAAAGAGAGAGAGAGAGAGAGAGAGAGAGAGAGATGGCGTGAATATGAGGTGCCAGGGGGTTCCTTTTATAGCCTCCTAGGGTTACACCTGAAACCCTAAGGAGCCTCCAACTGGAAAAGGCTTTTGACCACTTGGACCAGGCTTACCAAAACCCTAATTAGGGTTTCGCCAAACCCTAGAGGAGCCTCCAGGGTGGCGCCATTTTGGCCCCTGGTTTTACCTGGCCAGTTATTCAACTATTGAATAAATGCCAAACCAGTCCCTGCACCTTTTAATTAATTAATTTAATCTCTAAATTAAATCCAATTAATTCTAGATTAAATCTAAATTAATTAATATAGTTTCTAATTAATATATTAACACTTAAATATATTAATAAACCATATATATATTTTCTATTGATTTATTATACAATTAATAAATCAACTATTCTCTATACTAAACTATATATCTATCCTCCATCTATGAGGGCAACCCAAATGGACTTTGCTTTTATTCATAAGATAAATACAATTATAAGTCATGGCTTAGACACCTAGAGAAGCCACTAGCCTTGACATATACACAGGACTCATCTTCACTCCTAGAGAAGCCAAACTCTTTGACTTTCTCATGGAAGCAAAGATTCCAACTGCGAGATGCTTGCTTCAACCCGTAGATTGATCTTTCAAGCTTACATACTTTATCAGGGTGCTTTGTATCTACAAAACCTTCTGGGTGACTCATGTAAACATCCTCAGTCAGTTTCCCGTTAAGGAAAGCGGTTTTGACATCCATCTACCAGATTTCATAATCATGAAATGCAGCTATGGCAAGCATTATCCTGATTGACTTAATCTTGGCTACTGGTGAGAAGGTTTCATCATAGTCAACCCCCGGGGTTTGAGTGAATCCCTTCGCCAGCAGCCGAGCTTTATAAGTATGCACTTTTCCATCCATGTCGGTCTTCTTTTTGAAGATCCACTTGCATCCGACTGTCTTTCGACCCGGTACATTGTCAACCAAGTTCCAAACTTGATTGTCATACATGGACTTTATCTCGCTGTCCTCTTTGGATATGAGTTCTCTCTCTCGAAAGAACCCCCGTATCGCTACAAAGACCACGTCCTCGCTCGGTCTGTAGAACAAGTATCCAAAAGACTGTTTCGGGTATTCGATGAAGTAACACCTCTCACTTCTTTCTGAAAGCTTATCTGAAGTATCTCGTCTCACGAATGCTTCACAGCCCCAGACTTTGATGTGTGCCAACGAGGGAACTTTCCCCGACCACATCTCGTGCGGTGTTTTCACAACCTTCTTGGTTGGGACAAGATTTAGGATATGGGCGGCAGTCTCTAAGGCATACCCCCATAAATGGATTGGAAGTGAGGCTCGACTCATCATGGAACGAACCATGTCCAACAAGGTTCGGTTTTGCCTCTCAGCAACACCATTCAGCTGAGGTGTTCTTGGCGGTGACAACTGTGAAACAATTCCACATTCCTTGAGGTAATCGACAAACTCGATACTAAGATACTCACCGCCTCTGTCGGATCTAAGCATCTTTATCTTTCTGCCCAATTGATTTTCCGCTTCATTCTTAAACTCTTTGAATTTTTCAAAGGTGTCCAACTTATTCTTGATTAAGTAGACATATCCATATCTACTAAAATCGTCGGTAAAAGTCACATAGAACCGCGTGCCATCTTTAGTGGTTGTTCTGAAGGGACCACACACATTTGTGTGTATGATATCCAACATACCTTCACCTCTTTCAAAGGAACCTTTGAATGGTGATTTTGTCATCTTGCCAAGTAATCAAGATTCGCATACATCATCCGACCCGAGGTCGAATGATTCCAACACTCCATCCTTTTGGAGTTGGGCGATGCGTTTCTTGTTTATATGGCCAAGGCGACAATGCCACAGACATGCCTTTTCTACATCGCTTGAAGCATCAATAGTTAAAACATTTTTATCATAATAGTCAACACACATAATAGATTCATACACTCCATCACAAGGCATAACATTAAATATAAAAACATCATTTTTGAAAACCGAAATTGAACCATTCAATTTATTAAACTCATAGTAAAAACCTTGTCTGAACAATGCATGAAATGAAATTATGTTCTTTGCCATATCAGGCGCATAGCAACAATTATTTAAATCTAATCTAACTCCATTACTCAGCATCAGTCTATAAACACCGATCTTGGTAACAGGTGACGTTCGCCTATTGCCCATGACCAGGTTCAGTCTGCCATGCTCCAGTTCCCCACTTTCCTCTAGGCCCTGCAAATCAGAACAGATATGAAAACCACATCCTGTATCAAGGACCCATGCGGTGTAACTCAGCTAGATTTGCCTGGTTGTTGTTCAAATGATACGCCAGTGTGAACTGGTCATAAGAACTGGGCAAGAGTACACGATGAGTTTTCTTGAAAAAGCTAGATTTGTAGAGCATCAGATAAATACTGAGAAGAGAAAGATTGATAAATATGTGTGGGGATTGAAAACTAGAATTCGAGAAATTGTACAACCGCTTCAGTTGTCTTCCTTCCGACAGGTGGTGGATAGAGCCACAGAAAGAGAGACGAAACTTCAGAGACAGGAGGAGGAAAAGAAAGTTGTGGAAACTAAACGAAAAGCGGAGGAACAACCGTGGATGCCTCAGAAAAAGTCGCAACAGACGGGGTCCAATTTTAAAGGCAAAGGTCCGAAAGAGGAAGCAAAGTGGTGTGAAAAGTGCAGGAAAAAGCACTTTGGAAATTGTCGAGCCGATATCCCATCGTCGGGTTTTCATAACTGTGGAAAGCAAGGGCATATCGCTCGAGATTGTCGGGCAGAGCGGAGGTGTTTCCATTGTGGGGCTACAGATCATATTCACCCAAACTGTCCCGAGATAAAAGCTGGAGCACCTAGTGATATACCCAGAGAGGAGCGGGGAGGAAAGAAAGAAGAAGTAAAGGGTCGGGGAGCACCAGTGGCATCACGGGCATTCCAAATGACAGGGGAAGAGGCTCGTGAAAATACTGACGTAGTTACAGGTATATTCACTCTAAATTCAATTCCAGTATACTTAATATTTGATCATGGAGCTACGCAATGTTTTGTATCAACATCTATGATGTCTCGTTTAAATATTCCCCTAACTCCTATAGATGAAAGTTTGGAAGTAGCAATGGCAGATGGTAGGTATGTTTGGGTGTCAGAACATATTGAAGGTTGTCAGCTTAAGATCTACGGGACCACTTTCCCTATAGATCTGAAGCCGATGACTACCAAGGAGTTTGGAGTAATTGTGGGTATGGATTGGTTGGCAACAAATTATGCTAACATGGATTGCAGAAACAAAAATATTACAGTTTTAACACCAGAAGGGGCATGGATTAAAATCCAGGGCGAAAGACCGCGTCTGAGAATGCCGGTTATTTCCTTTGCTCAAGCCCGGAGTAGTGTCAGTAAAGGAGGGACGTCTTATTTAGCATATGTGTCTTTTGCTAAATCAGATCAGGTGGGAAAAGAAAGTGTAAAAGTTGTAAATGAATTTCCAGACGTTTTTCCTAAAGAACTCCCTGGATTACGACCAGATCGACAAGTCGAATTTACAATTGAATTGGTTCTGGGGGCCGCACCTGTTGCTCGGGCTCCTTATCGATTGGCACCTTCAGAAATGGAGGATTTGAGGAAACAGTTAGAAGAACTTCTAGATCTGGGTTTCATTAGACCGAGTTCATCACCGTGGGGAGCGCCTATTCTATTTGTAAAGAAGAAAGATGGTTCGATGCGTATGTGTATCGACTATCGGGAATTGAATAAAATCACGGTGAAAAACAAATACCCGTTTCCTAGAATTGACGATCTGTTCGATCAACTTCAGGGGGCAAAGTATTTTTCAAAAATTGATCTAAGGTCGGGGTATCATCAGTTGAAGATTCGAGAATCAGATATTCCGAAGACCGCATTCCGTACTCGTTATGGTCATTATGAGTTTTTGGTTATGCCTATTGGGTTAACCAATGCTCCAGCAGCATTTATGGATCTTATGAACAGAGTATGTCGCCCATTCCTTGATACTTTTGTTATTGTATTCATAGACGATATTTTGGTGTATTCTCGAAGCCAAGTTGAATTACGCCAAATATTGGAATTACTTTGCCGAGAAAAGTTATACGCGAAGTTTTCCAAGTGTGAATTCTGGCTAAGAGAAGTACAGTTTCTTGGGCATGTTATTAATAGTGAAGGTGTCAAAGTTGATCCAACGAAGATTGAGGCTGTGATGAAATGGGAACCGCCTCGGAGTCCAATGGAAATACGTAGTTTTCTTGGACTGGCAGGTTACTATAGAAGATTTGTAGAGAATTTCTCTTCGATTGCTGCCTCGTTGACTAAGTTGACCAAAAAGGGTGAAAAGTTTGAATGGGCGGAAAGACAACAAGCAGCCTTTCAGAAATTAAAGCAAGCCTTGTGTGAAGCCCCGGTGTTAACCTTACCGCAAAGTGGAGAAGAATATGTAGTTTATAGTGATGCTTCACGAGTGGGTCTTGGGTGTGTATTGATGCAGAAGGGTCGAGTAATCGCTTATGCGTCCCGTCAACTAAAAGATGCTGAGAAGAAGTACCCGGTGCATGATCTCGAATTGGCTGCAGTGATTTTGGCCTTGAAGCTTTGGAGACACTACTTATATGGTATAAAGTTTATTATCTATACGGATCATAAAAGCTTGAAGTATTTATTCGATCAAAAAGAATTGAACATGAGACAGCAAAGATGGATGGTTTTACTCAGGGATTACGACTGTGAAATATTGTACCATCCCGGCAAAGCGAATGTAGTTGCAGATGCCCTGAGCCGAAAAGAATATCCCTTGAAAGTTACATCCGTGTGTATGGGTGTAGCAAGCCGGTTGCCCGAAATGATTCGTGTAGCACAAGAAGAAGCTTGCAAGTCCGAGAATGTGAAAAGTGAACGAATGGTCGGGTATATAAAGCATCTAGTTGAAAACTCTCAGCGACTGAAAACCTTTAGTGGCCGTGTGTGGGTGCCCAAGCAAGGTGAGGCGCGGGGTTTACTTTTGGAAGATGCA
Organism: Cichorium intybus; assembly: GCA_023525715.1. Lineage (NCBI taxonomy): Eukaryota > Viridiplantae > Streptophyta > Magnoliopsida > Asterales > Asteraceae > Cichorium > Cichorium intybus. The sequence goes on from CM042011.1 coordinate 65,862,630, forward strand.
CATTGTAGCAGATATGTTGTACACCCGGGCAGTACCAAGATGTACCGAACCCTAAAACCTATGTATTGGTGGCCGGGAATGAAAAGAGACATTGGAAGATATGTAGAAAAATTCCTGACTTGTTTGCAAGTAAAGTCGAACCATCAGAAACCGTATGGCGAAATTCAACCATTACCAATTCCAGAAAAGAAATGGGATAATATTACAATGGATTTCGTAACAAAACTACCTCAAACACCTCGCGAGCATGATACTGTTTGGGTAGTGGTTGATCGATTGACGAAATCGGCGCAATTTTTACCGATTAGTGAAACTTTCAAAATTGAAAAGTTGGCGAAAATATACAATGACGAGGTAATTCGTCGACATGGGTTACCGTCGTCAATTGTATCCGATCGAGATAGCAGATTTACTTCCCGTTTTTGGCAAAGTCTTCAAGAGCAGTTGGGTTCAAAAGTACTAATGAGTACCGCGTACCACCCGCAAACCGATGGGCAAAGCGAGAGAACCATTCAGACTTTAGAAGACATGCTTCAGACGTGTATAATAGACTTTGGCGGGAGTTGGGAAGATCATTTACCTTTGGTAGACTTTAGAAGACATGCTTCGTACTCCGACTTGCTGGACTGAAGTGGGAGAAAAGCCGTTGGCTGGACCCGAGATCGTAGCCCAAACTGAAGAAAAGATTAAACAAATCCGGGAACACTTGAAAGTTGCTCAAAACCGACAAAAACAGTATGCTGATAAGCGGGTGAAACCGTTGGAATTCCGAGTGGGAGAAATGGTGATGCTCAAAGTATCCCATTGGAAAGGTTTAATTCGCTTCGGGAAGAAAGGAAAGTTGAGTCCTCGTTTTATAGGACCCTTCCGGATATCCCGAAAAGTCGGAGCTGTGGCGTACCGATTGGACTTACCTGATGAACTTCAAGGTATCCACAATGTTTTCCATGTGTCCCACTTGCGGAAAACATTGTTTGATGAGTCCCAACGAATACCTCTTGCTGATATTGAACTGGATGAAAAACTAAGGTATTCAGAACAACCCGAAAAAGTGTTAGATCGGAAAGTGAGACAACTGCGAACCAAGAAGATTAATATGGTTAAAGTACTTTGGCGACACCATAAAGGTTCTGATATGACATGGGAAGTTGAGGATGAAATGAAGGAGAAATACCCCTAACTCTTTGCATGATTCCGAGGACGGAATCTTTTGAAGGAGGGGAGAATTTGTAACACCACGTTACTTTCGGTAAGTATTTATATATTAATCTTAAGGTAATTAAGATTAGTTGGATTATTGCAAGACTTTGAATAGTTAGAATTGTTGGATTAGGTGTCTAAGCCATGACTTTACAACTATATTTATCTTATTGATTGAAGCAAAGTCCATTTGGGTTGCCCTCATAGCTGGAGGTCAGGATAGAGTTCAGTAGAGTAAAAGGTTGATTTATTAATTGTGTAATAAATCAATAGAATTAATTAAATGGTTTATTAATATATTTAAGTGTTAATATATTAATTAGAAACTATAATAATTAATTGAGATTTAATCAAGAATTAATTGGATTTAATTCAGTGATTAAATTAATTAATTAAAAGTGCAGGGACTGGTTTTGTAATTATTCAATAGTTGAATAAAAGGCTGGCCAGTGGATAGGGGTTAAAGGTGGCGAGATTTGTGGTGCCACCACAAGGATCTCGAAACCCTAATTAGGGTTAAGGAAAGCCTTGTCCAAATGGTCAGCAGGCTTGCCCATTTGGAGGCTCCTTAGGGTTTCAGCTGTAACCCTTGGAGGCTATAAAAGGAGGCACCTGGCCACCCTTAAACCTGCGCCATTTTCACTCTAAGATTACTCTGCTGGACTCTCTTCTCCATTGCTTGGGTGTGACTTGCATCTGAGGCAGGACACTTGTGCTGCTAGCTTCAAGAACAAGATTCAAAGGTTGGTAATTCTTGTTTTAATCTTTAGAATTTATTGTTGGCCTTTAGGTTATAGTTTATTATCTTCATAGAAGAAAACATAGATCTTTCTAGGGTTGCATGTGAACCATAGGATTATTTGTGTTCATTGTTTGCAAGAAAACCCTTCAGTGGTATCAGAGCATAGGCTGTTTTCTTATGTTTGATATAAACTGCATGAACTGTTTGTGCCCAAATGTTTTGTGCGATTTTTTAACCCTTAGAAGAGGTTAATTTCGTGGCCTAGGCTAGGGTTTCCTAACCCTAGCCGCCACCCATTTATTCCCCTTTGATTTGCTTGATTTACTTGCCTTTTTGGAAGTAGGTTGTTATTTTTGGTAATTGCTGCTTATTTAAATAACTGGAACCCTTTCCTTGCTTGCTAAATCTCGAAATTAATAGGAAGATAAGAAAATTAATTGGATTAATTTTGTGTTTCCCCATACCCAATTTAATTAGTTTAATTAAATTGTTTAATTAAAAGACCAATTAAATTGTTTAATGATTTAATTTAAATTTTCGAAAAATTATGAATTAATTTGGGAAAATTCTTAGAAAATTAAATCTAAAATATTTTAATAAGATTAAAATATATCTTATATATTTATGATTAAAAGTTAATTATTTATATATAAGAAAATTGGTTAGTCTTACCGCTAGTAGGCCTCATTCACAAAACTGTCCTATAAAGAGGGTATAAGGCGACTGACTATAAAATGTTAGTCTAATGGGTATCCACTCTTACCCACCGCTCTCCTGGTCAGTCGAGTGTCGTTAGCCGAACGGGTTTGATAGAACTGCTAAGCCTCTTAAAAGTATAATGCTATAATTGAAAGTACTAGAACCTTGAACAAAAACCCAATCTAGTTACTTTAGGTCAAAAAATGTGAATTTGATGCTAACCCATGAAATTGCACATTGCACTTTATGAAACGTTGGTGGAGCGTGTGTGGGTTACCGGCACACCAATGGGGGTTCATAAAGAGTGGCAATGGGTTTCTCGGGTGTTATCATTGTTGATGGAGCGTGTGTGGTTAACCGGCACATCAATTTGAGATGATAATGGACCCCGAGAGTACCAAGCTAATTTGCATGGTTATTCACACCCGGTTTGTGATCCTCGGCATCCCAGTCACAAACGGTGGGGCATATCCGAGATTAAACATGCCATTGAACAGTTCAATGAGTCTCACAGATCTAGGAATTTCATTAGACTGAAATTGATAAAAGTTATCTACCTTAATGACCACTGTGTTGTGACTACGGCATCCCTCTTCACAGCATAGTTGGGGTATTTTGGATCCTAGCCTTGTTAAATAATAAATTGGGTAATTATTTAAAAGGATTAATTAAACGAATAAATTCAAATTTTATATATGTCTGAAGAAAGTGTCTTTCTCCTTCTTCTCCTCCTTCACCCATTTCAGAGAGCTTCAGAAAGCACCTATGGTAAGGCTGACTGGCTGAACTATGTGATATGGTTTTGCAATTAGAGAATAGTTCTTAATTTTGCTGGGGAACCATATCAAACTGAGTGTCCGCTCCCAAACATGGCATCACACCACAGCTTGTGATGAGCATGACTCCTTGACTATTGAGTCCAAGGAAGTTCGTTGCCTTATGCTATTAATCATTAACCCCGAGTTCCGCAGGGATTTAGAATTCCAGGGGTCTGATAAGTTAGCACAGCTAGTTGAGGAAAGGTTCCGAGAACTGGTTGAAAAAAGGAGAACGAACTAGGATCTTCAAAGAGCTTGAAGATGCAAGCTAGAAGGAAGTAGCACCAGTTTGCGTGTTCCCGAGATTGAGGGATACATAGGCGAACAGTATAAAACTGGTTTCCCTTTGGGATCGGGAGTTAAGCATTAGCTCAACTCGCTGATCTGTTCGTCCAGATGAACAGAAAGGGTAACCGGATAAGACAATCGTGGAAGTGCATTCAATGTCGACTCTATATGAATCGTTCATGGAGAAGCATAGTTCCATTAATTCAGCTGCTTCAGGATTGAGTCCAGTATTAAGGTGCATCAAGAAATGATCCAGATCGTCTGGACCGATTGTTCGATGTTTCAAACTGGGAATCCATAAGGTGGGACACAGTCACAGAAAGATTGGAAAAATGCTCTAAAGCCAAACTGTTTGGCAGACTCAGTAATATCTTAAAACTCAGAATACCTGATCCTCATTTCCTTGATACAGGATGTGTTTCTCACATTTGCTCTGTATGCACGGACTCTGTAGGATGCGGGATGTTGTCGCACAGGAGCATATTCAGATTAGATATGGAGCTCGTGCATTTTTGGAGTTAAGCTAGATATTTGTTCTTGTTATTGGTTTATAGATACATTGAACATAGATTCGCATTGTACATTGTTCTGAGGATAATTCTGGTTTAATAAATTTTTTTTCTTAAAAATGGTTGTTTTAATTGTCCTCGAAATGTTGTGTGAATGTGTTGATGACGTAAATGGTAATAACTTGAATGTTGATACATCCAATGGGATTGGACTTATATATTGTGTTCTTTATGATTGTTAAAGTGAATTTTATGAAAATCACTTCAACCAAAGGTCCAGTTGGACAGGACTTTGGAATCATTTGACTTAGAGTCACGTGATGAATTGAGTGCTTAATAAAATTAATTGTGGCAAGAAAGGAATCGCCCAAAGATCCAATGGATAGGATTTTGGAATCAGCTGACTTGGAGTCAGGTGATGATTGCATGTCTTGAACAATATTAACAAAGTCATAAATTTACATAGAGATGTAGAGGTATTAAGATTTTGAGCAACAAACACATAAGTTACTGTGTATTGCTCGAATATTTGAAAAGAACACGATTAGTTATGCTTCATGATATTTGCCAAATGGTTTGACAAATATGGCTTCGCTTATCGGAATAAGCGATTGATTGGAACCTTGAAGTGTTCAAAGATTTCAAAGGAAGCATAAGATCAACAGAACCTGAGTAACAACATAGACTGAGAAAATTTTTCACAGTTTATCCTCTTCCAAGAACACTAATGGTTATAATGTGTCTAAGGGAAGATGATGGAGCATTGATCGAAATAGTTTTGATCCTCGGTGTATAAGATACACTGGATACATTTCCGACTAATTTTTCAATGAATTGAATATTCAACCAGTCAGACCGCAGAAGCCATATTCCGACCACATCTTAGACTAAGTAGGTTATGTCGACACTGTCTGAAATGTAAAGCTGGGATCATCCCACTAGTACATAGAAAGTCCAGGGTCATGTAGCATTCGTCTGAATCTCATGACAAGCCTGAAACTGATCAGCAATGTCGGTTTTCATTGGCCACTCCAGTTATCCTTTGAAAGAAGAGTACTTTTAGAAAGAACTCAAGTTCTAAGGAAACAGTGGGAGTAAGAATAATTCTGAACGAGTTCAGGAATTAGCCAAGTGAAACAACCTTTAGTCACCACTGGGACTTGACCAGGAATTAGATTCCTGTTAAACCTGACATACCCTCTCTTCGCTTGACCAGTAGTTGTTGTCACCATCATAAGGAGTTATGATCCGGGTGATATACCGAGTAGTGGTAAAACACTAAAGATGGTACGGATAAGTAATCCGACTGCTGGAAGCATTGGTGAGCCCAGTTACTGCCAAATAAGAGAACCTTACCGCGAGACACAGTCTATGTGACAGTTTGATTGATCTTTACAACTGGTCTAGGAACCAGTGGGAGTAATTGAATCATCAAAAGAAGGGAACATAGAAATGTACTTACAGAACATCTGGTTGAATGAGTCATCACTTGGAGTCAAGCAACTGATTCTGAGAGAAGCACTCTCAATAGAAGATGTAATCCGAGAGGATTCTGCGTGGCATAGTGTGAGTCGTTAGTGGAGCGTGTGTGGTTTACCGGCACACTAATATGGACTCACATAGAGCATGCCATTACGAAAGGTACATGGCCCCGGGATTCGTCCCATGGGCATCTCGCAAGAAAGGATATTCGGATTCTCAAAATAGGCCAAAAGGTTTGGATTTTGTGAATAGCCTGAAAGATTTCCTTTAATATGTCGGAAAGGTTTGGCTTTCGGTTTCGCAAAATATGCCATAAGTTTTGGATTTTGTGAATAGTCCGAAAGAGTCATATAACGGTGTCAAAGCCAGTGGGAGTATCGTTGTTATCTGCTATCATTGTATGAGGGTTACATACTGGTTCTAGGAAACGTCTCTTATCATTACAAAGTGTAATGACTTGGTGGTAAGAAACGGTTCGCTATGAAAGATTTTAAGAGATACAACATACTCAGGTGGTTGTGAACATCTATTAGATAGATCAGAATTCTGCCAATATGATCTTGATGAGATTCAAGATGCATAACCCCAGGAATGGAGTTTCCTGTCATTGCAAAGTGTAATGAATTGGCATGAAGGAAACAAAGAAGGTGCAGCATGCTCACGTAGTTCATAGACATCTATCAGATAGATGAGACTGACAGTATTGACTTAGCCGTTGAGAATATGATCTTGATGGGATTCAAGATGCATAAGAAAGAGTCCCTGAAAGGAAATGGTTTCCGGAAATCATGACACAAGGATTATTGGTAATCTTAGGATTCCGAAAGGGCTTGGAATGAGATTACATCAGGTTCCTCGAGCCTCTTGGACAAATCAGAAGTGTTATGAACATATCCTGATGACTTAATGCTTAGAGCATTGTAAGTTGGATTCAGGATATTGCCTGGCTGAGAATACTGAATGGATTTTTGAACAGACGTGAGAAATCATTAGGAAATGATTAGGGTGATTGATTTGAAAGGGTTTTCAAATCGGTAATTGTTTACACCAAAACGTGGTGCTATAGGACTTCATGGTTAAAGAATTTCGTTGGTTTCTGATGGAGGGCGTGTGGTTCACCGGCACATCATGACACCTCGAAATTGTCTTAGGGTGTAGTCATGTAGACTAAAGACCCGAGAACCATGGGCAGTCACAGTACACATCACCGGAATGGAGTTGTGAGAGAAAATGACAGAATGACAAAATGACAAATTGAGATATCATCGGAAGAGTATCCAATAGGATCATCTGCAATAAAGTGTATAAGTGTTAGACACTTGGATACATAGGAAGAGTGAAAAGGTCATAGACATAGATATAAAAGGCTTGAATTGAGAGTTTAAAAGAGAATAAGAAACCGATAATAGTTATGATAAATCCGACTTGGTGATTACCTCGTGGAGACTTGGTAATTAGCAGGAGTAGCTGCCAGTCAGATTTTATGTTTCGCTTTTGCATGTTTACTTCCTGAATAATTGGATTATTCAAACATCCACAGTCGTTCATACTCTTAGGGAGTAAGTATGAAGGAAGACTGTCATGAATTGGTTTGTAGATTGTCTAAGGAGTTAGACATTGCAATAAGATTGCTGCAACGTTCATGAGTACTTGGAAATGGAGATTTGAGTATTGGATAAACCCGCGCTCAATGGATTGCTTCATGGATTATATCACAAGCAATGTTGAGACGATAATATCTTTTGGTCTTAAAGTGGAGAGATATGAGTTATAATTTGCAAGGCGGTTGTTCATTGATAGTACGAAAACGCATCGGTAACTCGATGTTATAAAACGTGCTGTTGTGAGTGATTTGTCGGGTAAAAGATATAACATATTAGTCAAAGCTTATTCGTCCCTTGACCCAGACGGGAAACAGATATCTGTTGGCCACTCGATGATTTTGAAGTTGACTGAAGCGCTGGCCAGCCAGGACTGAATTGATTCGTTCAATTAGAAGTCTAAAAGTCATAAGCAAAATCGGAAATCGGGAAACAGTGTGTCAGACAGAGATTGATCTCAATCCATGTCTCATGTCTGAAAATATCTTGTTGGACGGAGGATCATCTGATCACTTATCTTTGGACGGAACTGACTAGGTCAGAGTTCGGCAGCAGTTTCTAGGAAGCTGCAGGTTGTTTATTAATCAGAAGATAAATTAAAGTCATAGACTTATCCAAGTGGGAGACTGTTGGATTAGGTGTCTAAGCCATGACTTTACAACTATATTTATCTTATTGATTGAAGCAAAGTCCATTTGGGTTGCCCTCATAGCTGGAGGTCAGGATAGAGTTCAGTAGAGTAAAAGGTTGATTTATTAATTGTGTAATAAATCAATAGAATTAATTAAATGGTTTATTAATATATTTAAGTGTTAATATATTAATTAGAAACTATAATAATTAATTGAGATTTAATCAAGAATTAATTGGATTTAATTCAGTGATTAAATTAATTAATTAAAAGTGCAGGGACTGGTTTTGTAATTATTCAATAGTTGAATAAAAGGCTGGCCAGTGGATAGGGGTTAAAGGTGGCGAGATTTGTGGTGCCACCACAAGGATCTCGAAACCCTAATTAGGGTTAAGGAAAGCCTTGTCCAAATGGTCAGCAGGCTTGCCCATTTGGAGGCTCCTTAGGGTTTCAGCTGTAACCCTTGGAGGCTATAAAAGGAGGCACCTGGCCACCCTTAAACCTGCGCCATTTTCACTCTAAGATTACTCTGCTGGACTCTCTTCTCCATTGCTTGGGTGTGACTTGCATCTGAGGCAGGACACTTGTGCTGCTAGCTTCAAGAACAAGATTCAAAGGTTGGTAATTCTTGTTTTAATCTTTAGAATTTATTGTTGGCCTTTAGGTTATAGTTTATTATCTTCATAGAAGAAAACATAGATCTTTCTAGGGTTGCATGTGAACCATAGGATTATTTGTGTTCATTGTTTGCAAGAAAACCCTTCAAGAATTTCATTTGGAAGGAATTTGAGGTTGAAAAATGCTAGAAGCAGGTTACACGGGTCGTGTAGGAATGACACGGGTCGTGTAGGGAAGTCTTTTTGACTTGTTGGGCATACCGTGTGTTACACGAGTCGTGTAAGATGAACACGGGTCGTGTAAGTCATACAGTGAATTACACGGGTCGTGTAATTCTGACATGGGTCGTGTAGTTCTGCAGACTAAAAACTTCAAATTTACACCATAAGTTACACAGGTCGTGTACCTTTGGACACGGGTCGTGCTGCGCACAGGCCCCACCCCTTTTTAAACGCGATTTCAGTCATTTCTTGGAAAAATCTCAAACCAAAACCTCTCCTCAACCCTAGAAATATTTCCTAAACCATATTAGGACCCAATCGGAAGGCTAGAACTCGAAGGATTGAAGTAATCTTCGGTATTCCACTTCTTGAAGGTAAGGTTTACGGTTCTAGCTCTTTTGAACGGTTGATTCGGTCATTTTGGGTGGGTTTCGAGTTGTGGTGAAGGACCGCCTGTGTATGGCTAGTAATTGAACTTATACACATGTTTGGGATGTGTTGAAATGCTTCTAAACTCGAGTCTTAGATATTGAAATCAAGTTTCAAACCTAGATGGTTGAAAAACAAGGTTTTCACCTCTACTTGGTATGTGTGTGATTGTGTAGGTGCAGGAAAACCTTAAAGGTTTGTGATAGCTTCGGTGGTGCTAACTAGAATTGTAAAGAGCTTCAATACCAGGTGAGTAATCTCTCTTATATCAGTTTGTGATATTTGTATTGATTGAACTCTTGAAATTTGAAAGTAGCCTTAGCATTTGAAATGGCAATCTATAAGTTAGTCAATTACCCAATTGGTATGGTATAGCGGCCTTTGAGGCTAGGATTTTGGATTTCGTATCCAAATGTTAACGGCCCTCGTGGCTAGGAGATTGGATTTCATATCCAAATGCGATTCCGTATCCAAAATAAACGGCCTATATGGCTAGGAGATTGGATGTGATATCCAAATAATAACGGCCCTTGTGGCTAGGAGATTGGATTGATATCCAAAGGATGATTCAAACAAGGATGTACACTGTATTGAGTTTTAACAACTTAATTATATATTTACATGTTAAATTGTTTATATGATTACTCATTGAGCTTTATGGCTCATAGTACATGTTTGAAATGTCCCTGCAGGTGAGCGTGACCCTGCTAAGGGTAAAGATATAGCTCATGGATAGACTTGAAGTTGTAGCAGCCCGACTTTGAAGGAGTTTATTTTGATATGTACTCCTTGATACACTTGTACCCTTTTGTATAAACTTATACACCTAAATAATTGGTTTGTATGTTTGTAACTAAGTTTTTAAAAAATGAAAAATTTTGGGTGTATTTAGTTTTAAAAAGTCGGGTGTTACATTACATAAAACTAATGATTAGTGATCGGTTTTAGATCAATAAGGTAGGTAACCCCAAAGATCTTGACAACGCTCGTTATGACTCTTTACAAAAACACACCTTCTATCCGCTACATCTACTATCAGTTTTTCATATAAATCGTCTAATGAAATATCCAATTTGGAAGAAAATGACGCCGATATAAAGGACACAGAAGCACCATAATCAAAAAGCACTCGTGCTTGAGAAGAGTTCAAGCTAAAAAAACATGTGATAACATCGGTTTTATCTCGAGCCTCATCGACGGTTAACTGAAAAGCTCACGTTTTCACATGGTCGCTGCTCCTGTCTCTCCGGTCATCTCTATCTCGACCTCCTCCTCGTCCGGTCTTTTGTGAATCTCTCTGAGACTCGGACTTCATCTTCGGGCACTCGGGGCGAATATGCCTACTCTCTCCACAGTTGAAACAAACTGGGCGACTCTCAGTACACTGGCGAGCCATATGCCCCGTCTTCCTACATTGGAAACAAACTGACGGTGGGGTTCGGGAATCACATTCCTGAGTATGTTTTCGCCTACAGTTCTTACACCACCTTTCTTCATTCTTCTTAGGCTCGCCACGGAATTGAGAATCCGTGGTGGTTGACCTTTGAGAATTATCACTAGCTTTTCCTTCCCACTTCCTCTTGGATCCTCCAACTTCCCTTTCGATTCTTCTTTCCTCCTCCTGTCTTTGTAACTCCCTTTCTCTTGATCTTGCTGCCTCGGCAACTTGTTGAAAGGTAGTATATCTTGAACTTGGCATAAACTCTCGAATTTGGGTTTTCAAACCCCACAAATAACGATCCATTTTACGCTCCTCTGTATCTACTTGATGTTGTGCAAATCTTGCCTTCTCATTGAAATTTAGCGTGTATTGTGCACCGTTCTTGACTCTTGTTGTAACTTCAAAAACTCTTCTTCTATCCCCTTCATGGCGTTATTGGAACAGTAGTATTCTGTGAACTTCAGTTTGAATTGTTCCCAACTCAAAGTAAGCACCAAGCTCTCTCCTAATTCCATGCAAGTATTCTTCCACCAGAATTGTGCATCCTCTTTTAGCAAATTCGTTGCAAACTCAACTTTATCCACCTCGTCACATTTACTTTTGCGGAACATCTTTTCAACATGTGTCAACCAATTTTTGGCTGCTATGGAATCATCCTTCCCATAGAAATCGTATGGTTTGCACTTCTGAAAAACATCATAAGTACATTTCCTCATTTTCTCCGGTGCTCTAGCTCCACTTGCCTCAGTATACATCTCTCCAAGGTCCTCCCTACGCTCAGGTTGGACCAGGCGTTGCCCCGAAGGACCTCTAGTTGTAGCCTCCGCTTGAGGCTTCAAATAAGTGGGTAATAACTCTTTAAGAGCCTTGGCTACTTCAGCCGCGATCATGGTTTGCATGTTACTCTGTGTCTCGGGAGGTCGCTCTCCCTCGAGTTGATGCTCTTTACCCGAATTCCGTGATCCCGGTTAATCTCTTGATGGATCACCTCGCTCTTTTTCTTTTCCAGTGCTCATTTCAACTGAAAAAGAAAATCAACTCATTTAGTAATCACCACCATAATACTCAATATGGTTGTATAATCAACTCAATTTGTATGCCACCATTATACTCAATATGGTTACATAATCAACTAATTTAGTACACCACGAGGGATAGCTACTCGAGACTCTTTGGGACTTCTCCATCTCATTGGTTTAAGTTTAAACCCATCTCAGGGTTTAATTCCCTTAAACCACAGCTCTGATACCAACTTGTAATGCTTGGTTCCTCATAAATGAATTACACCTTGATTTTTCACAATAATCACATCATTTAGAAGGTGTAACTCAAATTCGGAAACAAGTCATACAAAGTTGTTATCAAAAGTATAGTTTAAGACCTAAACTATTTACATTAAGAGTTTACGACCGTTATACAAAAACCGAGTCCATTACATATTTCAAAATAACAAGTCTTTCAAGCCCCAAGTCCAAGTTCAGCTATCTATCTACATTACACTTCCCGCGGTCACCACTACCAGAACCTAACACAACAACAATAACAAACAATTTATGAGTTATGAAAGCTCAGTGAGTAATTAAAGGTTAATTGGATTGTAACATCCATCATCTCGTTTTGATCAAGCTCAACGGACTATCTCAGTCCCGAGTGTGATATACACATTATAACTCTTTATTCCATATACTTAGTATTGGCTATACTCAACCAATCAAAACATAGCATACTTCTTATTTGCATTAATATTTCAACAAGCATAATTCATCTAATAATTAACTACTCACCTGATATCGGGTCACTTTGTGGAAATCCTGAACCGCGTGTACCGTGCTCTTGTCTAGCCTTAGCTGTATCACAATAGTTCGGGTCAAACTCAATACTCAACAATCTCAATATCAACACATCTCAAAAGGATAGGCAATTTGGGTAAGAGAAGTTATAATTTCTGCAAAACCACACTCAAACGACCACAAATATGCAATAATTATCACACCCGAGAGAAAAGCTTAAGATTAGAACTCATATTCACGTACTAATCAAAGGCATTTACTCAACTCATGCTTAGTTGTAGGTGGTTCATCAATACCACTCGAAACCATCTCAAATCAAAGAATACAACCATCAATTTGAAGCTAAAACAAGGAAATTACCTTTTGAACCGCAAGATATCAAACCTTAACTTCAATTCTCAAATTACAAGCCTTAATTTCAACTTTGGAGGGCTTCGGGCAAGTTTCTAGGGTTTTAGAGAGAGTTTGGACGAGTTAATTTCTACCCCAAATGAATGAAATTCACATTTAGAAAATGAATCTGTACGCGTCACACGCCCCGTGTAGGGCACACGCCTCGTGTGAGACCTACTGCATGCTTTCTGAACAATTCCTACACGCCCCGTGTAGGCTTACATGCCCCGTGTAGGTCTGAAAGAGTTACTGTTTGGTTTCTTAGCTTTTCTACACGACCCGTGTAGCTCTGATTTGACATTTTACAAGTCCAAACTTTACACAATTCGGTTTTTAACCATCCTAACTCATATGGCAACCTATTTAATCTTAATTACACTAAGATTAACACAAAATTCCTATAATTTAATAATACGATATTACAGTGAAGGACTTAAGAAATGTATTCAATCGGTATGACATTATTGTTAATGTTTACATTTATAATAAGGTAAACAAAAGTGGAAAGAAATTTGGTTTTGTTTGGTTTTTGAAGGTTGTGGACATTTTTAACTGTCAATATATAGATCGAAACAGACATAAAACTTTTTGTTTTGATGAGAAAATCATAGAATGTGGATATAAAAATGGAACATATCCTTACAAGAAGATTACTAGGGGTGCAGTTATCTTCCTAGTATTCTATGATAACATACTTTTAACTATAAATAACATTCTAGCATTGCAAAATTTTAATTCTTAGCTTGGAAAGTGATTTTCTACGAAATACCTTGGAAAGAGTTATCCCATATTTTAAGTGTCAAGATCTATAGAGATAAAACATAGATGATTCATAGGTTTAAGCCAACTTACATTTGTAGACAACATTTTGAAGATGTCTAAATCGGAAGACTCCAAGAAGAGACTTGTTTTAATGTCTTCACATCATATTGAGTAGGACACAAGGTCTTAGTTCAAGCAATACACATGAATGAATGAGTAGTATACGATTTGCTTCTGCGATAGGATCAATTATGTATGTGATGTTATGTACGAGACCTCATGCCTTTTATAATCTAAGCATGACAAGTAAATACCAAGCACATCCAAATAAGGGTCAATAGATAGTTGTTTAAATCATCCTTATGTACATAAGAGTGACTAAAGAGATCTTTTTCTATAAGGGTAGCTTGAATAATTTAATGTACTTAACGTACATGGAAGTAAGCTTCCAAACCAACAAAATTTATTACATGTCTTGATTAGGTTTTGTTTTCATAGAGGCATTGTTAGATGGAAAAGTTTAGGAAAAACACAGGTGAAGATTAATACATATATATAACCTGAGTATATAGTTGCATGTGATGTAGCCAAGGAAGGTGCTTAAAAGTTTATAACATACCTTATAATGGTTGCCAACATCGTTCTAATTGATTTCTATAGTGATAAACGAGTGCTATTGTAATAACCACGAAGTATATATGACATCAATGATTAAATACATACTCAAGATGTATCCTCTCACTCGTGATGTTGTTGACAGAGGCAATGTAAGGATCTATAAAGTCCTATTGGATGGAAATGTTATTGATTTGTTGACAAAATCATTCTACTGTGCTTTACATGGGAATTATGATAGGAGCGTAAAGAAGAGGTTCCTTAGTAAGTGAAACAAGTATCAATTGTTTGATTAAACTGAGAACTATAATATTACATACTATATAAATACTTGTTGATCCATTTGGTGGACACAATTTCATATTTGTATCAATGTTATTCTCTATTAGTATGTTTAAATGCATATGGATAATATTGATTACCTTAAACGTTTGTATTCGATCATAGACATGGAAATTACCACAAGCTAAGACTAGAGTGAGGTCTATTTGATATTCACTAGTAACTATAAGTAATCGTTACAACATTTTCACATGGATTTGTTGTGGATAAATGGTAAACGTGCCACTACACTATAATAATTCCATGGATCGTCTCTTAAAATATTTTGATTAGCTGTATATATAGTTTTATCCTTTGACTAGAGATACTTATTAACATGAGAAACGACGTGCTTCGATACAATCTAACACCAGTTTTAACTCATCGACCAAGCATCATGATTAGGTGAGATGGGTTGCATAAAACGAGTTGTGAGTAGTCCATTTGTCATTCTCCTCCCTTGGATATTAGAAAGACAATGTGATCCACAAGTACTCCACATAAATATGGTGAGACAAAGGGATATATAATTCACAATGTAATTTTTCATATGGATCTGGTAGATGCTAAAAATGCTACATATGGCCATATTCATCTGTCTTAGGTAGCAATTAATTACGTGTTGCAAAATGTCGCATTCAACTCGTGATGTCACATAAACATTATGTCTTGTATAAGTGACAGATTGATGTAGTATTTGCCCACCATATAAGATACTGACATTACTACCAATGTTTGTTGAACCTAAAGGCTCGCGTAACAAGAATAGGTAAATTACAACCAGAAAGGATCTAAAGTGACAATACGCTTGTACATGTTACAAGTGTTACAATATGGAAGTTAGACAAGTTTTGTAATGTGTTTTAGGATGAATCAAGTTACCCCAATGCTTGTTGAACCTAAAGGTTCGTATAACAAGAATAGTTAAATTACAACCAGAAAGGATATAAAGTGACTATATGCTTGTACATGATATAAAAGTTACAATATGGATGTTAGACAAGTTTTGTAATGTGTTTTAGGATGAATCAAGACACCCGACAAACATGTTAAAGCCCATAAGATGATATATTGCATGCCTAAAACACGGTACATAACTGTACATTTGAAATCTACACTATTCTTGAGGAAGAAAGAGTGTAACACGAATTTCAGATAAGTTAACATTATTTTCTCTAGTCTTGTGAATAACAATCGGGGATTACACACGATTGTTGGGTTGTAGGTCTGTGAATACCCTATGAACATGAAATTTCCTACCCGATATCAACAATTCTTCCTTGATTCCATTGCATTCTTTTTACATTCTGTGAGTAGTTTTAACTTATATAAGTCTAATAATCACGGCTCCAGAGTTTTGATTTAACTTTATATAGTTTTATTTATTATGCACGTTATATGCGTATAATTAGACAACCCAACACGTAATTATTTAATACTATGTCAAATACACGTTACATGAACTTCATATCAACAAAATTAATGGGTCAAACCGGTTAACAAATGAACAAACGATGAAAATAAAACATATCGTAAATAAATAACGGAGTAAATTACAATTTTGGTCCCTGTGGTTTACCCAAAATTGCACCTTTGGTCATCCTTTTCATTTTTCACTCTCATGGTCCCTGTACTGCAAATTTGATTACACAATTAGTCCCTCAGGCTGTTACCGTCAAGTTTATTCTGTTAGGTGTAGATGAAATGACTAAATTGCCCTTAGGGACCAAAACTGTAAATTCTCAAAAATCAATACAACATGTAAACTGTAAATAATCATCCCAGGATTCATCAATATCATCCATGCAGGTTGAATTCTGGCATCTTCTAAAGATATAATGTTAGGGATTCCAAGATTGGGGGATTTGCTTTGGTTTTCTGCTTACTACTCGTAACATGTAAACTTTAAATAATAATCCCTAATGTTGGACATATTGGAATAGAGAACACCCATGAAATGCTTCTACGAAGACCATCGACAGTAATTAAGTGAGCACGGTCAGCGGGACATGGCTGCTAAGTTGTTGGGTGAGACTGAGATCCAAGGAAAGAATACTCGGTCTTGTGACGTTAGGATACCTGGATGTGAAGAATCATAGCGTCTTCCTTTGAGGCGACAACCTGTTCGATGAAACGCGTGCCTCCACCTTAATATTATATGTTAAATTAAGATCTTAAAACTGGAAATTTTATGTTATCTGTTACGTGGCAACCATTTGTTATCTATTATATACAACCTATTCAATCTATACCCAATACTTTTCCTGTTTTCATGCGTCACTTTGACATGAACTCGGGATTTTTATCAACTGTCAACAATTTTCTTGTACTATATGCGAAACTTCTCCAAGAATCATGGATCGATCTCTGTTGCCACCCTAAAATCTAACAATGTTGCTGGTCTTTGTGCTCCAAACTCGGCTTTATAACCCGATTTGAAAAGAATACAAATCACTATTCAATAAGCCAACACAATCCATGGAAATATCAAAGCCCTCTTTTTTCAAATTGTGTTTCAATATGTTCTTTAAAGAATTTGTAGCAGACAACTGGCAAGTGTCATGACAAGTCTGTGTGTAGCAAGCCGAACCCTAATTTAAAAGCAATTTTCCAGGTGTCTCTTGAGTATATGATGATGCCAAATTATGGAGCCTTAACAGGGCTTCTACTATAAACTTCTTCACCATCTTTGACAAAGTTAACTTCAAGAGGAGGCTTACTACCTAAAGAACCGCTCAGTAGCACTTTGTTGTTCTTGGGCTTTAATTAAATATCTACCAACAATTATAGGGTGAAGGTTATATAACCATTGATATAAAGAACGTGGAATGAAGTTGTATAATGCTTGATATAGTTTAATCCTTAGTTACAACATTTAAGTTCAAGACAATGTCTACAACAGAATCCAATCACATAGATATTTATAGGAACTAAAATAGATAAGTTTACGAAAATAGAAATAACAAACTTTTTGTGGTAGAGTTCAAACCATATTACAAGACTTGCTCTCTTAATTAACAAACTGTAACTAATAACTAGGGAGAAGTGGATCACTCACTTATTCTATTCAAACACTTAAGAGTATTGTTGTAACTTGTAAAAGTAATCATTCCAACCAAGATATAACACTAATTGAGTGAGTGGAAAATGATTTGCGAGATTTCCAAACACAAAGAGGATCAAATTTTGGGGAAGTAATGTCAATATTCTTTTCAAAGCTTTTTGTCACCTTCCAAGTGAAGATGACACTGTCTTTGACGGATGTTGAGTTTTCAAGTCAAACGGTTGACCAATCAACCGCTGCCATGTGTCAATCAGGGGTATGTTTAGGGTAGTGAAAACGGTCAATAAATCAGCATGTTCGATCAACGTATCGCGTTTTGCATGAATCAAAGTAGAGTCTGATTCTTGCTATTTTGACTTATTCAAAGTCAACTTTTTCCCGTTTTATAAAACCGTTCGGTTTTTATAAAACTTAATTTTCCGTCCCATCACCTATTCATTGCGCGATTACTTTCATGAAGTTTGCGAATTGTCTTCAGGGTTTTTCCCATCAGGGTAGAAGTATATCGCCCATTGATAACCTCCCACAGTGAAATTATCACTAGCGATGTGTTTTCCAATTCCCATGCCCTTGGCTAGCGAATAACCCTGTATAATGAAATGGTGAGAGCCGTTCACTGTCTCCGTCACCGATCAGGAGCTCGTGGGTGAGCTAACAAGGGCGTTTTTCTCATTGTCCGACATTATAGTTGGATTGAAATTCATGGAAGATTAGGGTAAACTGAGACCTGAATTGAACCAAATCAACGAGATTTCTAGGGATGATGATTGAAATTCATGGAAGATTAGGGCGATCACCGACAATGTGACGGAGCTCATGGAACCGATTCCGGCAATTTTCACAGGAAAGTGAATTTGTAATTTTAGAAATTTCAAGTCGCAAAACGATGGTTGAGAGAGAGAGACCTATTGTATTGATTTTTGAGAATTTACAGTTTTGGTCCCTAAGGACATTTTCGTCATTTTACCTCTACTTAACGGATCAAAACAGACGGTAACAACCCGAGGGACAAATTGTGTAAGCAAATCTGCAGTACAGGGACCATGAGAGTGAAAAATGAAAAGGATGACCAAAGGTGCAATTTTGAGTCAACCAGAGGGATCAAAATTGTAATTTACTCTAAATAACGTAACAAGTACGAAAAAGACTTCCGGTGACCTAGAAGAAATACAAAGATAGATTTCTCGAGACAAACCCTTATTATAATCAGGATAATTCACAAGCTCGAACAAAAAGACACCGATGAGGCGATGACTGATCTTTAAAGGTTACAAGATAAATCCAAGTCCTTTGTTAGAATTAGTGGGGCGTCAAATTTCATGACTTTTGAGATACAAAAGTTAAAATAACATAGCCAGCCGTCCAACTTAGAAAACAATTACAATAAAAAAAGATCGATTAGGAAGCAGATGGTTGATTACTTTATTCACTAATCCTATCATTAACACATTTCCAATGTTAAAAAAATTTAATTAGGACACTCACTAACACCGAAAGATGCCTAAAATGACGTCTTATCACAACACGTACACAAACTCCTCTCATTTAACTTTACACATGTGTTTGTGTACAGTTTTATTTATGTTGGATATTTCAACATTGATTGATTGATTAAAACAGTACACAAAATAAACTATACATATAACATGCCTCACGTTCAACTAAGGTTTATTATTTTAGTCCATACAGTTGAAATATCTTCGTATGATATAATAATATATATACTCATTATACATTAAACCATTTTACCTAATCAAAATACAAATATTAATTAAATAAAGGAAAATATTTATGTTAAACGAGGTGACGTAATAAATAGAATACAAAAAAGGGAATGGGACTTTAATAGATTATTTCAAAATTCGAGAAAAGAAAAAGGTATGAAAGTACGATATTATCCGTGAAAGAACCAATAACTTTCTGCCAGATCTTTTTCAACCAAAATTTCTATGCAAACAAAGAGAATCAAAACTGCCAACGTATCAAGGCCACAACAAACTTGTGGCTCACAAATGTCCTCAAAGCTTACGTGGCATCCACCTTTCCCCCACACCCTCTATATTTTTCAAACTTATTTCTACCAAGACATCTGCCACTTCCACACCTAGATTTTTACGCTCTAAACAACTACTTCATCTCGCCGCTGACAACCGCCTCCTGTCATGATGACGGATCCCGGTATCATACTGTTTGGAAAGAAGATTGGGTTGCCGGAAACCCCGAAGGTTACCGATTCTATCCCCAGTTCCGTCGCTCGAGAGGAGAATCGTGGTGGTGATGAGTGTTTAGTGACGGAGAAAGAGGCGGACGACAGCCCGAAAACTCCGTCTATCGATGAAGAGGATTCGCCGGAGAAATTACAGACCACCGGAACTCTGAAGAAGCCTGATAAGATTCTCCCGTGTCCTCGATGTGAGAGCATGAACACGAAGTTTTGTTACTACAACAACTCAAACGTGAACCAGCCTCGTCATTTTTGCAAGAGTTGCCAGAGGTATTGGACTGCCGGAGGGACTATGAGGAGCATGCCGGTCGGAGCAGGTCGCCGGAAGAAAAAGAGCTCTGGATCTGATTGTCGGTTCATCATCTCCCATGAAGCTTTCGAATCAGGGCCTCAGATTGAATTCGCTGCTGATTCCGATGGAGTTCACACCACTCGTCCACCAAAAGTGCTTTCGTTCACCCCAAATACGCCGTCGTGTAGAGTCAAAGAAAAGGAAAACGGAGACGATTCATGTAGTGGATCTACCGTTCCGACTTCCAATTCCGTAGTTGAAAAACCCCAAAAGAACAACGGATTCCATTCTCAGGTACACTGGATTCCAGGGACTCCATGGTCGTACAATCCATGGATTCCAATGCCGATTCCATTCTACCCTTCGCCGTACTGGAGTTCTGTTCCATGGTTACCTCCGGCGACCTCTGCTCCAAACTATTCAGCCCTAGGAAAACATCAATCAGATCGGGAATCAATTCAACCAAACGAAGAGCCAAAGAAACAGAAGAATTCGATTCTAATCCCCAAAACCCTTAGAATCGATGATCCAGATGAAGCTGCAAAGAGTTCTATATGGGCAACACTCGGAATCAAAAACGAAAACAGTAGCAGAAAAGATCTGTTCAAAGCCTTCGAAGCAAAAGGAGATGAAAAGAAGAAACATCCGGCAACAGAACCTTCTCTGTTATTACAGGCGAATCCTGCTGCTTTCTCTAGGTCACTTTACTTTCAGGAAAGAGCCTAACATGTCAAAGATTTTGTGTAAATAGAACGTTAGATCTAAAACACCAACAATAGTAGCCATAGTTCTTCTTTTGTATAGTTTTAGATTGTTCATATATTTATAAATTTCATCCAACAGGATGAACACTTCGATATTAGGGTTCTATCTTCCATGTGTTGGATTACAAATTTACGCAAAGAAAACATCATAGACTAGTACGGTACAACCCACTAATGAAAACGAAACGACCCGACCCGACCCGACCATCGCTTTATCTTTATATCTACTCACAAGTCTAAGGATGTGTTTGTTTGCCACTTAATTAAATTATTAAGAGGCAATATCTGAATAAAAAATTTAAGAGCGTTTGCGTATATCTTAATTTTTGCCTCTTAATTAGAAAAGAGGCTCTTATTGAAACAGATTTCACAACAAGTCTGAACAAAAAAAATTCGCGTATTCTCTTTTCTGCCCTAACATTCATACCGCCTCCCTTTCCCTTTCCCTCTCACAATCGAAAATCGTCTCCCCCTCTCTTCCGATCTCGGAAATCGTCTCCCGGTCTCCCCCTCTCTTCCGATCTCAACAGACCGACGCCTGACCTGCAAAGCCGTTCCTCTCGCCTCTATCTTCTGCACAGCGACGCGGAAGAAGCCACCTGCAAAGCCGTTCCTCTTTCGCCGATGTGCTTCCTCCGCCGTTCCTCGTCTGCCGCCGGTTCTCCTCTGCCGACTGTAAGTTTTAAACTTTCAGAAGATGCCCTAAAATCCTTCAGAAGATGCCCTAAAATCCTTCTTATACTTGCACCGATTTGTTGTTATAAGTGTTTTGGAGCAACTGGAAAGTGAGCCAAACTTTTCTTTAGCATCGTCTAACAATTGTTTTGGTGTTTGCTGATTTAAGTAGAAATCGTGTTGATTTTGGTGATTTTCTCATGTGATGGTATGTTTGTTGAAGGGTAAAATGGTCATGTTATATTTCAACATAACAATTAAGAGGTGCAAATCAAACAATATACTAAAATCTCAATCAGAGCCTCTTACAAATCTAGAGGTCTTAAAAATTAAGATCTTAAAGTTTAAGATCTTTGCAAACAGACCCTAAATCTCGGTTAATCAAAATCAAAGAAAAGTCAAAAGTATGTAAAAGATGAAGATATTTTCATGTAATTATCAATTTGAGGCCACATTTTATTTGAAAAAACTTGAGTTGTTTTGTGGACCCAAAATGCTATATATATATATATATATATATATATATATATATATATATATATATATATATATATATATATATATATATCTTTTGTAATGGGTATTTAATTTTCCTACTTTTGCTTTCTTTCTTTTTATAAAGTAGTGGTGGAACAAAGGTGGCCCAGATTTTTATAATAGTAATACGTATAAATTATAATACGTATCTATAAAATCGAATCAACGGCTCTCAAAATTCGGGGTAGGAAAGTAAATTGTACTTGTGGTTTGGAGTTTTGTTCAAGTTGGGTATTAAATCAATCGATTCGGACCACTAGTTTGGTAAAATTATCTGACAAGCACGAGAATATCCAGCTATATTATATATACTTTTTAATCATGTGGATATGTGGCATGTGGAAAAGGAAGTCGATGGCTTGTTATGGAGATATATATCAAGTAGTGTAAATGAGGAAAATGACATTTGATAAAAGTATCTCATATATACAAGCTTTTTTACATCATTACAAAACCTTTAATGGTATAGATACATTGGTACCATATGTTTGAGGCCTTACATTGTTGGTGCATTAAAGATAAGTGGACAGATCCACATGTGTGCATCATAAAGTTGTACGGTGCAATTTCGTGGAATGATGCATGCATATAGTGTATAGGTTGTACTATAGAACCATAAAAAGGTCAATGGTAAGTGATAAGTGGTCAATGGGGATGGCCAAATGGTGGAAACACTAGATGAACAAAAGTCAAACTCCCACTTAGATGCTTAGTGCTTCTTTTAGGTATTTCCATGGAAGTGGAGGTGTTTAGATAAGAAAATCTTGAGAAAGTAGTAATGATTTGTTTAGAGCTTATTATTTGATCTCTAAAAGTGTTGATATTCTATGTTTTATCTCAAAACTTCAAAGTGAGTTTTAAGCTTGAAAGTACATATATATGTATGTGAACCCTTGTTTTAGATTTTTTATGTTCCAAAGGTTATTACATGTTTTACTTGTACTTATTGAATGTTTTAAAATTTCAAGTGGCTTTATCACATCTAGGTAAACTGAGTGGATAGATTCTAATTGTTTGGATGAAATATCCCTACACTTAAATTTGGTTGATTATGGTAATTTGGGGATAGTTTATAATGTAGATATATTGTCGCAAGGTGTGTGTAGTAATGCTAAAGTCGCATTCATAATATAAAGCACAATTTTGGGTGTGCTTGTTTTAATATTGGCATCGATGGAATACTCATAATGTGTTATGATCGTTTTTGCAAGATTTGAAAATCACAGGTACCGGTGGTGTAGCAAAAAGTGAACTTGGATGATCTTGTAATTTCCAGTATTACATACGGACAAATTCTGAAATATTCTCTTATACAGGGAACATTTTTGTGATTTCACTATGACACCAAGACCATTACTGTAATTATGTCTTATACCAGGACAATTTATATAACATTGCTAATACAAAAGGACCATTTATGTATTCTAACATTCCTATTACACAAGGACCATTTATGTATTTTCACAAGTATATAAGGACCATTTATGTAACTTTATCTTACATAGGGACCATTAATTTACATTTGTCTTATACAAGGACTATCTCTATAAACATATGTTACTATTCATGCTTATCAAATCAAGCATCAATGAATGTATAGTTTTACATAGTATTGATAAATGAATTAAGCTACCTATAGTATCGACTATATAGTTTTTCACAAAAAATATGTGGTTATGGGAGCAACACTTATCTAACTATTTGTGTTCTACTTTATGAGCATGTCATGGTCATTGCTTTAAATTAAGATTAATGGGTGGTAGCTACTAGTTAGGCAGATAACATTAGTGCCTTAGCAAATTTAGGTGATGCTTGTTTTTTAAAAGGTAAAAGATCTGCAGTCTGCGGACCATATCTGCAGACATCTGTAGCAGAAGAGGTGGACCAAATGTCTACAGTCTGCAAAAAAAAAACTGTTTGTTTTTTAAAGTCTGCAAACTGTAAAATAAACTGAAATTTAAATAAACTGAATTTTTTAAACATAAGAGTTTTCAACATTGAAATTTAAACAATTCTAGTTTAAGAACATCGAAATATAAATCATACAACATCAAAAATAATTTTTTGAAAGTATTCATTCCCTATTTTGCATAATTGATCTGCAATTTCATCACATAAATTAACCATATAATCCCGGTCCGCTACACTACCATGTTCTTGAACCTCTTCATAATCACCAACGCGTGCACGGTTATTCCCAAGCGGCATATCGGGTTGATCGTATTGAGCAAAGAGCTCGTCGCTCAAACCCTCTTTCCGTATAAACTTATGAAGCGCAAAGCATGCTATGGTGATGTTTCTTTGTGTAACAAATGGAAATGGTGTCATTCTCTTCAAAATAGGAAACCGTGCTTTCAAGACACCATAAGCACGCTCAATGACGTTCCGAAGTTTTGCATGTGCATAGTTAAATTTTTCTTTATCGGTCAATGCACGTCTACGACGAGAATCTCCAAGTCAATACCTAATATTACGATATGGAGCCATAAACCCTCGAGTGTGTGCATATGCGGCATCACAAAGATAATATTTATCTGCAAATATAAACAAACCATTAATGTTTAAAATAACAAAATAAAAAACAAATGGATCCATAAACATACCTGGTGGTGGAACCGGGAAATGTACAACTGCATCTGCTAATGTTTCTGATAGTATTCTCGAATCATGTGCTACCCCTTCCCAACCGGTCACAACATACGTGAAAATCATATTGAAGTCACAAATTCCCAATACATTTTGATAGCAATCACTTTTTTCCCTTTCCCTATATAAATCTTATCTGCTAGCAGGGATAACAGCATGTATCAACGTTCCATCAAGTGTACCAACCGCTCATTTAAAGACTCATCGTAGCATTTTATTATGTCATGGAATATTTAGATTCAGATTAAAAGAAGTTGGTACTATCATATCTTTTGCAAAGGCCATCATTCTATCCAACACTTCATAAAAAAAATTATGAATTGTTTGCTTTGAGTGTTGAAATCTACGCTTGATGACAACAATATCGTTGATTGTGGCCGATCATCATAAAAACATTGCCACTTTTTCTTCAACGGATACATGCTTGCTATCCTTTAAGGAATAATTTGTTCTAAAATGTGCGCATAATTGAATGAAAGATTCACGAGACTTGCGTACTAGCTCAAGACATTGTGTGTTATTACCTTGTAATAACTCCAATGTGAATTGATGTCCGGACATTAGCGAAGTGTTATCCTGTTTTCACTTCATATTTTTCTTCCAAAAAAATGAAGATACAAATACATAAGAATTACGAGCAATATTTTTTGGCCGTAATCAATCGTAAACATGTTCAATAATCAACACTAGTTAATAACAATACAAAAAAACAATGTTATACGGAAAAAAAGCAACATACATTGCAACATTATATGAAAAAAGCAACATACATTGCGACATTATATGAAAAAAAGCAACAAACATTACAACATACTACGCAAAAAAGCAACAAACATTCCAACATACTAGTCAAAAAAAGCAACAATGTTTCCAACATACTAGTAAAAAAAAAGCAACAAAGTTTCCAACATACTACGGAAAAAAGGCAACAAAGTTTCCAACATACTACACAACCAATGTCATCTCTACTTGAATAATCATGAATGCGTCCCAGTCAACTTGATCCATCCTTTTAACACATCGGGTATAGCGGACAATGTCATCTATGCTTCTCGTGTATTCTTAGAACCGGAGAATATGTGAAACGCAGTTAGGAATAAAGGGTCAGTTGGGTCTAATTCAAGTATCATTAACTTCTCATAACACTCATCAATTGTTTGTCTGTCATTGCCTTTAATCAAATATTGCAAAGCTTTTTGCATGTCTCTTGCCAAGTCATCATGATTGATAGAAGTTTTTGTGGTTTTAGCTTTTTTACTCGGTCTAACAATATTTGGAGAAGGCTCGGGCGTTGGATCAACTGTATCACTGGATCAACATAAGGCTCAGGAGTTGGGTCGGTTGGATGATTGAAAGTTCCATCATCTTTCATGTTATCAAAGGAGTTGTCTGTAATCTGAAGAACTGGGAGTGGGACACGACGACAAGAAGATGACCCAACCGCCAATGTGGTTTGGGCCGAGGTCCACCTGAAGCTACCAGTAGCACTACGACCATCAAACAAAGTTGCACAAAGTTCTGGATAAACCAATGGGTGTTTTTTTAATGACGCGGCTTTCGAATGTACCTAAACCAAAATTTATAAACTAATATAAGAATATGTTCTAATATTGGAGTTAACCCATTAAAAATTAGATATAAACATACCTTTTTAATGACGCGGCTTTCGAAGGTAAAAGTGTTTGTTAGAGAATTGTAGATGTTTCCCGTTTTGTTTCTCAAATAAGCCATTCCTACATACTTGGCTTTAAGATTGTCGTAAGAATTTTTCATTTTTTTTTTTTTGAGTTAATTCAAGACCAAACCATTCTTTTAGAACGCTTCCTAACTTATTTCATGATTCTTTGTGCAAACTTAAACCTTTCCTTCCCACCCTATTCACTTCTTCAAACAAGCATTTTAGTTGCTCGTTAGTCCATTGATGCTTCTCAGCCATTTAAAAAAGCTACATATAAATTCAGCAACGAAATAATCAAGTTAACGACAAAAAAACAACAATAATAACCAAATTCAACACCAAAATCAGCATAAGAAAACCACATTTCAACAAAATAAGGTTTATCAAAACCATATTCTGGCAAAATTAGCATGAAAACACACATTCCAGCAAAATCAACATAAGAAACCCATATTTAAGCAAAATCAGCAACCAAAAACACCATATTTCAGCAATAACCAGCAATACTTTCTGCATTTCAACACGATTCAGCAAGAAATCAGGAAAAAGAAATCAGAAAAACAGGATTTCAACAATAATCAGCAATAACAACCATTAATTTCAGCCCTAACCAGCAATAACCAACAATAGTTTCAACAATATCAGCCAAGAAATCAGAAAAACGGATCAAGATCCAACAAATCCGGAAAACAGGAAGAACTACTGCGAAAAACAAATAGTATACGGATTGAAAACGGCTGCGCGCGTCTGCAAAGCTAAAGACATAAGAGCTTAGAACTACTTTTCACAAAAAACAAGGGTTGTTTTTTTTTGTGAAAAGTACTTCTAAGCTCTTAAGTATTCAGCTTCGCAGACGCGCGCAGACGTTTTCAATTTGCAGACTGTTTGTTTTTCGCAGCCTGCAGACCTTAAAAGGTCTGTGCGTCCTCTTTTGCTAAAAGTGACATATGAACCTCTTTTGACCTCTTCACAAAAAAACACGCTTGACGCTTCTTTTGTGCCCTAAAAAAATATGGTGCTTCCATTCCCAATTCATTCCTCCCGTTCCCGATCAAGCGACTCCTCCCTCTTCCTACCGGCGAGCCACCGCTGCCATCTTCCCTCTGGTGTCACAGCTGCCGCCGATGCCATCTCCAACAAGTGCTTCTCTAATCGCTGCTATCTCCACTGGTTGCTTCTTCCCGATTTGTGGTGTTCTCCGATCGTTCCCATCAACGACGCTTGACCGGTTGCCACCACCGTCTACAGGTATTTTTCTAATCTCTTTTTCTTGATTTTGGGGCTGCTTCTTCCTGTTTTCGGGATTTGTTGGATCTTGATCCGTTTTTCTGATTTCTTGGCTGATATTATTGAAAGTATTGTTGGTTATTGCTGGTTAGGGCTGAAATTAATGGTTGTTATTGCTGATTATTGTTGAAATCCCGTTTTTTCCGATTTCTTGTTGAATCTATCGTTGGTTATTGCTGAAATATGGTGTTTTTGGTTGCTGATTTTGCATAAATGTGTGTTTCTTATGTTGATTTTGTTGGAATGTGTGTTTTCATGCTTAAATGTGTGTTTCTTATGTTGATTTTGCTGGAATGTGTGTTTTCATGCTAATTTTGCAAGAATATGGTTTCGATAAACCTGATTTTGCTGAAATGTGGTTTTCTTATGCTGATTTTGGTGTTGAATTTGGTTATTATTGCTGTTTTTTTTTTTTTTGCCGTTAACTTGATTATTTCATTGCTGAATTTATATGTAGCTTTTTTAAATGGTTGAAAAGCATCAATGGACTAACAAGCAACTAAAATGCTTGTTAGACACGTGCAATGAAAAAGTGAATAGGGTGGGTAGGAAAGGTTTAAGTTTGCACAAAGAATCATGAAATAAGTTAGGAAGCGTTCTAAAAGAATGGTTTGATCTTGAATTAACTCAAAAAAAAAATTGAAAAATTCTTACGACAATCTTAAAGCCAAGTATGTAGGAATGGCTTATTTGAGAAACAAAACGGGAAACATCTACAATTCTCTAACAAACACTTTTACCTTAACAAACGAGGAGTGGGAAGAATTTAAAAAGGTATGTTTATATCTAATTTTTAATCGGTTAACTCCAATATTAGAACATATTCTTATATTAGTTTATAAATTTTGGTTTAGGTACATCCGAAAGCCGCGTCATTAAAAATACACCCATTGGTTTATCCAGAACTTTGTGCAACTTTGTTTGATGGTCGTAGTGCTACTGGTAGCTTCAGGTGGACCTCGACCCAAACCACATCAGCGGTTGGGTCATCTTGTTGTCGCCGTGTCCCACTCCTAGTTCTTTAGATTACAAACAACTTCTTTGATAACATGAAAGATGATGGAACTTCCAATCATCCAACCAACCCAACTCATGAGCCTTATGTTGATCCATATCCCAGTGATACAGTTGATCCAACGCCCGAGCCTTCTCCAAATATTGCTAGACCGAGTAAAAAGGCTAAAACCACAAAAATTTCTATCAATCATGATGACTTGGCAAGAGACATGCAAAAAGCTTTGCAATATTTGATTAAAGGCAATAACAGACCAACAATTGATGAGTGTTATGAGAAGTTAAAGATACTTGAATTAGACCCAACTCACCCTTTATTCCTAACTGCGTTTCACATATTATCCGGGTCTAAGAATACGCGAGAAGCATGGATGACATTGCCCGCTATACTCGATGTGCTAAAAGGATGGATCAAGTTGACTGGGATGCATTCAGGATTATTCAAGTAAAGATGACATTGGTTGTGTAGTATGTTGGAAACTTTGTTGCGTTTTTTGCGTAGTACGTTGGAAACTTTGTTGCTTTTTTACATAGTATGTTGGAAACTTTGTTGCTTTTTTGACTAGAATGTTGAAAACTTTGTTGCTTTTTTTGACTAGTATGTTGGAATGTTTGTTGCCTTTTTTGCGTAGTATGTTGGAATGTTTGTTGCTTTTTTGCGTAGAATGTTGCAATGTATATTGCTTTTTATCATATAATGTTGCAATGTATGTTGCTTTTTTTTTCGTATAATGTTACAATGTATGTTGCTTTTTTTCCGTATAACATTGTTTTTTTGTATTGTTATTAACTAGTCATGATTATTGAACAAGTTTTTGATGGATTACAGCCAAAAAGTATTGCTCGTAATTCTTATGTATTTGTATCTTCATTTTTTTTTTTGGAAGAAAATTTTGAAGCGAAAACGGGATAACACTTCGCTAATGTCTGGACATCAATTCATATTGGAGTTATTACAAAGTAATAACACAATGTCTTGAGCTACTACGCATGTCTCTTGAATCTTTCATTCAATTATGCGCGCATTTTAGAACAAATTATTCCTTAAAGGATAGCAAGCATGTATCCGTTGAAGAAAAAATGGCAATGTTTTTATGATGATCGGCCACAATCAACGATATTGTTGTCATCAAGCGTAGATTTCAACACTCAAAGCAAACAATTCATAAATTTTTTTATGAAGTGTTGGATAGAATGATGGCCTTTGCAAAAGATATGATAGTACTAACTTCTTTTAATCTGAATCTAAATATTCCAGGACATAATAAAATGCTACGATGAGTCTTTAAATGAGCGGTTGGTGCACTTGATGGAACGTTGATACATGTTGTTATCCCTGCTAGCAGATAAGATTTATATAGGGAAAGGGAAAAAAGTGATTGCTATCAAAATGTATTGGGAATTTGTGACTTCAATATGATTTTCACGTATGTTGTGACCGGTTGGGAAGGGGTAGCACATGATTCGAGAATACTATCAGAAACATTAGCAGATGCAGATGTACATTTCTCGGTTCCACCACTTGGTATGTTTATGGATCCATTTGTTTTTTATTTTGTTATTTTAAACATTAATGGTTTGTTTATATTTGCAGATAAATATTATCTTTGTGATGCCGCATATGCACACACTCGAGGGTTTATGGCTCCATATCGTAATATTAGGTATTGACTTGGAAATTCTCGTCGTAGACGTGCATTGACCGATAAAGAAAAATTTAACTATGTACATGCAAAACTTCGGAACGTCATTGAACGTGCTTATGGTGTCTTGAAAGCACGGTTTCCTATTTTGAAGAGAATGACACCATTTCCATTTGTTACACAAAGAAACATCACCATAGCATGCTTTGCGCTTCATAATTTTATACGAAAAGAGGGTTTGAACGATAAGCTCTTTGCTCAATACGATCAACCCGATATGCCGCTTGGGAATAACTGTGCACGCGTTGGTAATTATGAAGAGGTTCAAGGACATGGTAGTGCAGCGAACCGGGATTATATGGTTAATTTACGTTGTATGATTTATATTTCGATATTCTTAAACTAGAATTGTTTAAATTCCAATGTCGAAAACTCTTATGTTTAAAAAATTCAGTTTATTTAAATATCAGTTTATTTTACAGTTTGCAAACAGTCTTCTTTTTGCAGACTGCAGACATTTGGTCAACTTTTTGTGCTACAGATGTCTACAGATATGGTCCGCAGACTGCAGACCTTTTACCTCTTAAAAAACAAACAACACCTTAGTTAAATTGCTATTAGACAAAATTGCAAATTTGGTCCCTACGGTATCCCAATTTCCTTGGATTTGATCTAAAAAGTTTCAAAATTGCATCATCGGTCCAAAATGAGATATTTCTTGCGGATTTGATACCTATGGTCTGTCATTTCTTGGATTTGGTTCACACCCAACCTGAAATGACTAATATGCCCTTTCAATAATTCTTTTTATTAGCTATTATGTGTGTAATTATGAAATTGCAACATTGACATGCTAGATGGCCTAATAACCCTATCATCAACAAAATCCACTTCCGTATCCGATTATCTTGATTTCTTGTATGCGCGTGTTAGCAGTATCATCATCTTATGTTGCTATAATTCTTACAATGTATCTCACGAATTCAATAGTGCATGATCATCAATGTAAGTAGAAACCCATAAATACAAAGTGTGATTTACAAGGTTTAACATTATTTAATACCTGATCATTGCATGCTACATCCTCCAGAATCTTGTCCTCTTCGTACATTCCCATAGGCCGACAATTCAAGAAGATCCATATCACGCCCTGAAATATTTTCATCATCAATGTCAATTTTATTATCTTTTCGATTAGTATTTAATGATTAAAAAAAGTAAAAAACAGTAGCTTTTAATATTGTACCTGAAACACGGCAGTAAGAGCTTTTTTGAATAAGATCAGCTCTAGACATCTCAGTACGGTTTCCCTTAGATCTATTAACTGTTGCCTAAAAATAAAACACAAACATTTATTAACAGGAATTTTTTTACAAATTACAAATGGTTAACATGTTCTGGTACCTGTAAAACCTGACAATTTTCCAATGTGCTTTGTCCCCCCTGCAAGATTGACAGTTTTCAAACAAAAGATTGCAGAGATTATCAATTGAATTTGTGAGGTTGGAGTTGAATTGTTTATAGTTGAAATTTATATTGATATAAATAGGGTACTGGACTAATATAGACCCTGAATGTGAAATGCTGTTTGGGGGAATTTAAAAATTAGGGTTTTGAAAGAAGAGTTTTGAAGGAGGAATTGATTATGAAGAATTGAAGATTAAGTTTAATATTCTTGGAAATCATTCATTGTTCTGTTAGGGTAATTTGACTTTTTAAAGGTCGTGAAACCAAGTTTTATAATAATTTTGACCTCCATTTCCGACTATGGAAGGGCGTGATACAAGCATACTCCAAGAGACAAAGAAAAGTTGCATTTACTATACAGATTCGCATAGTCAACCAAATTTTATTCAATCAGAAAGGAATTGCAAAAAAAACAGCAGCTTTTGTTCGCCTAAAACTAAATGATTTGGACTTGCAAATTCGCAGAAAGATAGTTATATTGTAAGAAAATGAAATAGGGCTGCATTCTCAATTTGAAGCAATGAAGTTTATTTTACAATTTCACACAATGACTTGGGAATTTGGGTTAATCAATTGAATTTGTTTTGTAAGAGTAATTAAATACCTTAGAGTATGGAAGAATGTGATCGTAATCATGGCATAGACAACCAGGACAACCGACGAGCTTACGGAAGATGGTGTTCCCCAGCGGGTCTCGACGCCATCGATCTGGATCCCGTCCTTTGATTTTCTCTGCTTTCTCCCAACATTGCTGCTTCACACTGTAAGGGAAACTCCTAGGGTTCGAGAATTTGTCGGGTGGAGAAACAGTTAGGTCATGGAGGTAAGTAAGGTCGTCGTCTCCGGTGACTATTTGGGTGTCGAGGAGAGTGGCGGAAGAAGGGGAAACAGACCTCCCGGATGGCGTTGTTTGTGCCGGTCTGGATGAGGTGGTGGGGTTGCGGTGGTTTCTCGTCGGAGACGATGAGTGACTCCTGCCCTTCCCCTTATTTCTTTGATTCATCTTCCTTGGCCGGTAGTCTATGGCTGCTCGTAGTGTGGCGGTGTTACAGATACATGTTCTTTATTTTCCATGAATTGATTTTAAAGGTTTGTACCGTATCCGATAATTTTTAGGAGTCTTTCGAAGAGTACTTTTAACGTTTTTAGTTTTTCTTTAACGATAATTTATATCTATATCTATACAATATACATACTAATAAAGGAGGCATGTTTGTGCCACTTGGCACTCTTTAAACTTATTCTTGAAATTATTTCTCGCCTATATAAGATAAAATAATTCATCCTTAATTAAATTTCAAATTTATTCATATCTATCTAAATATTAATAGCCTATATTTTCCAATCGGCGATTGCGATGATAATTACAGAAGTGGAATAAATTTAATCCAAAGGACTTTAAATTTGAAATTTAATTGCAAAGGGCTTTATTCAACATTAGCTCTGAGATATAATCTATGGTTTGTCTTAATTGCAAAGGACTTTATTCAAACATTATTTTGGTTTTACAAAGATGGGTAAGCGTTTATATATCACAAGAAACGACTTGTACAAATTGCTCAATCCATCAATTATTATATATAAACAAGGAAGTCGACGATTTGCGAGAAGAAAGCACCCCCCCTTAACCACAACTTCATCCTCGGACACCTTGTATTCTCCGTGTCCCTGTCTTAGTCTCCATCTCTGACCTACCTGATGCTGCTTCCGGTTCACCAAATCTTCGCTGCTCTTATCGCCGCCAACGAAAGCATCCCTTAAAACTCCCAAACCGACGGCTTTTCACCACATAATCGCAGGTAGAAACACAGGAGGAGAAGAAAGAAGATGAAGCGGCGAAGATGACAGAAGAGTTACTTATCAGCGAACGCGTGTCTAATACGTGTCAAGAGGAAAGAAGGAGAAACTTAAATCCGAATTGCAAAACCCCCAAAGAAAAGTAACAAAATTAACAAAAACACGGTAAGAAGCGGTGGAGAATTGCAAATGAGGAAAAACAAAAAGTTCAACACATGGTTTAATAAGGGCAAAAGCAACGCATTTTAAATAAAAGAATAATATCATTTGAAAATTATTAAACATAACTTTTTATTATATAATTTGTTTTAATTTTTCGAATCGGCGATTGCGATGATAATTACAGAAGTGGAATAAATTTAATCCAAAGGACTTTAAATTTGAAATTTAATTGCAAAGGGCTTTATTCAACATTAGCTCTGAGATATAATCTATGGTTTGTCTTAATTGCAAAGGACTTTATTCAAACATTATTTTGGTTTTACAAAGATGGGTAAGCGTTTATATATCACAAGAAACGACTTGTACAAATTGCTCAATCCATCAATTATTATATATAAATATCATTTGAAAATTATTAAACATAACTTTTTATTATATAATTTGTTTTAATTTTTCGACCGTGTAGTACACGAGTTTATAAACTAGTATAATATATAGATAAAGCGAAACATGGCCACGAGCCCGCGAGCTAGCAAAACAAAGTGCATAAGGTACAAAAACGCAAAACAAACAAGGGTACAAATCATAGCATCAATAGCATCAATTTTTGGGAAGAAAACGTGAGGCAATTTGAGGGGACGTTGAATGTAGACAACTTTGAACCTCCAAAAAGTGTCTCCCAAAGAGAACATCAGGCGGGACGAGAGACTCCCATGTGACATCGGCTAGGTAGAGGACCGTGCAAGTGGCGATATCCGTCCAGTAGTATATCGTCAGGACTCTGGGTATCGATCTAGAAAAGCTCCCTAGGGAAATGGTAATCATTGATCATGTCAAAAGGATAGAGAATGCTAAGTCGCAGCTCAAGTGTCAGCATAAATAGTAAGCTAGATATAATCAAGTAAGGGGGAGTTAGGGAAATAATACCTGAAATATGTGTCGCTAGGTTGTATCCGTGTTCGAAGTCGGTTAGAGGTTAACAGCAGAAAACAGTGAAAAAGGCCATCGACTCCAATTTAGTATGCCTCTCCTAGCTCTATGTTTTATCCACATGAAACTCGATGTTTTGATGTCTTCAAATTAGAGGAAGGTGATAGTGGTAGGCCTTAAAAAATTTGGAATTTCGGGCTTTCCAAATTGACCACGTCGTGTAAAAATGATGGCATTCATCAATTTTACTTCCATTGTAGATTTTTTTTCTTCTTATTTTACCCGCATAGTTACAACTAATCGAGTGAATTTTGGAGAGAAATCGGGGTTGCCTATCCAAAATTTGACTTTGTTCCGCACCTCGTGTACAAAAGGGCAAAAGAGGAAAAGATGTATCCAGACCTCAATAGCGGGAATCACAACATTGACAAATGTCGGAGATGTTGATTAAATCTGTGTGAGTGAGAGTGGAGGACCGGAGGCAGTGGGACATGTTTAGACTTGCTCTCCAAACAAAGGTGTTGACTTTTGTGGGTAACCAGTTATTCCGTTATTCCATAGGCCACATGAATGGGTCACTAGAGATGTTTGACATCAATGATTTTTCTGAGGGATTGGACGGAGAACATTTTGGATGTGTCCTAGGCCTACACAGTTTTATCTCGACAAACTGATAAACGATTTCTTACACAGAGCAATTATATACAATCAAAACAATATCAAAAACACAACATTTAGCGTAGTTCACATGATTAAAGTGATTGGCTACATACATGGGGGAACGAGTGAAAGGATTTAATTAATCTTCAAAAACCAACATATACAAATTGCTAAACTGCGTTGTATCTTGTAAGAACCCAAAAATATGTAAACTTGGAAAGTAAGAAGTTAAGGAATAATTATTAATTAATTATTCATACTTTGAGCAAAAGGGTATTTTGGGTAATTTTCCAATTATTAATATAAAAAGGAAAGATTTATATTTTTCCTTAAAAATGAAGTAAATTAACTATTTTATAGTTAAAAGTATGAAGCATGAAGAATAGAAAGATAAAAGTGAATTAAAAGTATAAAACAACTAAAAAAGGGTATTTTCGTCATTTTGAAGTATTTAATCACATAATGAGATTTTTATGTGTTAGTATATCCTTAATTTGTATTTAAAGTTTATAAGTGGGGAAAACCTATAATACTTAAGTGTTTCAAGAATTAAAATTTAGTTTTGTGCTAAAATGAGAAGTATGAGAGTCTAGGGACCAAATTGTCATTTTCTCATAGTGAGGAGGTATAAATAGGGAGTCTTCTCCCCATTTGTTCACTGGAACGATGGCAGCCATGGGAGAGAATGAAGGTGGCGATTCTTGATGATTTTGTGAAGGTTTTGAAGCTAGCAACGTTGCATGATCAAATTCCTTGAATTCCTAACTCATATAAGGTATAATTTCACCATTTCTAGCTAGAAAACCCATTTAGGGTTCATGGCTGAATTTCATATGTTGGAGGAGGAGTAATTTCTATGATTCCAAGTAGTTAGATTATGCTTCTAGTCACCCCTTGATCACTATCCAACATATGGATAGCTTGGAATCATGGTTTGGTGAATTTAATTCTTATGAACCCTAGAAATTGGGGTTAATGATCAAAGTCTTAATTGAATGCAATTAACTAGTTACAATGAGTCATAAATGTTGTTTATGGATGAAGAAACCATTAGAAGTGGTTTCCTAATTATTCCAATTAATTATAATGAAATTATGAATGAAATTGGAAATTGAGAAAATGGAATGGAATTGATGATTCCATGGTTGAAATTTCATTAGAAATGGTTAGATAAGGAATTGGAATGATTCCTTTGGGGATGACCAATGAATTAAGTGCTTAATGGGTTAAAAAAATGACCTTAAGTATATGAAATTGCAATTTCATAAGTTATATAATAATAAGAATGAAACTAAGAAAGTATTCTGACAGAATTTTTATGCCAACTTAAACTGTAAAACTGTACAAATCTACAAGGCCAAAAATTATGTTTCATACATGAAAAGAAACCTACAGATGTCTAGTTTCTAAATCAAAAAGCGGTGAGTCGTTTCGATTCTTCTAGAGTGAGTTATGCCGTTTTTCGTACAGGGTATCCTGTTTCGGCAGATTCTGTCCCACTTAGGAATATGAATGTATATGTTAATATAACGATCAAAGAATTGAAAGAAAACCATTCTTAGCATATATGGATGTATTATGAGTAATTAGAAGTGTTAAATAATAGGATAGAAGTCTAAATGGCTTAATGAAAGAAGTTTAGAAATGTTATAATACGTATGCTTGAATTGGTTCTTGAATGGAATTGAAACTGCAAATTCAGTCATGAACCATGGGGTTTAAGTGGCAAATGCTTCCAATAAGTCATTTGCTAAGAGCTTAACTCAAAAACATGGAAGTAGATTGCTATTCTTGAGAATTTCCAAGTTTGGTCAAGAACTTCAATTCTTGCATTTGATTTATTGAAACGATTTTAATAGCTTAAAACCTTGTACTAATGGAGGGTTTTAGTCAAGGAACAAACCCCATATGATTAAGACATAGATTAAGGACTTAATGGGTGAAAACTGCATGCTACAGTGCACTGCGTGCTACAGTGCCCTTCAGACCGGGACCAAAAATGTTAAAAATGTTAGAAATCCAAACGTTAGAAACCATAGCTAGACATGTCCGATTGATCTGAAATTTTAGCCATAACCCTAAAATGGTATAAGAACATGTCGCGAATGGTCAAATCCGTAATCCGACCTTGCGGAAAAGTCACT
Source organism: Cichorium intybus (assembly GCA_023525715.1). Lineage (NCBI taxonomy): Eukaryota > Viridiplantae > Streptophyta > Magnoliopsida > Asterales > Asteraceae > Cichorium > Cichorium intybus. Next base: position 65,900,174 of record CM042011.1, read on the forward strand.
GTAGCGGCAGTGGCTAAAATCACTATTCACGTCAAAACTTGATTTTTAGAATTTGAGCTAGACTTGTCCAATGAACTCCAAATTTGAAACACAAGTCTAATATGGCCTAAGATTTCATGGAAAAGAGTCGGAACTGAAATACGACCCCTCGGGGGTACTGTAGCAATATACGCGTATTTTGGAGAAAACCGTTAAACGAGTTTATTAATGGCTATACATTTATTATAACCTAGAGTTATGTTATATGAGACTTTAGCATTATAGAGTTAATTATATTGGGTATTTATATATACTACTTGTATAGGTGGTGCTTCAAACGTTATTGAGCACGGGAAAGGAAAAGGCGTACGTGAAGCCTAGTGAACCGTAGTAAAACCAAGGTGAGTTTTATGAGGATTTCTATAGTACATAGCAAAATGTTATTTTCAGAAAAGTAAGATTTCCAAATGTTTATAAATACTAAAGTTTGGAAAATAGTTTTGAAAGAAGCTCTATACAAGGGCTTAATGTTTTAAACAGATTTTTAAAGTATGGTTTACAAGGTATTTTGAAAGGAGTTCCTTATGTGAACTAAGTTGTCAAAATCAGTTTTTTTTAAAGTATTTTCAGTAAAGAGTTATAAAATGTTTGAGTAAGAGTTGTATACAAATTGTGTCCCATTTTGACCAATTTGAGATGAAATGAAGTAAGAATTAAAGAAAGAAAGAAGTATGAGCCAGTTGTCCGGACTAGGATCACCCACATAATCGGGGGATCAGAAGACACTACTGGGATGGTACCTCTCGTCGCGAAGTAGTTGTCTAGCTTAGTATACCCTTGTGCTTGGATTCGTTCCAAGTCACAAAGGGGAGACAGAATGAGCATAACCTAGCGGGCGGATCTGTTCTGTCCCGCGAGGTGAGCTAGTAGAATGAATTAAACTAAATTAATTTATGAGTTTCAGTTGGTCACTAGAAAACGAGAAATAATACATTTTTGATAAAAGAAAGTAGTTTTGAGAAAGAATACAGTTTTGATAAAAAAAAGTAGTTTTGAGAAAGAATACAGTTTTGATAAAAGAAAGAAATTTTGAGAAAGAAAGTATTTTTGAGCTTCGAAGATAGAAAAGAAAAGAGATTTGAGATTTGTTATGAAATAAGTTCTAGTAGTTTACTTGTTATATTTCAAGTTTTAAAGCAGAAAAGTTTTGGGTCTAAAAACCCATATTACTCACGAGACTTTATGTCTCACGTATTATTTTTAAATGCTATGTACTTAGGTGAGATGAGCAGGAGCTGGAGTGGGACCAGTGTGTATACAGTAAGTTTAAATTATGGTTTTCTGTATTGAGTCTGTAATACCCTTTCAGAATAAAGTTTATAAAAAAAAATTTGGTGACTTTTCATGGTCACGTTTTGTAAAATGTTTTGTAATATAAACTATATTAAATTATGGTTTTGAGAAAGGGGTGTTACATATCTAGTCTAAGTTTTTAATAGTGCACAGAGGAGGCGTCTATTTACAAACATGGGCAGGCCACACACCGCTAGTGTAAGCAACACAATCTCTACTTGCCCCATCACAACTTTGATTTATCCAACACCATATATGTTGTTGCTCGTCACCGCAATCTTCAGCTCGACACCACAATTCTTCTGGTTAACATTGCATTTTTTTTTCTGATCGAATCTTTGACTGGAGAATGTAATTCTCTAACTCAATGTCATAACTATAATCTTTCGATTAGACTCCCTATCCCAATAATCTTCCACTTAGAGGCTCGATTGACTTGAACTCCTGTCATCCATCTCTTTGCAACTCTTTCACTCCCTCTTTCTCTTATTTTCTTCCATGTGTTCTCTTCAAACTTTTGAAAGAGCAGTTGGAGCAATGCACATTGTTAAATTCTTAATTGTAACAATATTAGTGAACATGTCTGTTGGATTCTTTGAACTAAGGATTTTTTTTTCAAGTTCATAGTCTCATTATTGATCATCTATTTAATGACATGATACCTCATCTGGATGTGTAGGATAACGGGCTTTTATATTGCATATTTTACGCATTATTGATTGTGTATTGTTATTTTATCTTTGTAAAATGTCACACCCTCAAACCGTATTGGCGGAATAGTTTAAGGGTGGATGACTTCATAAACAATATCATAACAAAGTTACACAATAGTGGAATCCAAGTACACAACCATCATTAAATAATTGCAAATGTTACATCATTTAAAAGTTGCGTGTCTCAATCACAATTACAAATGATTTCAAAATGAACAAAAACGACGTCGTAACGTCTCTTCGAATCGTGCTGAGGCTTACCTTATCAATTTCCTGAGAATACAAGTAGTTGAAAAAGTGTCAACAATTAAGTTGGTGAGTTCATAAGATTTTTGTATAAGAAATGTCATTTGTTTGTAAACGATAGTGTTGAAAACCAAGAAAATCCAATATTTTCTCATAAAAATGTCCAAGTCTTTAAATCCCAAAGACTAAAAAGTAATATGTAAACTGTAGTGTAACTCTCGTTGAAATGTATATTTCTACGTAAACAATTTATGAAAATATTAAGTTGATTATTTTCCCATGTGAGATACCATATAACCATACTGTGACTAGTTGGCCTGCTGCGACGTTCTTCAGGCGTCGGAATGTTAGACATTTGGACACCTCAGACCTGCCGGTCAAGCTGTAGCTAGCAGCTCAGGTGCGGGGTTGTCAAGCCCCGTATAGATCTATACTCAAATATCGCGCTCTCTTACCGAGACTCTGGTTATAAAAGTTCAGGACTTATAGTAGGTACTTATAAAAGTACTGTGAAGATTCATCTCACAAAAATATATGTATTCCAATCAACTTGTTTACGTACGATTTGTATATAAAAACTCTTATAATCAACCATTATCATTTTTCCCATGATAATATAGTATTGTATAATAATTATATAATTTTATATAATTATTTTTGTCATGTTCAAACGTCATAATAACCTTATATTCATAAACTATTCCAATAATAGTCTATTTTTAGTAATTACGTCGTAATAAACATATTTTTGTGAATAATAGCGAAGTAACTTATTCAAATGATTGTAAATATCATCTTTTGAGATATTTCTCACAAAAATAGTGTAATATCTTGATTATAACCATTTTTGCTAGAAAATAGTGCCTTTATTTATAAAAACGGAGTTGTTACTAGTTATCGTTTTTATAACGTTTTTATCCAAGATCTAGTATTTTTGTACACTTTATTTGGGGTTTTGTAACTTTTACACATCTTAATATGTCAAAATGTTCATAATACATAGATCTATTCATATTTCATGCCAAACTCATATTTATAACATTTTTGTCCAAGATCTAACATTTTACACATTTTATTTATAGTTTAGTAACTTTTACACTAACATTATATACATCATTATGTACATCTTACAAAGGGTTAACCATATTTCATGTCAAAGGCATTTTTACACAAATATTAACTTTATAAACTTGTGTAAATCAACATATATATCATTTAAACACATATAAACTTGAATAAAACAACATATATAGTTAAAGAACTTGTATTCTCCCCCAAAAAGGTTTGAAAAGATGAAAATGAGGGGTATGAACTCACCTTGAGTGTGGATCTTAAGGTTTCTTGGAAGAAGATTGAAGATTTTGGTTCTAAGACCCGGAGGACCCTTGGACAAAGCTATTATCCAATGGATTTTTGTGAGTAAGTGTGTGTAAAAGAGTATATGAAGGTATTTAGAACTTAAATCACTAGATGATCATAACTTACCAAGAAGGCTTGAAAGATCCTTGAAGATGATGAAGATTTGAGCTCAAAGACTCTTGGACCATTCTAATATCCAATGGATTTTGATGGATGTTAGTGTGTGTAAAAGGTGTAAAACTTGTGTTATGTTGTTTAGAATCAAAGGATGGTTGAAGCTTACCACTTGGATTGAGAAGAGAACCTTGAAATGAAGCTTGAAGATGATGATGGTGATGGTGTTGTGAGGCCGAGAGCAAGAGGAGAGGAAGAAGAAAAGAGAGGATGAGTTGGTTGGAGCTTTGGTTCAAATGAGATGGTGTAGTTCCTTTTTGTTGAATTTTTAATAGATTTAATGTTAGATTTTATCCTATTAGTTTATTCCTAGCCTTTGATAGTCTAAGATCTTGAATAGTGTTCTTGGATTGTCTTGGAAGGGGGTGTGCAGCCGATGGGGTGGGGTGGGGGTTGGTTTTTATAAAATAGCAATGTACTTATATAAAATGTGTGATTTTTATAAAATAGTGTGACGTTTTAGTAAAATTTTGTGAGATTTTGACGAAACGAAGTTCTAAATAATTATTTTGTATAAAAACATTGCCAAACATTTATTTTGATTGAATTTTGACTCGTTGGATGTCGAAATACGCGTTTAAGCGCAGTATACTTCCGATTTCGCGATTTTCGGCATTTTACCGGAAATTGCATTTAGCTTTGAAATTAAATACTAGATATTATTACGTTACTTATCATATGAATTGTTATTTCATATTTGATGTTTAAGGCACCACATTTTGTATTTTGAGTCCAAACTCTGTGTACATTTATCCGTTCACAGCGATTTAATGGTTGTAACTTCTACATACGAACTCCGTTTTCGACGTTCTATATATCCACAGGTTCGTATTTACGAGTAGATCGTTTTATGAATATTATTATTCTCAAAATAATAATTGTACGATTATCGAATTTTTACGCTACAGTAGTCTGCTGTCCGTATTTTCGACTTTTAACCGATAATTGTTTTGACTTAGCATACATAATACTATAATATTAATAATTCATCGCAAAAGTTATGGAAAATAACTTTTCAACATATAGATTAACGTACGCTTCGTTTGATTACAGTTGACTTTTTTTGACCAAAATTTACAATTGTCACATAAAAGGACTAATATTACTTACTTTTAGTGCTAGTTGCTTTGAGTAGAACTTTATGTAAAATGCAGGGTTTGAAGTGTAAAATTGGCAAAGATAAGGATGAAAGAAACGAAAGATAAGGGCCAGGAGGAACTCGCAACATGGTGCATTGCTCTTCGCGGCACCAGGTGTTGGATAAGAATGTGGTCTGGTTTGGCTTGAATTCAAAAGCGTAAAGAATCGGGATAAGGCAAGACTCGCGACGCGAAAACTCATAGTGGGCGACGCGAACCACTAGATTTCACTACTATAAATAGAGGCTCCTAGGTCGAATTTTTGGGAGCGAAGACTGATCTACCGAGTAGATCCCTAACATCTTTGACTCAATTTCGTAGTATTTCGGTTTACACTTGGTAGTTGGCTAGTTTTCATTTATTTTGCAACATTTCGGTTTTGTAACGACTATTGTGCTACGAGTATTCCGCATCAAGGAATTTCTCTAACCACAGAGATTGGTTTTTCAGTTCTAGGAGAATCATTAGGCTCCTCCTTCGGTTTTGGTTTCGAGAACGATTGCTGATTTTATTTATTTTATGAAATATTTGATTTTTAGTTCATTGGTGTTTAGCCCTCTCGTTCAATGTATGGTTCACCCTCTCAACTACTCCATTCTAGTGAGGTGTCTCTGGAACCATCTTCAACATTCTGATTCCATGTTCAACAAAATAATCAACAAACTCTTTGCTGTTGTATTCACGCCCTTTATCTGACTTGAAACGTTTGATCTTCAAATTTGTTTCATTCTCTACAATAGTTTTCCGGTTCTTGAAAGTGCCAAATACTTCAGAATTATTCTTCAAGAAATAAACCTAGACTTTTCTTGTGCAATTATTAGTTTAAGTAACATAATACATGAAGCCTCCCACCGAAGAAATAAAAGTGGGATCGTACACATCTGAATGAACCAACTCTAACTTCTCGATCTTGGGCGATTGATCCATCTTTGCTAAGGTGTCTTTATTATGTGTTCCAACAATGCATGGCTTATACAAGTCAACTATCAACGTCTTTAAATCTGGAATCTTCTTTTTGAAGATTAGCATCTACATTGTCTTTTCACTCATATGCCCAAGTCGTTGGTGTCATAGAGTGAATGCTCCTACTTTTTCTACTGTGACGTTTGCTTCATTTACGTCCATCTCCACCATATAAAAGTGTACCCCGTTTTTGTCTTTTGACAACAACTAGGTTCTCCTTTGTCACCTTCCACTGATGATCACCAAAAGTAACATGGTGACTCTCATCATCAAGCTACCCCACCAATATCAACACTTCCTTCATGTATGGAATGTATTTTACATTCTTCAAATGTATTTCACATTCTTCAAAGTCCAATTTGTTCCGAAAGTCGTCTTGAGGACAACATCCCCAACACCTGTTATACATTGGCTTTTACATTGGCTTTTGTTATCTGTTAGTCGAACCTTCCCATTATAATGCTTAAGTTCTACATTATACTCCTAGAATGACTAGCATAATCCAATATTCTATTAGGCTTTCAACATAGCAAATAAGTACATCATCATTAAAGTCTACTGCCACATTCACCTCCTTCTTACCTTAGTCTGCTGAGGGTTTTGTACACTGATTACTTAAGTTATCACTCTATTTGCAATTCCCACAAGCAATATCTAACATGTTCTTCAACTATCCTCTTTTTCTTGACATGGATCTTCCTCTGTCGTCGCCTCCTCTGTCGAATTTTGTTTCTCTATCTTCTATACTGAAAAGCCTACCGAATGTTTCCCCTATATTCCTTTTGCGAATATTCTCCGCAAGGTTCAAATCGTGAATGCCTTCAAATGTCAACTTAGTAGTTCTAGATGAATTACTGACTGTCGTCAATGTACTATACCAACTAGTGGGTAAAGATGATAATAGCAATGACCGGATGAAATCAAATTTAATATCACAGAACGGTCTTCCTTTATCTTTATGTTGACCGAGTGTCGGAACACGGAAGAATTATTCATTGTTTAAGGTTTTTCATACATATTGTGTGACACCTTAATCGACATATATGTCTTGTTCTCATTGACAATGTTATTAACAACATTATTTGCCAACGACAATCTGACTACACCAAGAGCTTGTCGATCCAATATGTTACAATCCTCCCGCTTCAATGCTTATGGTTTCTTTTCAGCCAAGGGTTCGTGTAATTTCTTTTGGTAGAGGTAATCTTCAATCTACATTCTTCAGATTCCAAAATCGTGACCTTCAAATTTGTCGATCTTAACCTTACTGTGTTTGGTGATAACTCTGGTACCAATTATTGAGAATTAGAAAACCAAAATTTCGGCAAACTGATAAACAATTTCTCACATAAAATATTAAATGCAATCAAAACAATAACAAGCACACAAGGATTAACATGGTTCACACGTTCAGAGTGATCGGCTACGTCCGCAGACGAACGAGAAAGAATTTAGTTAATTGTCAAAAACCAGCACATACAAATCGTTAAACTGCCTCGAATCTAGTCTCTGTTTTTTCTACATACATAGTGGATTTGAAAAGGTGCGTTCTTACATACATGTGATAAACTAATCACTAAACGGGGTCAGGCCCATGTGATTCTGAAACACACTGCTAAGGCAAGCACAACAATTTTTCTAGCCTGACGTCGTAGCTTTAATTTACCCGAAACCGCTGTTATGTCACCCGATACTGCAGATGTTACTGCTCCGCACCACATATGTTACTGTCAACACCGCAATTGTTGGTGCACGACACTGCAGTCTTCATCTTGACACTGTCATTCTTCTACGTGAATCTTTAACTTGATATTGAAGTTCTCCAACTCGATATCGTAACTACAGTAATTCGATCAGACTCCACATCCCAACATAATGTTTCCTTTGAAGGTAAAATAACTTCGTCTTTTAGGATGGCTTTTTTAAATAGGCATGCCAACCAAAAGTTGAAGACTCTTTCGTTCGACGTTGGGTCAACTCCATTTTGGAGCGTTTCATACCAAGTGATCACCATTAGACCACCTTGATACCGGTGTCTTCAATGACCACATTACTTATAACAATCATGTGCACTTGCGAGTGACCTACCATGCAACAAATCATAGATCATCGGACAATTGGACAAAGTTTTGTCGAAACCTATTTTCTTTCACACACCTTCCAAGCCAAAATCAATGTCAAGAAAAAAGAAGTAATAAGATATAATTGACCTTCTAAAACAAATCAAATTCGAGACCAATGACTCTTGTACCCTTATTGTAAGTATTTATTTACTAGAGCATCGTTATATATATCCTTACTCATATTTCCTAATGTTGAAAAGTATGTTCATAATTCCTACTGTACTATGTTTCTTATTATATTTTCGTTTTATGGTTTTGACACGACTAATTCACAACTTATACAACTCTACGTCTTCACGATTCTTAACTTACATGATATACATTTAACTACTTGATGCGGGAATGGTATCATTCACATTCGCTTTGTTGTCATCTATATTGAACCAACATCAACCATGTTATTGATATCGGTGTCATCAAGATTCCATAGGGCATACAAATCAATGAAATTTCCTATTCAATAACAAGACCCCATGCATACAAGTACAAGACTATGACTTGTCTTCTTATCAAGGTTAGTAAAAATCGCTTGACGATAGCTTGGCAGTCGAGTGGGGTTAAAAGATTAATCGGAGACCCTAAATTATAAAGGAATTCATTTAAAAATATATAAATATAACAAAATAGCAAAGTTTGATTCATTTTATTTCGATATACACATCAAAGATTATACATTTATTTATTTTTATTCTTTAATATTGATTTTTTTCATTTTTTTTGAGTTATTATAGAATGTTTTGTGTCGTCATTTAAAAATAAAAAATAAATAATAAACTAAAAAATTAAAAAAAAATTAAAAAATGACCGCCAAGACCGATTAATTGGCCGCTAAGACCGACATATGACCGATTTTTGCAGCACAACCGTCAAGCTGACAGATTATGCCTAATTGTAATCGATTGAAGACTGTCAAACGAGTCGATTGATCGGCCGCCAATGCCGATTTCTACAACACTACTTCTTATTGTGATATATACCAATGAAGCATACTACGATACCTAATCATTGTATGCTACCTCCAGAATATTGTCCTCTATGTGCATTGCCATAGGCCGACAATTCAAGAAGATCCATATCACGCCCTATAACTTTTTTCGTCATCAATGACTTTTTTAATCTTTTTAATTTCACTCTCCTCTTACTTGAAGGCAAATGATTAAGTAAATGGCAGTCGTAAGAGCTTTTCTGAATAATATCAACTCTAGACATCTCCACATGTTTCCCCTTAGATCGATTAACTGTTGCCTACAAAGAAGCACATCATCAACCAACAGGAATCACCGATTGTTTTTTTTCAACTTAATTATCTTAATGTATTAACTTCTTAATCTGGACAACTATAAATGTCTGTCTATTTCTTCTTGACATATTCTGAACAGAATCACTTAATGAGTTGAGCTAAAAAAATATGGGTTATTATATTTTAATTACACTAATTTGAAGGTAAGCAAATTATAAACCATTGCAATACACAGTATTTTAAATGTAGTCTGAGGGAAATTCGAAAGTAGCGCTTTAAAAGAAGGGTTTTTAAGGAGGAATTGATTATGAAGATGTAGATGCTAATGAGTAAATCAAGGAATTGATGATTACGAGTCTAAGATTAAGTTAAGTTTTATATTGATTTTGACCTCCATTTCAGTCCGTGGGAAGGCGTGCTAAGTTTTACAAAAATACTCCAAGAGACGAAAAAAAGTTGACACATTTCAGTTCTAAATTACAATACAGATTCACATTGTCAAACAAATTTTATTCGGTCATGAAAGAATTGCAAAAAGCTGCAGCCTCTGTTCGCCAAACAACTTAAAATAGTTAACATTCAAATTCGCAGAAAGATTATTATATTGTCAGAACAGAAATGAAAGAGGATGTTTATCAATTTGAAAAGTGGAACTAGACCTCGTTGTTGATGGCGATCCGGATGAGGTGGTGGGGTTGCGGTGGTTTCCCGTCGGAGACGATGGGTAACTCCGGCGTTTACCCTTGTTTCTTGGATTCATTTCTTTGGCCGGTAGTTTTGTGTCCTAGTCTATGGCGTAGTGTGGCGGTGGTACAGATACCGACCTTAATTTTGACCTGTTCTTCATTTTTCATGAACGGGTTTAAAGGTGTGTACACCTTGTGGTTTTTCTCAGATCTTTTTGGCTCTTTTCTCAGTTTTAGGGGTTGTTATAGTTGGCTTAGCTTATAAGTTTAGTATTTGTCTTTCAAAGGTTGACTGAGTCGCATAAAAAGTGAGTGGAAACTGAATCACCGTGTGTTGTAATCAAGACTTTATGTTGATTTGAAACTTAAAATTAGAAAAGTTTTTATTTTTTTTTAATGAATTTGTAAAAGGTGTCAACCAAGTTGTATAAAAGAGTTTATAAAAGATTAAGTTATAAAAAAAAAACAAAAAAAAAATTGTAAAAAAAATCTAGAAAAAATTTATAATCCGAAAAATGTTTTGACCAGATTTGTAAAATTAGTTTAACATTGAGTTAGAATTGTAACAAAAATTAAAACTAAATTTGTAATAATAAATAAAAGTTGGGATAAATGAGTAAAAAGAAAAAAATAATTGTATTAAAACTATTAAGGGAAAAGTAGAGAGTCTATAACCGGGTCTAAAACTAAATTTGTAAATATAAATTAACATTAGGTAAAGTTATAAAAATGCTACAAATTCGTAATAACGGATAAAATAGTAAAAAAAAAATAGTTGAACTAAAAGGGTAAAAATGAAAATGGAGGGGCTATAAGTGGCTTCCAATTTTACCCTTCAAAATAGAATTGGATGTAGACAACGCATAACATCATAATCCCAAATCATATTTATCCGACAAATAGACTCCCTCCAAATCGCAAGAAACTAACAATTATTTCCCTCCATCACCGATTTTTATTAAAGCACTGGAAGAGTTGATTACTAGTAATCAGTTTCTAACAACAAGCTTCATCCAAATGGCTAATCGATTAACTTATTATCGATTTGAAGTTGGCTTCTACAAAGAAATATTCAATTAATTCAAGGATAGTTTGTGTCATATATTAGTTTTAATTGCTAATTAGAATGATCGACTAATTGTGGGTTGTCTCTAGTTTCACACATTCCTTCTATTGGATTGGTTCTTTATTTACTTGATCTTAAAGTCTTTGAGTCTTAAACTGTAATACCCGTTTTCCAGGAATGAGTTAAGTTTTTATTAACCAAGTTATTTAAAAAGATTCCTATCACGACACGATCACATAGGCGGTCACGACGCGAGGGAGGGTTAAAAAAACAGTATGCGGGAGACAGCTCATAACGACGCGAGGAGTTATGGGTAGCAACGCGACGCACACAAATATAAAATCATAAATCTCTGGCATTAGGCCATATTTAAAGGCACTAAACCATAGATATACCTTCTTACCAGTCTCAACAACTCCATGAAGACCTAAGCCTAAAACCCTAGTTCTCTTTTGTGACCCTAGCCCCATATATCACTTTTGAAGGTTGAAACACGTCTACCAGTCCTCTAACTCTAACTACAGCTCGACTAGTGGAGATCAACAAAAACAAGTCGAGGATTACCATTTCATGTGGAATGGATTAGATAAGTACCAAATTACTATCCTATGGCATGATTAATATGTTGGTAATGTAGTTAACAACATGTGTTTCTATAGGGCTTAGGAGTTAACTGGAATCCTATGTAAGTATGTAATTACAGTGCTTAATGACAAAAAGAACAACAATAAAACTGTCAATGATAGTCGTACATGGGTGCATCATGTATATTGGTTATCAAGATGGAAGAAAGAATATTCTTTCAAATTGACCACGTCAAAAGATGGGCCATTTAGCAAAAAGTTTGTGCCCTGTCACCATTACCCCTCTACTACATCACATACACGTTAGAGGATAGGCCAAAGAAGAAGCAAATCACGATTGAAGGTGATAGGCAATGTCAAACTCAAGTGAGTAGGCAAGGACCAAGCAAGAAGATTGATGAATAAAGTAGTCAAATAGAGAGGTTGAGTAGGAGAGTTAGCTCTGCTACTTGTAGCAAATGCAAGAACAAAGAAAACAATGTGAGGAGATGCAAGGGTCAAGGTGGAAGTCAACAAAGGAATTGAGTTGGTGTGTTAAGAAATTGGTTTGGTTGATAGCAGTGGTTATGTCTTTAAGATACTTGAATAATGTTAGTTTTTGTTCATGTTTTTAGGATACGTGAACAATATGTGATTTGGAATACATTTGATCATATTGTACTATGAACATTTCTTGGTACCCTATTTTGGTAAAGTAGGGCGCATGGTGCCATTATTTAGAATGAAAACTCTTGGAAATTGTATGCTATTTTATTACTGTATTAAAATAGTATATGTGCTAACATTAGTTCGTTGTTGTGATTTTGTTGCAATGTTTGAAGTTATTTACCATTATGCTAGACATACCATATAATCCACAATGAATGTGAGTTTTTTAACATACAACTTTCATTTCACAACTTTATAAGTACAGAAGCAATGAACTTTACTTCATACTGGTCAATTTTACAATAAAAAAACCATAACCTACAACTAAAATTTCAAAACCCCAGTAACATTTGCCACTAATTCGACACTAAGACAAGTAGCAGAAACAAAAAAAAACAAATTATGAGCCACAATTTAAACTTCATTGATTCATTTTCAACTGGATCAACCAAAGCCTCAAATTAGTTTATTCTTCTCAACAAAGCAGGTATGATGCCCATGGCACAAGGGCACATAGGATGGTCTACCCATCCTATAAAGTGATAGCTTGATCAACCAAATCCTCCAATATGTTGATTCTTCAAAAATATAGATTAGGTTTACAGTGAGAACATGAATAAATTGTGTCACACTCCCAAACCGTACTGGCGGAATCATTCGAGGGTGGATGACTTCTTGAACGATATCATAACAATGTCAAAGTAAAAATGAATCCAAGCTATCTCAACCATCATGATAAAATTGTAAAAGTTACATAAGTTTCAATGTTGTTGTTTCCATTACAATTATGCATCATATCAAAATACATAGTTAAGACATAGTAGCGTCCCTTCATCATCGCTTGAAAAATACTTACTGGTTTCCTGAGAATACAAGTAGTTTGAAAAGTGCCAACGATTAAGTTGGTGAGTTCATAAGCGTTTATTTGAGGAAAATCCATTTCTTGTACTACGTAGATTTGAAAACCCAAGAAAATCCAATACTTTCTAAATTTCAAAATTATTCAAGTCTTAAAATCCCAAGACTATGATGTAGCGTAAACTGTAGTGCAACATTATGGAAAATGTATATTTCAACGTAAATAATTATATATAAGGTTGAATCGTTTTTTCCATGTGAGCCATCCTATAACCATACTATGACCGTGCATGCCTGGAAACGTTCTTTAGGCGTCGGAATGTAATGACATTTGAACACCTCAGACCTGCCGGTCTAGCTATAGCTAGTAGCTCAGGTGCGGGATTGTCAATCCCGTATAGATCTATACACAAATCTCACGCACTCTTACCGAGACTCTGGTTATAAATGTCAGGACTATTGGTATGCGGCTTTGTTTTGTTTTCTTGACCTCTCTATCCATAATCTCCACATGTTCTTCGACGAAACGAAGGTCCTCATTCACTTCGATTTCGTCGAGTGCAATGACAAGGGTCTTGTCAGATAGGCAATTCTTTATGTTGGATACGTGAAAGGTGGGGTGGACATTGTGGAGTTCTTGTGGTAGTTGGAGTTTGTAGGCCATCGGACCGATCCTGACAAGGATCTCAAATGGTCCGATATATCTGGGATTTAGTTTCCTACGCTTTCCAAAGCGTATCATCCCCTTCCATGGCGAGACCTTCAACAGCACATGATTGCCAACCTGAAATTCAAAAGGTTTGCGTCGTTTATCCGCATAACTCTTTTGTCGGTTACGGGATGATTTCAATCGTTCACGAATTTGAACGATTTTCTCCGTCGTCTCTTGTATGATCTTTGGACCAGTGAGAGAGCTGTTAGGTACTTGTCCCCTGGTTAGGTGAGTGTCACCCACTTCTGCCCAGCACAGAGGGGATCTGCACTTGCGTCCGTACAGGGCTTCAAATGGGGCAACCTTTATGCTGGTGTGATAACTATTATTGTACGAAAATTCGATTAGTGGTAAGTGAGTGTCCTACGCTTTACCAAAATCTATCACACAAGCCCTCAACATGTCTTCCAGCGTTTGCATAGTTCTCTCAATTTTCCCATCTGTCTATGGGTGGTACGCTGTACTCATGTCGAGTCTAGTTCCCAAGGCTTTTTTTCAAAGATTGCCAAAACCACGACGTGAAACGACTATCTCTATCTGAGATAATGGAAATTGGCGTACCATGCAACCGCATAATTTCTCTGATGTACATCCTCATAAGTTTCTCCATCTTGTCCATCTCTTTGATTGGCAGGAAGTGGGCGGATTTGGTTAACCTATCGACGATCACCCATATGGTGTCTAGCCTACCGGTTGTCTTGGGTAATTTGGTTATGAAGTCCATAGTTATCTGCTCCCACTTCCACTCGGGTATGTCTGGTATTGTAGTAAAACCGAGGGCTTTTGATATTCTACCTTAACCCTGACGCAAGTCAAACACTTGTCCACGTAAGTAGCAATCTCTGCTTTCATGTTTGGCCACCAATATAGCTTTTTGAGGTCCAAGTACATCTTGTTGGACCCAGGATGGACGCAGTATCTTGTCTTGTGTGCCTCATTCATGATAACATCCCTGTACCCGCCGAATCTTGGGATCCATATTCGGTTCATGAGGTAACGAGCTCCGTCATCCTTAACTTCCAGGTTTTTATTCATCCCTCGCAATGCTTCATTTGTGACGTTTTCAGGTTTTAAGGCCTCTAGTTGCGCCTCTTTAATCTGAGTGGGCAAATGGGGTCGGATCGTTATCGTTAACGACTTTACTCGGCGGCCCGAGTATTCTTTTCGACTAAGGGCATCCGCCACTATGTTGGCCTTTCCTGAGTGATAACGGATTTCACATTCATAATCATTTAGTAGCTCTACCCATCGCCATTGTCTCATGTTGAGCTCCTTTTGATTAAGGATATACTGGAGGCTCTTATGGTCAGTGAAAATCGTACACTTAGTGCCGTATAGGTAGTGTCTCCAGATTTTCAATGTGAACACCACAGCTCCCAACTCGAGGTCATGTGTTGTGTAATTGGCCTCGTGGGTCTTAAGCTACCTTGAGGCGTAGGCATTGACCTTTCCTCTTTGCATTAATACGCAACCCAGACCCTGATTTGATGCATCACAATAGACCACAAAATCCTTTGTTCCCTCTAGAGGGGACAGGATGGGTGCGCTGCACAATGCTTTCTTTAGAGTCTGGAAAGCGGCGTCTTGTCTATCCTCCCACTTAAATGTTACACCCTTCTGTGTCAGGGTAGTGAGTGGCTTTGCAATCTTGGAAATGTTCTGCATGAATCTTCGGTAGTAGCCAGCAAGACCCAAAAACTGGTGGATTTCCATTGGTGTCCTTGGTGCTTCCCAGCTTTTGATGGCTTTGATTTTGGAGGGATCTACATGTATCCCTTCCTTACTGACTACGTAGGCTAGAAAGTCCACCTTTCGAATCCAAAATTCGCATTTTGAAAACTTAGCATACAACTTTTCTGTTCTTAACGTCTTTAAGACTTGTCGCAAGTGTTGACTATGCTCTTCCTTACTTTGTGAATAGATAAGTATGTCGTCAATGAACACTATTATGAATTTATCTAAGTAAGGTCTGCATACACGGTTCATTTGGTCCATGAACACCGCGAGTGCATTAGTCAACCCGAAAGGCATCACTACGAATTCATAATGTCCGTAACACATTCTGAATGCTGTCTTAGGGACATCTTCTTCTTGAATTCTGAGCTGGTGATACCCTGATCTCAGGTTGATCTTCGAAAAGTAACTCGACCCTTGAAGTTGGTCAAATAGGTCGTCGATTCGACGTAGTGGGTGTCGGTTCTTGATGGTGAGTTTGTTCAACTCTCGGTAATCAATGCACATTCGGAACGATCCATCCTTCTTCTTCACGAACAAGACTGGTGCTCCCCAAGTTGAAAAGCTTGGCCTGATGAACCCTTTGCTTAGTAGTTCGTCCAGTTGGCTGGATAATTCTTGCATTTCCGTCGGAGCTAGCCGATAAGGGGCTTTTGCTACTGGGGTGGCTTTGGGTATCAAATCGATTCACAATTCGATTTTTCGAGCAAGTGGTACTCCTGGAAGGTCTTCTAGGAATACATCGGAGAAGTCGCAGACTTCAGGTATTTCTTTGATGCTCTTCACTTCTTTCTTTTCGTCAACAACGTGAGCTAGGAAGGCATAGTATCTTTTATGTAGGTATTTTCGGGCTTTGATGCAAGACACAATACGTAGGCTAGTGCTGGGTTTATCGCCGTAGACGACAAGGGTCTTGTCCTCCGGTAGGTGAATTCAAATTCCCCGTTCGTAACACATGTTGTCGGCATGATGGGAAATTAGCCAATCCATACCAACAATCATGTCAAAGCTTCCTATTCTAACATGCATTAGGTTGATTTGGAAGGAGTGGTCGTCCAGAGTAAGTATGCAGCCTACGAATATATTGTTGGTACTTCCAGTTTTACCATTGGCCATTTCTACTGTAAATGTTTTATTGAGTGGTTATGGTTTTTGTTTTAGTAAGTGTTTAAACACATGGCTCACGAAGCTCCTCTCTGCTCCACTATCGAATAGTGTACAAGCGTAAGAGTTATTGACGAGGAATGTACCGCTGACCACGGTGGGATCCTCCACCGCTTCCGCGCGTCCCATGGCTAGAACCTTTCCATTCCTTCCGACAGTCTTGTTCTTCAGGCAATCCCGTTTGAAGTGCCCTGTCTCTCCACACCCATAGCAAGTTTAGCTCATCCCGACATTAGAAGTTTGGGTGGTCTGTTGGGTCGGCGCCCTGTAGTATTTCGAAGTATGCCTGCTTTTGCCACAGCTGATACATTGCATCTCCCTACAGGCTCCGTGGTGGTGAAAGTTGCACTTATCACACTTGGGTAGGCTCCCAACGTATCGTCTTGTTTGTGTAGGGGCAGTAGGGATAGTAGCGGCATGGACTGCCACTATTCGTTGCCTTTTAGCATTTTCCTGGTTTGGTTGGCTTCTTCCCTTATTCCAAGGTTTCCTCTTGTGGTCTCTCCCCCTTGGTTGTTCTGTTTTGAGTGTCATAGTGCCCTGACGGACTCCATGGTCAACCAACCTTTGTGCCAACCGCTTAGCACTGTCATATGTGGCTGGGCTTGCAGCTTCAACATTTCCTTGAATTTGGGGAGACAGTCCCCATATATATTTTTCAATCTTCTTGGATTCTGGCATAACCATCGAAGGGCATAACACTGTCAGATCGTTAAACCTGTTAGTGTATGTGGTTATATCAGAATCCTTCATCGTAAGGTTCCACAACTCTTGTTCTAGTTTCTGAACTTCTCCTATGGGACAATATTCTTCCAACATCATGGCCTTCAAGTCTTCCCAACTCATAGAATTTGCCACGACGAGTGTCAGGGTTTTGACGTGGCCATTCCACCAAGACAAGGCCGCTTCAGCAAAAGTACACGCGGCGTATTTGACCTTAAATTCTTCGGGGCATGCCGAAATGTAAAATACAGACTCGGTTTTTTCGAACCACCTTGTAAGGGCGATGATACCGCCATCGCCGCGAAAGTTATGGGTTTGCAGTTGGTGAAGTCTTTATAGGTGCACACCCACTAGTTCCCTGGTGTTTCTTCATGAGTGGAATCATTCGTACCATTTCTACTTCCACTGCCATTTATTCCATTTGGGTTTATTTGAGCGACGACAGCTGCCACGGCGGCAGCCACAGCAGCTTGAAAGGTGGCGGAGTCCATTAGTGCCGTTTCTGCCTCTGCACACCTGGCGCTCCTTCTTCTTGGTGGCATGATTCTGCCATAAGGATTTAAGATCGAAAGATGGTAAGTTTTGGGAAGAATTGTTATGAATAAGGTGTTAGTTTAGGTATGGCGTTTTATGTTACATGTTTGTTTTAGTCCTCCTTATCGTAAGTCGTATACACAATTCTAATATCATGCATATGTATCAAGCATTGGTACAGTACTGCACAAATATACTCACACATTGACCGTAATATTTCATAGTATTGTATGTTTTTGGGTAACGGAAAATTTGACCCTCGAAGGGGTCTATAGTACACAAAATAGAAAGGGCGGGATAATGGCCCCCAAAAATGTAATTGTTTGGTTGTAGGATTGTGTTTACATATAACAACGAGCAACACATAATGCTTACCCATGGGTTCCTAATCTATAACAAAACTTAAGTAATGCGAACACTACTTCATTGAGAATCCGATCCTCTCGCTCCCCAGAGTGCAGCCACTTGTGCCCTCAGCTCAGCCGCCTCTCGCATAGCCCGTTCGGCTCTCAGCAACGCGCTTCGTGCCCTTATTTCAGCATCCCTTAGCCTCTGTTCTGCAGCCTGTAGTCTGTCGTACATGTTCCTGAGATCCTTTCTAGAATCCCTGGCGGTGTCCCAAAGTGTTTCCACTCTTGATATGGTCCGTTCATGGGCCTCATCGAGGCGTCAGACACAGACGGCTATGACTTCTGTGGTTGCCGTCAGGTCGAGGACTTGAATGGCGGTAGCCCTGGCATGATCGTGGCTCCACTTTTGCATGTGCTCTGCCCAGGCGGGCGTCGGACCCTGGGGATGTTCATTTATCAGTAACGGGCGATGGACGGGCAGTACCCTCTATCAAGGAGTACGCATCCATAAAGGGCCGTTAGGATGACGGTATACCTCGAAACTTGGTGCCGGTGGTGGCACATGCATGTTACGGGTAGGGTATCGTGGGTTGACGATCTCCGGCTCGCCGTCGGAGTCTTCTTCTTCTTCTTCCCGCTGGTCTTCTCCCTCTAACATTTCCTCCGGTTCGTCCTCTGGAACCTCTTCCGGGTCTTCTTCCAGTTCTTCGTTAAGCCATCCGTTGTTTCCCTCCTCTGGGAAGTAAGGGTCCCCGGGCAGATGGAATCCGACCATAGTGTCTGTACGAGAAAACGGGTATAAGAAGTATGTAGAGGAAATCTTAAACGTATAACTTTGTAGTATTCATAAAATACTCCTATAGTGTTTTAACTTTTGTTGTTAGATTATTTGGGTTAACGGTAAGTGTTTAGACTTTGTTGCTCACTGCGACTATTCCTATGTTTGCGTTTGTCACATCTTAGACCGATACAGTTGATCAGGCTTTATCTATCCTAGTTATGACTACCTAAACACTTAGGTCTACTTGTAGTATTTAATTTGTCCTACCATTTTTGTATGTTCCTGTTATAATACTTGTTCTAGTATGTATGTACGCACTTGTACTTTTATAAAAATTATACTAGTGATTTTAAAAGTACTTGTACAAAATGTTTCCCGAGAGTTTTTGTCCCATTGTATTTATAGTTGTATGTCTTTTTAAATGGATTGATATACTTAGTTCACTATAAACAACGCTCTAATACCAATCTGTCACGCCCCCAAACCGTACTGGCGGAAAAGTTCAAGGGTGAATGACTTCTTGAACAATATCATAACCATGTGAAAGTAAAAATGAATCTAAGCAATCTCAACCATAATGATAAAATTGTAAAAGTTACATAAGTTTCAATGTTGTTGTTTCCATTACAATTATGCATGATATCAAAAAGCATAGTTAAGACATAGTAGCGTCCCTTCATCATCGCTTGAAAACTACTTACTGGTTTCTGAGAATACAAGTAGTTTGAAAAGTGTCAACGATTAAGTTGGTGAGTTCATAAGCGTTTATTTGAGAAAAATCCATTTCTTGTACTACGTAGATTTGAAAACCCAAGAAAATCCAATATTTTCTAAATTTCAAAATGATTCAAGTCTTAAAATCCCAAGACTATGATGTAGTGTAAACTGTAGTGTAACATTATGGAAAATGTATATTTCAACGTAAATAATTATATATAAGGTTGAATCGTTTTTCCCATGCGAGTCGTCCTATAACCATACTATGACCGTGCATGCCTGGCGACGTTCTTCAGGCGTCGGAATGTTATGACATTTGAACACCTCAGACCTGCCGGTCTAGCTGTAGCTAGCAGCTCAGGTGCGGGCTTGTGAATCCCGTATAAATCTATACACAAATCTCATGCTCTCTTACCGAGACTCTGGTTATAAATGTCAGGACTTATAGTATAAGTACTTGAAAGTATTGTGAAGACCCGTCTCACAAAAATGTATGTATCATCAACCCACTTACGTTAGTTGTTAAGAAACCCCTTTGTTTTTCTGTCGTTATTTTAAATTCCCAAAATAACGTAGTATTGTATTTTGTTTATATATTTCTATATAATAAACTTTGTATTATTCCAATTGTAGTGGAGAACCAAATATCTAAGAACTATTCCTATAACAGTTTATCTAAAGCATTGTTTGGCGTAGTAAGCGAAATCTTGTAAATATAGTGTAATAGTTTGTTTCAGGACTAATAGTTATGCAAAAAGGGCTACGGTTAGCACCCTTCACTCCACATAGTTGTATAATACGATGTATGACGTCTGGATCCAAACGTAGTCCAAAACTAGTAACATTTTCGCATGGAATAAAGGTTTAAACTTGTGTAAATCTTTTGTCAAGATATGTAAATATATTTAAACATGGGTAAAACAGTATTTATAACGTAAAATCTTGTATTCTGCCCCTAAAAGTTTCTGAAAAATGAAAAGGAGGGGTATGAAGCTCACCCTTGAAGCGTGTCACTGTCGAGAAGCGAATGTGGGTTCGAAAGTTCGTCAGCAGGAACGAAAGCCTGGGTTTCAGAACTCAAGGACCTTCGAACAAAGCTAAAACCCAACGGTTTTACTTTATGTTAGTGTGTGTAAATGAAGTAAAAGTTGTGTAATAACGCTTAGAGTCATGAAAGAAGCTTTCTTACCAAGAATGAAGTGATTTACACTTGAAGGAAGTGGAGGACGGTGGTGGTTCATGGTGGTGCTGATGAGGCAGGAGGTTTGAAGGAAAGGTGGTGAGAGTTGAGTGTGGAGAGAAAGTAGAGCATGTAGAGAGAAAGTTGAGGGAGGGTTCGTGGTTTATAGGTTCAAATGTGCATGGGGAAGTGATTAAGTGGAGAGTTAATTAACTTTAAGTCACATCACTTGGCCATAGGTGTACTTAGTAGTGTTTGACTTTGCGATTTGAGTGACAGGTGCATTAGAAATTGGTATTTGGCAGTTGATGAGTGTGAGGATTTTGATAATGGCATTCTCTTATGAAGTAAATGTTGCATGCGAGATTGGTAAGTTCTGAAAGTGAAGAGTCCGAGAATGGGGTTTCCGGAACATGTTCAGAAATTGGATGGAGTTCAGCAATATTCAGTTCTGAATTGGAGGCTAGTTTCAGAGTCAGTCTCCGAGTTTCAGTCGGAACCTGAACTCTTTACAAGTTTCGAGTCAGGAGGTGATTTCGGATTGTAGCTGCTCCGAAGTCAAGAGGCTCCGAATTGGAAGTTCCGAAATCCGATTTGAGGATCCGCCAACTGAGAGAGTCCGAACACTAGGTTCTGAAACCAATATTTTCGAAAGTGGTTCAGAGTGTGGATGAGAGTTCCGAGATTTGTTTCGGGATTTGAACGAGTCTCCGAGGGTGGTTCGGAAGGTGTTTCGAGGTTCCGATTCAGGTGTTAAGTTCTGAAAATCAATCTCCAATCTTGGTTCCGAACTTGGGTGTTTTCCAGAATGTGTTTCCGAACTGATTGGTGAAATCAAAATTTGTCTAAGTGTAGTGGTTCATGTTTCCGAAAGTTGAGGTTTTGTAAGATTTTCGAGGAACTACCATTTCAGTGTGGTTGCATTAACCGTTTTTATAACGTTTGCTTGACAATTGTTTTGGAATAGTGTGTGTAGTATTATAATATCCCATAATACATCCTAAATCAGGGTCGATCCACAGGAGTTACGTGGTCGAGACAGGTGACAGATTACCAACTGTAGTGTCACGCTACAGTCAGAGGACCTAGTTCCTAACTTTTTACAACTAATCCCAAAAAGCATAAAAGAAACAATTACAAGCAAGCATGAACTAAACTAAAATACCAACCAAACCTTGTTACTTACTAAAATCAGAAGTATATCTCCAAATCAGAAGCAAACAAAGGTAAATCAAACATCAAACACAATCCAAACATCCAACAATTCATTCACAAGCATAAAACATCGAAAAGAAGCAATTACTTGTAACCAAATGATTCATTAACTCAAAACTCAGATCTAATGACACAAACAGTAACCAAAAGATCCAAAAATAGAAACAAAGACTCAATGTCAATGGTTGTCACTCCCAAAGACACTAGCCACTATCACTAACTATTTAACTAATTGAAAATTAAAGATAAAAACATGAAATTACCAAAAGATGGTTTCTGAAGCTAAATCTCGGAGTCAAAGAGCCTTGGGGGTCGATTTCACACCAGGTCTTTGCTAGTTTTTTCGACCTAAGAGCCTCTATTTATAGTTGCAAAAATCTCGAAGCCGCGCCGCGCATAGGTGGATCCCGCGTCACGCGTAGGGGTTTATCCCCGTTTTATCGAAATTTGAATTCTTTCCACCGCCTTATACCCGCGTCGCGCATTGATGAATTCCGCGGCGCGCGTACGTCTTTTCTTGATTTTCCCTTGATCTTCAAACTTCTTCCAAATTGCACGCTTTTGGTCCCTGTTTTCATTATTTCTTTCCAAACAAGTGCTGGCACGAAAAGTGAGAATACCACGATGTATATGATATAATTTCACTAAGGATAGGGCTCAACAACGACTAAAATATGTGATATTACTAGGCGTTGTCAAATGCCGTGGGGAACATCGCCCCCCATGCGGGGACATCGCAGTTTGAATCTCGTGCTGGTTCATGGAGTCGTGCGATATTTGTTTGTTTGTTACCGTTGGAAAGGAAACGGCTCTATAGCTATTTGAATATTAAAAAAAAGTTAATTTTTTATTATATTTTCCCTATATATACATATTCACCTAATTCAAATTTACATCACACAAAACTTAAACCACACCACATTTAAAAATCCAAATGGATCCAAGATTCTAGGTGTTATTCGATTCGTCATCTTCGTTGGAAGACGAGACTTGATTGCTTGAATCCACTTTGCAAGTCGCAGCATTGGTCCGCAAAACTACCGAGATAATTGTCGACACTGCACAAAGTTCAGAAAGTGCACGTACATTCACGAGACAGGCTACAATAAACAGAGATCGTGAAGCTGCAAACGATCTCCTTGTCTGAGATTATTTAGCAGAACACTCGTTGTATTCGGTATTCCAATTTCGGCGACGGTATCGGATGAGCAAACGACTTTTCTTGCGTATAGTTCATGATTTTAACAAAGTCAATCCAGTTTTGCAATTGGAATATGATGGTAGGGTAAAAGGGGTTTCACGGCAAAACAAAAATGTTCCGCTGCGGTTCGTAAGATTGCAACTGGCATGGCATTTGATTTATGAGATGATTATTTCAAGATGTCGGAGCGGACCGTTTGGGAAAATGTTTACGAGTTTGCAAACACTATCATCCATGTTTTACGGCAAACGTTATTTGCCTAAACCAGTGTTCAATGACATTCAAACGTTGTACACCGCACACGAAAGCAAACATAGTTTTCCCGGAATGCTTGGGAGCATTGATTGTATGCATTGGGACTGGGCCGCTTGTCTTAATGCATGGCCTGGCGAATTTACACGAGGCGATCATCGGCACCCTTCCATCATCCTCGAGGCAGTGACGTCCCACGATTTATGGATTTGGCATGCATTTTTTGGTGTTGCGGATGCAAACAATGACTTGAACATTCTCGACCAATCGTCTATATTTAATGATATTTATAGAGGCGTTACCCCTTTTTATCCATTTCAGGTCAACGGAACACACTACAAACACGAATATTATCTAGCCGATGGAATATATCGGGATTATTCCGTGTTTGTGAAGTCATTCACATGTCCAATGGATCCAAAGCGTCAAATGTTCAAGGTCACACAAGAAGCGTCTAGGAAGGATGTGGAGTGAGCGTTTGGAGTGCTTCGGCAGCGCTTTCACATGATCAAGTACCCGGCATGGGCTTGGGATCCGAGGAGAATACGAGATCTTATGTATGCATGCATCATATTATGTAATATGATTTTGGAGGATGAGGGGAGAGCGATATGTACGTATGATCCGAACGAAGTTGTACCAACGTACGAGCCGATACCGCTTGGTTTGCCGGAATATCTAGAAAACAGAAACTAAGTGCAAAGCAAAGAAACACATAACAACCTTCGTGAGAGTGACACTATTAGTTTTTACTTAAAATATGTAATTTCTATGTTATTTTAATTTTAATGTTTTTTTAAATTTTTTAGGTTTTAATTTTAATGTAATTTTCCGTTTTAAATCACTATTTTAATGCATTATGTTATTTTGAAATTATTAGTTTTATTTTATTTTAAATTTAGTTTGTAAATTAAAAATTGAGAGATAGTAAGAGATGACCATTTTCAATGATGATGGTAGAAGAGAGAAAAAGTTGCTGACTTGATGCGAGATTGAAGAAAAAAAAATAATAAATAAAAGCTTGTGAGTGCCACACAAGGACTTTGAAACTTTCCTTAGATCTTGTATATATTATTCTACGATGTTCATGATATGAACTAATTTTGATATTTTCCTCCTTAAAAAAAGACGCAAGAAATATTCATGTTTACCAACTATAGAATATCTTTAAGTAATCATATTATATTTACATTATTATATGTAATAGAAATTATATATTAACATAGAAAGTAATTTCCTAGAATTTCCTTGAAACAATGCTATTTGGTCCTATACTCTCTTTCTTCTCTCTCAAGTGGAAATTTAGACAATCTTTTCGATATTTACAAGTACATCAGATTACTTCATCTAGACAGAAACATAACGACTATAAGAAGTGTGGCTAGCACGTTCTCGTTGAGTCATTGGTAGGGTGTCTAGCTCTTTAATTAATTATAGAGAAAAGCATGGTGGAAATTAACTTGAAATTTCTTCTTAACGGATAAGAGCCAATTTTTACATCTTGTGAGCGATTTTCGTTCGTAGATGTTTATACTGATTACGGGATTAGTTTATCGAGTAAAAATCACATCGGGCTGCAGTGGCATATAGATTTATTATTATTATTATTATTATTATTATTATTATTATTATTATTATTGGTCTATATGTAGTGTAGTATAAAGAATCGATATCGTACAATAAACTAAATAATTTTTAGAGTAAATTACAAAAATGGTCCCTGAGGTTAATGGTCCTACTATAGAAAAAATCACTATAATGGTCATTAAGGTTGGTCATTAAGGTTACGAATTACTGACAATAATGATCCAAAGGCCAAGTAAAATGACCATTTTATCATTTTTAATTTATTTTTTATTTTCTTGTAATGTATGGTTTATTAAAGTAATTAAAAAAATATCTCTCTCTCTCACACACCTCTCTTCTCTCTCTTTTTCTCTCTCGTCTGAATACATGTTATTCTCATCGCTGCTACATAAAACCATCTGTTTGAACGATGGTTTATGCCATCCGTACCCTCATGAATACATTGACCATCTGTTTGACTTGCCGGACGGCCATTTCTACGCAGTCATGGACTGTTTCTGTGAACGGAATTGGAGGAACAGCCCGCAGTACCAGATCGGATACCGTCAACAGACGCCTGGATAAGGTTCATACTGGCCGGAAGAACAGCTGGGTCCAAATCCACCACTCTATTTCAACGCTGGAATGTTGTTTTCGAGCCCAATCGCTCCACCTACTACGACCTCTTGGAGTCTGTGAAGTCCACTCCGCCGACGTTATTCGTCGAGCAAGATTTCTTGAATATGTTCTTTTGAGACATTTTCACCGACGGGTCGAAGCCGTGGAGGTACACCGGAAAAGACGTGAACATGGACAGGGAAGATATCAAGATGCTAGTGAACATGTGTTGGGATATCTACAACGACGACACCTTGGATTACTTTAGAATCCATAGCGATTCCATGGCGACACACTTGTAGCAATTTTGCCCAAAGCTCCTTTCGTCACTTTTGAGAGAGAGAGAGAGAGAGAGAGAGAGAGAGAGAGAGAGAGAGAGAGAGAGAGAGAGAGAGAGAGAGAGAGAGAGAGAGAGAGAGAGAGAGAGAGAGAGAGAGAGAGAGAGAGAGAGAGAGAGAGAGAGAGAGAGAGAGAGAGGTGGTGTGGGGGGTTGAGGGATTTTTTTTAATTACTCTAATAAATCATACATTAAAAGAAAATGAAAAAGAAATTAAAAAGAGTAAAATGGTCATTTTACTTGGCCTTTGGACCATTATTGTAAGTAATCCGTAACCTTAATGACCATTATAGTGATTGTTTTACAGTAGGACCATTATTGAAAGTTTGTGCCAACCTCAGGACCATTTTTGTAATTTACTCTAATTTTTATTGGTCCTACGTGATATATAATTAATTCATAAATTATGTGGAATTATTTGTCATGGACCATGCTTCCTTATTCTTAAAGTTATGCACGATATTACCAGGAAGCTCTCCTTCAATGTATTGGTTGTGACGTCCACGAATATGTCGCTTTCTACCAATTTCAATGCTAATTGTATATGCATTTTCCTTATAGTTTCCTGCCCTGTAACATCTCTACAAAAGGGAGACGATCCTACGCTTTATCATCGACTTTGCTAACAAGTTAGGATAAAAAACTGACACAATGATCTTGATGTATTTAGTCATATTATTAATATTATTAGAATGGTTTATCGTATTACATGACCTGTATTCTCTTTTTGCACATCCTCTTTTTCAGTTTATCTTTGCTACACCGGCTACCCCATGCATGGCTGCTCGACAACGTGAAGAAGCCCGTGTCAGAGAGCCTTGCCGTGTGGAAAATGGCCCGGATAAGAAGAAAGAGTTGGGAGTGAACCCGAAAGTTATGATGGCAAGATTAGGAACGTTTTGGGATCCTGATGATCAAAGGGAGAATCTTGAGTTGGATGAGATGGTTAATTTGTTTGTTGTTGATGAGCCAAGCCTTAATGAAGTGAATGAAGCGTTTAGTGTGTATGATAAGAACGGCGATGGGTATATAGATGCACAAGAGCTCCAAAATGTGCTTTCTGATATGGGGTTTTTACACATATCTGAAAGTGATTGTGGAAGGATGATTGCTGGGTATGATGTTGACAAAGACGGTAAGATTAGCCTTCCGGAATTTTTAAAAGTTGTTGAAGATGGCTTTTGTCAATCTTGAAAATAGCGTATCACCCCGTACTTGGTCAAATTTCCGTACCCTTTTTTTGAAATAAGTATTCGATTGTAGTGTAGTAGCATCTATGTACAGATATATCTATTTTCTATATTTTTGCACAATCTGTGTTAGGCTATTATGTTAATCTTCACACCATCACTAAAACCTCCGACTCTTCAGTGGCATATATATACTTCCATAACAAATTCTTCGTCTTTGTCTCTCTCGGGACGTTTATGCCACTCATTGTATAAATGCGGCTCACTATATCAGAGCCCACATCTTCCTTTGCTTCCCATAGTTGGATTATCCATTGTTTCTCAAAATGGGGCAATAGTGTCAAGTTTCTGTCGTTTTGAACACTAATTTTATATATGGTGTTCGTAACCATTGGCATTGTTTTAAAGCTGATATGATAGTTTGCTAAAGTGTAGCATATACTATAACTGTCTTCTACACTACTAAAAAGGAAGCCCGTTACAGATTGAATTTGCTGTCGGAAATCCGTCGGTAAACAAACCTACTAATTAACACAATACCAACGGAAATTTGCATGTCGGAAAAACCCTTGTTGGTAATCACTTCCGACGGAATAGCGGCGCATTTTTTCTATGCAATACCATCTTGTCACATGTTTAGAGATCAATTACTTTCATTTGCAATATAGAGATAATAAGTTTGATAGGATATTAAATGTAGTTTTATAAATACCGATACTTTTTCTACATTTTTGTGATTCATGATGTACTCCGACCTTGATGTTAGTTAATCATGTCAAGATTTTAGAGTGATGAATGGTTAAAATGCCTCTTCGCATCCACCATACCCAACTCAATATAAGTCACATAAAAAAGCATATTGTAAGCAATGAGCTTAGTGAGGATAGCATGCGCTCTCATTCGACCTTTTAATTGAAAAAGTTTTGAAACTAGAAATCAATTTTTACCAAAAATATTATAATTTAATTTTTAATTACTTTCTAGCAAAATTAATATACACACACACACACACATATATATATATATATATATATATATATATATATATATATATATATATATATATATATATATATATATATATATATATATATATATATATATATATATATATATATATATATATATAAGGTTATTCTAAAACTGATAATTATCATTTGACTATGTGAACCAATCAGAATTCATGAAAAATCAATTTTTGTAATTATAGAAATGGGTCACCGGATTTATAAGATTTTATTAATTTAAAATTAATTGATTTATATGTCAATTATTATTATGTCATGTTCGGATTTAAAATGATTGGTCCACATTTAGTTACAATGTTAGACAATATTTACATCGTTACTTTGATCTTTTATTTATATATATATATATATATATATATATATATATATATATATATATATATATATATATATATATATATATATATATATATATATATATATATATATATATATATATATATATATATATATATATATATATATATATATATATATATATATAGGGAGAGGTTAAAATGAGAAAGATTAAAAGGTTGAGAAAGTGAGAATGATTCTAAACCAAACATTTTATAGGGATATTATAGTAATTTTACAATATGACTAATTAATTAAAAATACTAAATAATTATGTTTTCCTATAATCATGAGATTAATTTATTCAGTTTCCATGATTATAGAAATTACGATTGCTGTTAACTAAAATAAAAGAATTAATTGAATTTTTTTGTTATTTTATTAATTGAAAATAAAAAATATATTTTTATCAATTCCTTTTTCAAAATTCGAAATTTTAATAGTTTGTTTATTCTTTTTCACGGTTTCAATCATGGATGAATATAAAAAAATATTTTTATAATTTTAGTGATTTAATTTTTAACAGTATTTTTATAGAGATTATACAAAATTACGTTGTAATCATCAATGAATAAAATATACATAAAATTTGAGAATTACCGAATACGCATCTAACCATAAATAAATAAACATGTAATCATAAATGAATAAGCATGCAATGATATGTAAATATACATATGATCGTAAGTGAATACACATCTAATCATAAAATGAATACATATTTAATCATACGCGAATACATCATTGTTCTTAAATAAATACACATTTAATCATAAAATGAATTCGTCGATGTTGTAGTTTTGATCGTTATTCTTGTTGCTACCATCATACATGAAAACAAAGATGGGGCAGCAATGAATATAATCATTCTTGTTTTTGCATTCACACCTGCAAAATAAAGTTCAAAGATATCAAAAAATGATTACGCCCATGATAAAGCAATCTAGAGTTATAATCACAAATGATTATATTTATAATAATCAATAATCACATTATAATCATCAGTGATTACAGTTATAATCATCGATGATTATAGTTATAATCATCGGTGATTACAGTTATAATCATCGGTGATTACAGTTATAATCATCGGTGATTACAGTTGCACCAGATCGATGTATGTCTAACTGTATTATACATGATTAAACATATAATCATCCATGAATACAACGATATATCACTTTTAATCATATATGATCTACACTGCAACCAAAAATTAACCATTATTAGATGAATCACGAATGCATTGTCAAGTCGCCTTTTAAAATAAAAATGAATGGATAGTTCAATCGCACTAATTTTCAATCACCGATTAATAGGTAGATTCATTAAAACCAATTTGAAAACAAATATGACATTTGAAAAAATGAATGGACAAATCATTATCGGTGTATCCAATAATCCAAGTTTCAAAAGAAACTATAAAATCATTCGTAAAAGGCATCCAAATACTTAAAATGAATTAAATAGTTCAAATAAACACAACCACATAAAAGTGTAAAAGAAACCTGACGTTGATTTCTTTACACAACTTAATTTGAATTTCATGTTCCAAAAAATTTGGTTTGAACATGTTCATCATCATTATCAAACTAATATTAAAAAAAGTTAATTCAAAATGCACATATATAATCGACTAATTGTATCAAAAAGGAACAAAAAATTGAAAAATAAAAATAAGAATAGTCAAACCTAGTTTTATCTTTTACTGGTGCAGCCACCCCTCTTTCCCCTCTAAATCAATTGCAGCCACAATGCAATGAACATTAACTGGATTCTTTATGCAGTGCGTGTATGTGTATTATGTTGTGTTCTCTTCTTCCCCTTTTTCCTTGGTGTGTTTGTAATTCTATCATGAAAATGATGTTGATGATGGCATGGAGATAGGTTGTCGATGATGTTAATGACGATGAGAGATGGCAAGGTATACAACGATCAAACGCATCCCAACTTCGATTCCATTATATGCGTGTGTTTTTCAGTATCAACAAAGGACCGGAAGTGTCCTTCTTTCTTGTTTATATCAACCAGGTGATATTCAGAAAAAATGCAGCACAGGATGGTGGCGATGGTAAGCCTGAATCAGAATAATGGTGTCTTACTTGTGAGGAAGATGATGGTGTCTGAAAAAGGTGAAGGTCAGGTGGACGATCGTCCATGGCAAGGAGGGAAGGAAGCCTAGCGCCGGAAGGGGGAGAACGGCGACGGGAAAGGAGATAGAGAGAGGCGAAGGAGAGAAACTTCGATAGAGGTGAGTGCACAATGTGCGACTGAGTTGTGCATCAGCTAGGGTTTTAGAGATGGGGGAAGAGAGAGAGAGAGAGAGAGAGAGAGAGAGAGAGAGAGAGAGAGAGAGAGAGAGAGAGAGAGAGAGAGAATTGATTTTGGATCATAACTTTCCAAATTGAAAAGACGTAAATTATGGAATATTAAATAAAATTGATATGCAAAATACCCAATATAACCTTACCAGCAATTTATTATTTGTTTTGAACACCTTCACTTTTATACATTTACATAAATGGCACAATCATATCAGCCCTTGATCTCAGAATTTAAATGGTCTAGATTCTTTCTCACTTTCTCAACCATTTAACCCTCCTCATTTTATCCTACCTATATATATATATATATATATATATATATATATATATATATATATATATATATATATATATATATATATATATATATATATATATATATATATATATATATATATATATATATATATATATATATATATATATATATATATATATATATATATATATAAGACAGGTTCAATTGAGAACCTAAAAATGTGAGAGAACCTTAAACCGATTTTATGAAGAAAAAAATAGTCTACACAATATTTTCAAAAAATATATATAATACCCAATTTTTTATATACCTGCGATTTAGAGATTGAAATAAAAATTTTTTAAAAAAATCTTTTTTTACATATGCATATATGTATAATTCTATGCATATGCAAAAAATGAGTTTTTTGAATTTTTTTTAAACTCTAAATCGCAATAAGGATGAGTAACTATCTTAAACGACAAGGTCAATACGTATCGATATCAGTTGAACAAAGTCCCCATGTGCCTATCATCGCTCCAAGAGTCGATGATACTGAATGTGAACTTGGTGGAGTTCTAGTTATTGGACATCCAACTACTCTTGATAGGGAGAAACTCAAAAATGATCAAATTGCTTTCACTGAACTATCTTGTGGTATCTCATTTGAGATTTTGTATCTCATTTAAAAATGGATGTTTACACAACAAATCTAGGTTACTTTACAAAATATGTTTGAAGGATCTAAACAAGCAAAAATACAAGAAACTCACATATGCTTTAATTGAGTTTAACAACTTTGTTGTTATTCCTAATGAAGCTCTTCACAACAGTTATCGCAGATTTGCTCTTATCATGACCTGAATGTCAGACTCTATCATGACCTGAATGTCGGACTCTATAACTACCAAGACTAACTTAGACACAAATCTCACGTTTCTCAATCGTCTAGGTAGACACTGGACTACTATCAAGATGACTATTCAAGGTAACAATAAACCGAAATGCATGTCCTTATATTATCTCTATAAAGATCTAATGGCTGAGGAGTCCTCTGTCGTGAAGCAGGGTAAGGAGGTTGGAGGAACACCAACATTTGTTGTTCAATTTCTTTGTAGAGAGTCTTTCACCAACTCCTGCACACAAGACATCGTAACTAGATGTTATGGACATTCAACAACCACAAAGTCAGAGCGATGATGAATAAGAAGAAGCATATCGACTGGCGATGGCATGCATCGGTTTCATGTTTAACCGTATTGCCCCTAATTGTCCCTGGTTTGCCAAATCATACATCTAGTATTAGTCAGTTAAACATTCATCTTACAAACCACCATGAAATAACCATAACTCTGAACCCTAGTTCTTATTTCAAAATATTGAATCCTAGAGACAATACCCAACCAATCAAAACTCACCAACGACTGAAAACCACTATTCTGGAAAACCACCTTATGATTGCAAACCCATTAATTACCATAACATCCAGGGACCAAATCATTTCTCTAACTCTTTTTTTAACTCGGACCGTCCCTATGGTTTGATTTTGTTGCGCTCTTGGTCCCTGGCCGACTTAAAATGACTATTTTACCCATAATTATTTCTTTGTTAATTGTCCATTACTTACTTATTATTTTAAAATTAAAAAAAAAGAAAAAAAAGTCATATACCCCACCCTCCCTAAAATCCGACTCTCTCCCTCTTATCCTCTCACGTTTCTTTCTCTCCCTCTATTTCTCTCTGTCACTCCTAAATAAGTAAATATATAATATATATATGATAAATTTAATATTTAACAATTATTCTTATTTATTTTTCTAAAAAAAGGTCAAAAGTTCCGAGTTTGACTGATTTTTTTCGAATTTGACTGATTTTTCTCGTGTTGACCGACTTTTTCCGAGTTTGACTGATTTCAAAGTTGACCGAGTTGCACTAATGTTTATCGAATAACACCGATGTTGACCGATTCTGACTGAGTTTGACCGAGTCCGATTATTTGGTCGATTTCAATAAAAGTGCCTTAGACAACACCCGCTTCCGAGTGCTCGACCGAGTAGGCCGAGTTTTACAACACTTCATACCGGGCAATTGGTTCTTTTTGGTCCTTTAATTTCTGTAGTCTACCATCTTGTTTCATCTTTATTTAGGCTGTATTTTTCAGTTCCGGTGAGGTTTCAGTAGACTGCGGCAACTCTTTCTATAGTCTACCATCTTGTTTCAGCTTTGTCATCTTGCATTCAACTGTTGAAAACAATATATATAAATAACTAAATTACGCCGCCTATACTAGCATATACACATAAAACTACTAACCGACTAGTTAACTATCTAACAGACTGACCCACCAACTAACTGTGGTTAAGAGTAACTAACTTAACTACAAAACGGTAATTATATTCCAATAACAATAGAATCTTCTTTAAAGCTTCTTGGTTTTATGAGGGGTGCTACTAATTACACCCCTTATTTTCTGACTTTATCATTTTAATCATTACCTGTTTGGTAAAACTGCAGTTATTACTTTAGAATCTAAGTTTACTGCACCAATAATATTTTAGTCAACTTCTTAAAAGTTAAAACTAAAAATCAAATAATTAAATTATATTAATTTTTTTATATTAATAAATTAATTTTTTACGAAACAACAATATTATTATGGATTTATTTTTACGAAACAAGAACATTTTTTTTTCACTTTTTGACGGCATTTATTTACGGAAGCATCCATACAACATATTCTATCTATTATTTTATGGCATTTATTCACGGAAGTACATTTGCAACATATTCTTTTATTTCAATACTTACTAATATTTTGAACCACAACACGTAAGGTAGATTTTATAAATCAAATTTTAAATGGATTTTTGTTTTATGAAATTTAATATGTTGTTTTTACTAAATTTTTAAGTTATATCTATTGGTTGTTCTTTTACTTTTAAATTTATAACTCAAAATTTAAGTCGAACTGATTAGATTGATTGGCGGTGAGGTCGAGTGTGAGAGACAACTGACGAGATTGATCCACGAGATGAGACTAAAAATCGGTGTCAATCAGCCGACGGTAAAATGGTTGTGTATCGGCGATGAGATGATGAATCTGTTTTGTGCCGACGGCGAGACGATTGTTCGCCAGCGGTGAGAGTTGAGAGTCAATATGTTAGGTCTTATGAATGCGAATCCATAGTGTCAGGTTCCGAAGTTACAAATCCATCATATAAACATGGCCTGATATCTGTAGAAAAACATCTAACTGCTGACAAATTGTTGAAAATATTGCCTCAAGAAATTCCCATCCTGAAAAAGGCTGTACCTCAAATTGAAACAAAGGAAAAGGAACTTGTCAATAACATGTCTGAAAAGGATTCTGAAAGTGATTCGGACATGGAGGAAATTGATTGTTCTTCTTTGATATTGTTAAAGTCATCCTCTATATCCGAATCGACCTCCGAAGACATCTCACAAATGTCTTCGGTGGACAAAGGAAAAACAAAAATGGATTGTGAATAAAAAATTTTTGAAACTAAAGAAACTTCAAATTTTAAACTTCAAATCACAGATGAATCCGACTCTTATGATCAATATCTCAAGGATGATTCAAAAAGGCTAGTCAAAGTGGCATGTATCTATCCTAAGGTTTCTTACTTCAAAAACACAATTTTTGTAAACCCGGTGGATTACCCTCAATTGATAATGAATTGCAAAAACTTCTTGAAAATGATAACTCCACAGTTACAAATGAAGGGTTTTTCTCATCATCTAAAATGGTCGAGAATGAAATGAATGAGAAAATAGAAGTAAAAATAAATATAAGGAAACAAGAATTATACGGTCACAACGTGTATAATCGTCTTTGTTTTGAAAAAGAGAAAATACCCAAAAACATGTCACACTTACTAAATCTCAAGAACGATGATCACATTTACATTAATCAAAACTACAAACAAATTCAAGTTGTGGAAAAACCCATAGTTCCGAAGATGGATGTATTGGAATTAATGGAATCTTGTGAATGTGTACCTTTTTCACACAATTCTGAAAATGAAGTTTCAAAATCAAAAGTTTTAACCAACAAAACCTCGATACAAAAACCCCAAATTTTGAAAAGACCACAAATTCTACAAAAACTAAAATCAGCAGTGGTGATTTCTAAACCAACTCAAAAACCCACTGTTGAAGACTCAAAAACCAAGCATACCTTAAATCTTGTGAAAAGAAAAACTCCTTTTGGAAATCTGAAACAAAATGAAGCAATTGCTTTCACTTTTGACACAAAACCGGTTTGTTCAAAAATCTCAGAAGTCAAAAGTCGAAATGAAAAACCAACGTTTACACCAAGGAAACCTAACTTTCCAAATCCAAAATTTGTAAAACCTACGAAGAAAACATTCTCAAAAGGAAACAATCTGATAGATACATTCCACAAATGGCTGGACAACATTTTGGATATGTTCAAGGATAAGGATCTCTCATTAAATGACTTTAAAATGGCATACGAAGAGTATCTTTGTACCTCTACGATGTGCAGCTCAATTTCAACGAAGTCAAAAACGGAAAAACCAAAACAAAATTGGAAAAGAAATGACTTGAAAGAAAACTTAACTGCAAAAACAAAAACTTCAAAATCTTCAAAATCCTCAAAATCAAAATATTCCATTCAAAAATGGGTTCCGAAGTCTGCCACTTTGTCAGTCACTTCGGACTCATCATTTTTAAATGAAAACTCTTCTAAATCCTGTTCAAACACTTCGGAATCATGCTCATTACTTGAGGCTTCGGAGAATTTGATTAATCTAAATGCAAATGAAATTTCTGAAGAGGCCGTAGAAAAATGGATTCAAGAATCTTGTGCTTACCCTGAGGACCCAAGATTGATTGGGTACCAACTCCTTCTTGATTGATTGCAGGTTATGTCTGATGAGCGGTATGATTCAAAATGGTACATGGATAGTGGCTGCTCAAGACATATGACTGGGAGGAAGGAATATCTCAGGGATTACAGAAATTTGGATGATGCTGGAAATGTACGCTTTGGTAATAATGAAACATGTCCAATTCGGGGATATGGAAAAATAACAAATGGCCAATTCACTATCTGCCGAGTGGCATTTGTTGAAGGATTAAAACATAATCTTGTGAGTATATCTCAATTGGTGGTTGGAACAGGAAACGCTGTCACTTTCAACAACCAAGGGAGTGTAATCACCAAAGAAGCAACAAACGAAGTATTACTGAAATCAGAAAGGAAGGGATCTATGTTTCCCTTAAATCTAAAGCGAGTGACCGGTGGACAATCTCTATGTCTTCTCTCCAAAGCCAACTCCGATGTCAGCTGGTTATGGCACCGAAGACTCGCCCATCTGAACTTCAAAGATCTGAACAAATTGGTGGCTATGGATTTGGTTCGAGGTATGCCAGCTCTCAAATTTGACAATGATTCCCTTTGCTCTGCTTGTGAACATGGCAAGCAGACAAAACAAAGGCATCCTACAGTGATCAACCCCAAAATCACCGAACCTCTTTCTGTTCTATACATAGATTTGTGTGGACCATCTGCAATAGAATCAATAGGAAAGAAGAAGTACATTCTTGTTATCGTTGATGACTATTCAAGGTTTACTTGGGTGTTGTTCCTACGAAACAAATCTGATGCAGCTGAATAAATCATCAACCTTATAAAGAAAATGGAATTGATGCTCAACAAGAAAGTCCGAACTGTGCACAGTGACAACGGTTCGGAGTTCAAAAAGCAGACCTTGGATGGATTCTTGAAGGCAAAGGGAATTAGTCACAACTTCTCTGCACCCTATACTCCTCAACAAAATGGGGTCGTGGAAAGAAGAAATCGCTCTTTATGTGAAGCAGCCAGAACAATGCTAAACTTCGCAAACTTGCCCATGTACTTCTGGGCTGAAGCTATCTCCACTGCATGCTTTACTCAAAACAGATCCTACATTCACAAACGATTCCATATTACACCTTACGAAGTACTCAACCGAAGAAAGCCAAATGTCAAATTTCTTCACATCTTTGGCTGTAGGTGTTTTATCTTAAACATGAAGGATCACTTGACCAAGTTCGATGATAAATCAGAAGAAGGCATATTCCTTGGTTACTCTCAAGACTCAAAAGCCTACAGAGTCATGAACAAGAGAACTCGCAAAATCGAAGAAACCTTTAATCTAAGGTTTGATGACTACTACATCAAGAAGTCTCTGCATCCATTTCCTATGTCTTCTATCTTTCCAAAACCTGCTGAAGATGCTGTTCCAATCACAACATTTGACACAGACTTCTCACTTTTATTTGATCAACCTATGAGAGCTGTGGACTCCGAAGCTAGGGCACCAGATAACCATGAGTCCGAACTCTCCAAGCTCACAGATGGACCTGATGACTCCTCTACAAGCAGCATACAAAGACCATCTTCTGTTGAGGAGGAGCCATCTAACCAGAGTATGGAAAATGCAAGTGTTGAGGGGGAGCCATCAAACCGAAGTGCTGGCACTTCAAATACTGATGGGGAATCAAACAATAGTCCAAAAGGAACCAACCCTCCTATCTCTACACCCAGTCAATCTCAAATATCATATCTCTGTATCCAACAATCCAGGGGGAGCCAGAGATTGTCACTCAGAATTCAGCTACAACAATCGCTTCGGATAAAGATACCACTTCCTCAATACCAACAAATGTCCAGGGGGAGCATACATCAAACTCAACTTCACAAATTCACGCACCACAAACCAACACAAATTCAAATAATCACTTGCTAATGGGTGATTTTCCTTTTACTTCAGGATATCCCTCAGACATTGAAGACATTGATGCTGAAGGACCTCCTGATTTCGATCCAAACTATCCTCCTTTGGACAAATGGACGAGAAATCATCCTTCATCACTTGTCATCGGTGACGTTCGAGATAAAGTACTGACTCGTGCACAACTTCACCAAAGACAATCAGATCTTAACAAAACTTCTGAGTTGTGCATGTTCAATGTCTTTATTTCTAAGGTAGAACCAAAGAACGTCAAAGATGCATTTGATCACTCAGATTGGATTGAAGCAATGCAGTTGGAATTGGAAGAATTTGAAAGAAACAAAGTTTGGAGGCTAATTCCAAAACCTGCAAATGCCTCAATTGTCGGTCTCAAATGGGTGTACCGTAATAAACTAGACACCGAAGGCAATGTAGTTCGGAACAAGGCTAGGCTGGTTGTCAAGGGTTATTGTCAACAGGAGGGGATCGATTATGAAGAAACTTTTTCTCCTGTTGCCAGACTCGAATCAGTTCGGATATTTTTAGCTTATGCTGCACACAAAAACTTTGATGTCTATCAAATGGATGTTAAATGTGCTTTTCTGAATGGTGATATCGAAGAAACTGTTTTTGTTGAACAACCACCTGGCTTTGAAAGTAAAACTCATCCGAATCATTGCTATGTGCTAGACAAAGCAGTCTATGGTTTAAAACAAGCCCCAAGAAACTTTTTCTTGGGTTATTGTCAACAGGAGGGGATCGATTATGAAGAAACTTTTTCTCCTGTTGCCAGACTCGAATCAGTTCGGATATTTTTAGCTTATGCTGCACACAAAAACTTTGATGTCTATCAAATGGATGTTAAATGTGCTTTTCTGAATGGTGATATCGAAGAAACTGTTTTTGTTGAACAACCACCTGGCTTTGAAAGTAAAACTCATCCGAATCATTGCTATGTGCTAGACAAAGCAGTCTATGGTTTAAAACAAGCCCCAAGAGCTTGGTATGAGACCTTGACTAAATTTTTGAAAGAATCAAACTTTAAGCAAGGATCAGTGGATCCAACACTTTTTAGAAAGAAAGTTGGAACTCACTTAATGTTAGTCCAAATTTACATGGATGACATAATCTTTGGATTCACTAACCCTAATTTGTCAAAAGATTTTGAAAAATTAATGAAAAGCAAATTTCAAATGAGTATGATGGGGAAGATTAATTTCTTTCTTGGACTACAAATAAAACAATCCAAGGAGGGGATATTCATCAATCAACTAAAGTATACGAAGAGTCTGCTTGAACGCTTCGGAATGACTAACTGCTCCAAAGCAAAAGTTCCTCTGCCTGCAGGTACAAGGTTAAATCCATCATTGGACAAACCAAAGACAGACATACAGCAATACCGAAGCATGATTGGATCATTGCTCTATCTTACAGCCAGTCGTCCTGACATCATGTTTGCAGTTTGCAATTGTGCAAGATATCAGGCTGACCCAAGGGAACCTCACTTGGCTGCGGTTAAGACAATATTCCGATATCTTCATGGAACTACTGCTTATGGTCTATGGTATCCAGCAAACTCTGGTTTCTACGTACAAGCTTACTCAGACTCCGATCTTGGTGAATGCTCTATTGATCGCAAGAGCACT
This sequence comes from Cichorium intybus, assembly GCA_023525715.1. NCBI lineage: Eukaryota > Viridiplantae > Streptophyta > Magnoliopsida > Asterales > Asteraceae > Cichorium > Cichorium intybus. The sequence continues at coordinate 65,939,912 of CM042011.1, forward strand.
TCGGGAGGTTGTCAATTCTTAGATGGAAAACTTATCAGCTGGCAATCCAAGAAGCAAACTTGTGTCTCTATTTCCACCGCAGAAGCTGAATATGTAGCAGCTGCAGCATGTACCTCGCAAATCATTTGGATTCAAAGTCAATTGAAAGACTATGCCATTAATATGAGAAAAATTCCTTTGTTTTGTGACTCTCAAAGTGCAATTCGTATATGCCATAATCCAGTTCAACATTCCAAGACGAAGCATATAGCTCTTCGCTACCACTTCATCAAAAGTCATGTTGAGGAGGGGAATATTGAGGTGCACTTTGTTCACACTACAGAACAATTGGCAGATATCTTCACAAAGGCTCTAAATGAATAAGCATTCTCAAAAATCGTTCGTGGACTTGGAATGATAGATGGATCAACTCTTCAATAAATTCCAGATTTGCTCACTTTTACTCTGTTCTGCAAATTTGAAAATATCACTTGCTACTTTGAAAATTTACAAAAACACTAAACTCCGCAGACCCCCGAAGTCAATTTTGGCTTCGGAGCTCATCGGAGAACTTGCTACTTTGAAATTCCGCAGACCCCCAAAGTCAATTTTGGCTTCGGAGCTCATCAGAGAAAAATTAGCAAAAACACTTGCTACTTCATAGCAGTATTCCGAAGTAAAATATCACTTCGGAAGTCTGCGGAACAAACTTCTCTTCACAATAAAATCTCAAAATTTGAAAATCACTTAAACATTGGTTGACTTCATGTTTCAAGAATAAAAATAAAAAGTTGTTTAAGTCAAAGGAAGTTCAAAAACAAGAAAATTCATTCCAAACGAAAAGAAAATTCTGATGTACAATGACAAAGTCTAACTTTTCTCTCATGAATTAACCAAGTAAAGGACAAAACTTTGATTTTAGATTCTGAAAATCATACCTTATTGCACTAAAAGGTATTTGGGAATCGAATTGAAACATTGGTAAGAAAACAGACTTCGAAGTGAGGTCAAGGCTATTTTACAATTTGAAGCCTTGTTTGATTCCGATAACCTTAACATAATGTCTATTTCTAACTACCCCTCAAAACTTGACTCGCTTCAACTTCAAACTAATCATGTAACCTCAAAACTACACAGGATAATTCAAGTGCTCCGAAGTTTTCCTCAAAAATAATACCAACATTGTTTGATAAGTAAATTTACATTTTTTTATATATAATTGAACTATATCAAAATTTTCACTCACAAGGATTGTTTAATACAAAAACAAAAAGCACCAAAGAAAGAAATCAAATGGTTATGTTCTATGTCTTCAGATAAGGAAATTCATAATAGAAAACAAGAAAGAAAAATAAATAACCAATTGTCAAAAGAAACAAAGACAAACAAAAACCAAAAAGATAACCAAGGGAATGCAAAAGAAAAATCAGCATTCAAAGGGCTTGTTCTTCTGCTTTAAATAACAATACAAGGAGCTCCTATAACATAGTTGAGTACCTTGTAGAAGAATATGAACATTTCAAGTAGTCTATCTTAAATGACAAAGTGGGAGTGGTGTACGAAGCTCAAAGGCTTGTCATCAGAGCTTAGTATCCAAACACTTCAACTGATGAAAAGGAATAAATTTTTCAAATGAATCTTCAAAACAATCCAATCGAACTTTCAGAAACACTTCTGATGCTCAATTCATGAATGAAAACTTCTTTAAATTTCAAATGCAAAGGATGTTATCTTTATTATATTTGAAAATTTTGAAGCACATAAGCACAACTCAAAACATGTTTCTTAATGCGAAATCAAGTCAGTGATGGGGTGATTAGACTTATAAATCCATGACCGATATTGAATCAAACAAACTTCCAAATGAAAAATGGACTTCCAACATGATTCGAACGACTCTGAACATTAACTCGATTAAATCATTTTTTTTTCATAATATTCATGAAAGTTAAGGTTAAACGACATATTGCATCAGTCTAAATTAAAATCAAAAACTCATAGAAAATCAAAAAGAAAAACATATAGACCTCGGTACATTGATGAACACTTTGAAATCACATGTCAATCACCGAAGTGAAAGAACACTCTTCGAAGTCAAACATAACTTTATGCTCCGAAGCGTATCCTCAACGGTCATAATTTTTCATAACTGCGAAGTCAATTAAATGTTCAAATGATTTCCACATTTATGATAAATCACAGAGACAAACATTCCTTGAATTATAACCGTTTGCTTACAGCTGTCAATGAGAATTAAATGAAAAACATTAACCATAATGACTTCTCAAAAGGTAACAGTTCAAATTTTGAATCATTGCAACTGACAGCCGTATATTTCTCCTTTTTGCAGAGATAGTGGGACGAGCAGGTGCTGAGGTGTCCACTTCTACCGGACCATTTCAATCGTCCATTAAATGGCCTAGGGACCACGAATGCTATATAAACTTCTCACCTCTTCCATTGCACTCTTTACGCGAACACAACTCTCATTTCTCTCTGCAAACTTACTCTCAAAGAAATCCACAAACCCTTCATCTTCTTCATCTAATCATCAATGGCGGCTGAAGCATCATCGCAAACCGCTGAAGCCATGTCTGTTCCAAATCTCAAGAGTCAATCATCAAACCTGGTGCTACGAAACGATCTATCTCTTTACCCTAAACCAATCGATGCGTTGGTGGAATGCATGAAAAGGTCTGTACTAGGTTACGCCTTAACCTGTACTCCTTCAGTCCCTGCTACTCTGGTTCACAGGGCTCACTACACATCCAATGCCCTGTTTGATTCCAACAACCAGGTCAAATCTGTGTTCTATGAGGCTGTTGATGCCAGGGGCAAAACAAAGAAAGTACAATTAACCAAGGAAAAGTTTGCTGAAGCTCTTCGACTTCCAATCTACAACTCAAAGGAGATGGTGGTCCCATCTGCTGACCAACTGGTTAGTGTGTTCAATGAAATGGGATATGAACCCCCACTTGAAAGAATAAGCACCTTCAAGAAAAACCAACTCCCTGACCTCTGGATATACTTCTTCAGTATCTTCCTGAGATGTCTCTCTGGAAGAACCTCAGGCCTTGATTCTGCGAGTGTTACATTCCAAGGTCTCCTCTACGGAATTTACTACGATGTCAAGGTGGACTTCGCAACAATTCTGTGGATCGATTTCTGCTCCCACATCAATCACAGTATGAAGGGGACAGAAATTGCTAATGCAAGATTCTGGGCAATCGTCGTTCATGCCTATTACCAGCAGATAGGGTATGTTCCTGATCCCTCTCTTGGAGAAATGAAGTTCACTCCCATTGTGATTCCTATTCTAGACGACAAACCCGCTGACTTCTGTGCTCAAATTCCAAATGTCATGCTCTCCAAAGTTCCCTTAGAATGCAGTGAGGTAAACTCCTATCGCAACACCTTAGTAATTCCTTACCCAACTCGTAATATGAGTGAGGTTGCACCTGTAAGAGAGCTTCCAAAAGGAAAAGGGAAGAGGAAAATGGCTGGTGGACCCAGTGGTCCTAAGAAAGAAGAGAAGAAAAGAAAGACTTCGGTGAAAACAACACCGAAGAGGAAACAGCCGAAGAGGCAAAGAAAAATAATGGTTGTGGATGAGTCTTCGGACTCAGAAAGGACTCCATCCACAGTCCATGAAGAAGAACAAGAAGAAGAAGAACAATTTGCTGATCAACCTCCTTCACCCACATCAACAACCAGACCAACTTCTCCATTGCAAACTACCATTCCTCCATCTCCACCTAAAACAACCAGACGACCCACACCTACACATACTATACCTCCTCCTCCACCACCTCCCATAACAGCTCAACAAACTACCACCATTCACACTACTACATCGGATATACCACCACCACCACCAACAACTGCTCCTCCAACCTCCGAAGTACCTATCTCTGGTATTGATTTTTCATTACCAGAGTTTGACTTACCCCCATCACCCTCAAGACAAAACCCCACTTCGGCTGCCTTCTTTGAAGCCTTTCATATGGCTCCTTTGAATGTTGAAGGAGTGTCAGATGAAGATTTTCCAGATGAAGGATTTGTACTAATGAAACAGTACAAAGTCCTCAACTCCAAGCTTGACACTCTCATTCAAGCTCAAACTGGCTTTGATCCCACCAAACCCACCTTGGGTGACATCACCGAAGAGATTGAATCTCTGGAGTTCTCCTTGTCTAAATAATTCAAGGATTCCATACAAAAGCTCGAACAAAAGCTTATGGAGGAACAGAATAAGATCCACTCCTCTTTCGAAAAGAAGTTGGAATCAGCTGTCACCTCCATCAACAAGAAATTTGATGCCCTTGCTGAGAAGACGGAAAAATCAAACTCCAAAGTCATAAAAGCCTTGCAAGGACTTCGGAGCGAATCCCAGCAAAGTACCAAGCTTGAAAAATAGCTTGATGAGGCTAGAGCAAAAATCGAAGAGCTCACAGCCGCCCAAACCACTTCGGATATCACTAAGTTTACAGAAGAACTACAACGAACGAATGCAGCTCTCACACAAGATCTGATTACAAAGTTGAGAGTTGCTCTTCAACCTCTGATCAACTTTTCTAATAGATTGTCTAGGCCACAGGGCAGGCCTAGATAGATCTCTGCAGCCACAGCAGGTCCTTCAACCTCAACCATTACAACCACTACCATGGGCGCTAGTGGATCGGCTGGAGCTGGAAGCTCGACAGACCGATCGCTAAAAAACATAATTGCTCCACACATGGAGGAAATATACAAGGCCAGGCGAGCAGATTACAATTTAATGATCAAAATAAATGAATTTGCTCGAGATAATGGTGAATGGACTGTTGAAGCAATCAAGCAATTTGGATTCCAAAATCCAAATGTACTTAACAGACTTCCTCTTCGGAGTTTTGCAACTATTGACTCCGAAGACACCCAGCTTGACATTCCCTTCAATCCGAAGACTTTCTCTTTCCTTCAATTCGTCTCTTCGGTACCCGAGGATCAGAAAGCAAGTTTTTGGACCAACAAAATAAATTTCCATGCCAAATACATTCAACGACAAAGTTATGTTTGGAGCTTGAACAAGATAAAGAAAATTCTTTCAATCAAAGAAGCTGAAGTCTACATGGGCTTCAGGAATTATGAATTTCTTATTCTTAGGGGGGCAGATGAAGTTGAATCTAGGTTCTTAATTGTAGACTTCATCCAGATTCTTGATCTCTTGCGAAGCGGTGAGGTTGCTCATGCTGCAATGTCTGCCCTCGCCATCAAAAACCACATCCTGGGCTTCCTTAACAATTATCTTCTCAGGTTTGCAAAACAAGACCTGGAGCTATGTTCCTACTACAGACAACCTTTGAACACTCCTCCCATTGTAGTTCGGAAAATAGCCAGATTCAAGAATGGAGAAATTTTGGACGAACCATATGGCGTAGTTTTCAAAGGACTTCGAAATGAAACCGAAGTCACAATCAAGTTCTTTGAAATAGACTACATTGGCCTCCATCCCTCCTCCTTTATCTCTGGGATGATCTCTCATGTGAATGCCTGTCATGAAAATTCTACCGAGAAAAAGAAGAAGTTCATGGATCATATGAACTGGTATCTGGCAGTAAGAAAAACATTGAAGAGGACATACAAGAGAAACTTTCGTGTATAGGCTTCGGATGCACTTCCCACAAAGGGGGAGATTGTTGAGAACATTTGTGATGAAGTGCTGACATATCCGAAGTCCCACTCATGAAGTCCTTTGAATAAGAAAACCCCGAAGTGAGTAAACAAGAGAAGACACCGAAGTCTAAAGACTCCGAAGTGCTATGCATAGAGGATCCGAAGACTTCACAGCCTGTCATCTGTCTTTTGTGTGCACGCGTACAGTACAATACGTGTTGCATGAATCTTCTATCCTATTGGCTAGTACACTGATAGGATAGTCCCTGTAAACGTTGTACTATTGGTATCACTGATTCAGTATAAATATCAGTGATACCATACCGTGTCAAGAGTAAGACAACAAGATTAGATTGCAAGAATTGTATGTCTACAAAATAGAAAACCCAATTGTAAAACCAAAGTTCTAATCAAGCATTCGGCACTTGTTATTCATATCATCTAGTTCAGTCAGCTTTGTTACATTATTATTGTGTGATTGATTGTGTTATTGATTCAATATCAATCATTGTTCATCTATTCTCTTATTTCAACACCCAACATAAATAAAAGCAGAATTATTGTTACACCTTGTATCCATATAAAGGATTTGGTTTTTCATAATTATGTTTTATTACATATAAATAAATATATATTACATTTATATAAATAATAATTATATATAAAATAATTATAGTTAATTTTAATTATATATAATAAAAACTGATAATTGATATAATAAAAAAATAAATCTAATGATTATTAGTTAATGATTTTGTAATGATTACAGAGAAAATAAAATTATTATATAATAATTATACTTATTTTAAGAAAGAGTAAATTACAATTTTGGTCCCTGTGGTTAACATGAAATTACATTAAGAATCATCCTTTTGAAATCCCACATCTAGGTCCTTGTGGTGGCAAAAATATAACAGATTTGGTCCCTGTGGTAGCCAAAGATAACAAATTTGGTCTATCGTCCATGTGAAAAAGACCAAAATTCCCTTATTTATTTATTATTTATTTTTATTTTAATTTATTATAACTTAAGTAATTAAAAATAAATGAAAAATACCTCAAACCCCCCACCTACCCGGTCTCTCTCTCTCTCTCTCTCTCTCTCTCTCTCTCTCTCTCTCTCTCTCACACAACCATACTCTAAAACCGTAGGCAGACCACCGATCACCATCGCACCAAAATTGCTACTTCTCTGCTTCGTTCAACCACAGATCGACATTATTGATGATATAGATCAGTTCGATCGAAATTGTTGATGTTGGTATGTTAAATCTGAGTGTGTAACTAACTCTCTGATTCGAGATATGTAGAAATCGAAATTGTTGATGTCGATACTGTCTGATTAATACCATCTCCAATCATCATCGGTATTTCTCTGTCACAGGTTAACGTTGCAATCTTGAAAGAGTTTATTCAAAGGGTATTTCTCGCAGAAAACTTGCTTTATTGATAATGCCAATGTGGCTTTTAAATACATAAACATAACAGAAAGAAACAAAATAAGCCTAATAAACAGGAAGACTACTAAATAAAAGGAAGTAGCTTTAGACTTGGTAAGTCACGTGAACCACTGTACTTTTGACCAAATCTGCTTTATTCAAATTCTTTATTTCTCCAAAAAGACTTTTCTAACCCCATCAAACCCTCCCTCAAACTAGACTAGGTTTTGCCATAAATCGACTTATGAAACTTACAACAAACTGTATATCTGGCCTCGTTGTTGCGATGTACATTAAGCTGCCCACCATTTGTTTGAACAAGGTTTCATCGACTGGTTCACCTTCATCTTGATTCAATCTGCATCCCGGAACTATTGGGTTCACAACTACATTGCATTCCATCATTTTGAAGCGAGTCAGCATCTCCATTGCATATTTCTTCTGTGATATATGAATGCCCGTTGAGTTTTGAATCACTTCAAGACCCAAGAAGAACCTCATTTTTCCTAAATCAGTCATCTCGAATTCAGCCTTCATAGATTTCTTGAAATATGCCATCATTTCTTCATCATTTCCTGTAAAAAGAAGGTCATCGACATATATGTTCACAAACAGTAATTTTCTTCCCGCTTGCTCCTTAATGAACAGTGTATGTTCATTCATGCTTCTTCTGAATCCTTCACTAATAAAGTATGCTTCAATACGGCTGTACCAAGCTCTAGGAGATTGTTTAAGCCCGTATAAAGCTTTTTGAAGTTTATAAACTTTATGTTCTTCATTCTTCACAACATATCCTTGTGGCTGCTGTATATAGACACTTTCTTGTAATGTTCCATGAAGAAACGTGGATTTTACATCCATTTGGTATATGCTCCAGCCCCTTTGTGCAGCTAGAGCAAGCATCAACCGTATAGTGTCCATTCTAGCCACTGGTGCATACACCTCCAGGTAATCAACTCTGAATTCTAGACCGTATCCTCGAGCCACCAATCTTGCCTTGTGCTTTTCAACTTCACCTCTTTCATTCAATTTGGTTTTCAAGATCTATTTTACGCCAATGCAGTTGGCACTTTCTGGAAGTTCAACTAGACTCCAGGTTTTATTTTTCTCAATCATCTCGATTTCACGATCCATAGTTATCTTCCATTTGGTTTCTTTGACCACTTCTTCATACTTGATGGGATCGTGGGCGATTATCTCCCCAACATTCGCCTCTTCTTCTTCCGAATCCAACTCGTCACCTGTAACATAATCTCGTAGGTATCCTGGAGCTCTTCGTTGTCTTCCCTCCCTGACTGGTATGGTACTCGGACCAACATTAGGACCAACTTCATTACCAGTCATCTGTTCTGGTTCAGCCTCTTGATGTTCCTCGCCTTGATCATCAATGAAGACATAATGTTCATCAATGAAGTCATAGTTTCCCCATGACAGCTCCTCCAGAGTTGTGTCTTCTTTGTTTTGAGCCCAATTCCAACCTTTATGTTCTTCAAAAACCACATCTCTACTTGTTAGTACTTTTATTGTTTCGGGGTTGATCAACCGGTACGCCTTTGACTCCTCGCTTATGCCTGTCAAAACACAAACAAAACTTTTTTTTTTCTACTTTAGTTCATTTCTCTTTAGGGACATGCCCATGTGCTAAACATCCCCAAATTCTAAAGTGTTCAATTGTAGGCTTCAACCCGCTCCAAGCTTCTTGAGGGGTCATATCTGGTAGGGCCTTGGTTGTACTCCTGTTCAACACATAGAAGCTCCAGCAGGTTGCTTCTGCCTAAAACATTTTAGGCATGTTTTTGGCCGAAAGCAAAGTCGCCACCATGTTTATCACTGTTCTGTTTCTTCGTTCCGCAACCCCGTTTTGTTGCGGTGTGAAGCTCGTGGTTAGTTGTCGCTTGATGCCATGATCCTTGCAATACTTTACAAATTCCTTGGAGAGATACTCTCCCCCTCTGTCTGTTCAAAGATCCTTGATCACCTTCCCTGTTTCTGTTTCTGTTTCCACCCTTATCTTGAAGTCTTTGAAGCTTTCAAACGCTTGTAACTTTTCTGTTAACAGGTAAACCCATCCTTTGCGACTAAAATCATCAATGAAACTTAAAAAATACCTCTTGCCTGTATGAGAAGTTGGTGTTATTGGCCCGCATATGTCTGAGTGCACCAAGTCTAGGACCTCTCCTGCATGCCATGAGCTTGTCTTTGGTATTGCTTCCCTTGTTTGTTTTCCAGCCACATAATCCCTACAAACTGATGTATCAATTGTGAACTCCTGTAAGTCTCGCACCACACCCTTGTGTTGAAGTGTCTTCAAGCTGGTCTTGCTGATGTGCCCTAGGCGTTCATGCCATAGTTTGGCATCATCATCGTCACTGGAGTATAAGCAGCCATCCACCTGTTGTCCAGTGATGTCGTTTGTATCTTCACTGAGAGGATACATCCGATTTTTACTCATGCCTGATTGAAACACCAACCCTTTTCTGGTGAAAGACTTTGCAAATATCATATTGAAAAATGAAGGACAGACCTTTTTGTTGAAGTTGACCAATGCTTAGTAGATTATTCTTGAGACCTGGAACGTAGTACACATCTTTTATCACATAAGTTACCCCATTTAAGATCAACTTCACGTTTCCCTTTCCTTCAACATTTATGCGTGTATTGTTACCCAGCTTGACAGTGTTTTAGAAGCTCTCATCCAGATCTATCAATCTTCCCTTATCTCTACACATGTGATTAGAACATCCAGAATCCAAGAACCACAGTAAACCTTTGTTTTCACCACTTGAAGGAGTCGTGAACACATTTCCCTCTTCACCTACATCTGCCATGAGCGTAACTTCTTCATTCTCATCAAAACCTGTATAGTTTGCTTTTTTTGCATTAGGGCATTCATAGGAATAATGCCCTAATTTATGACAGTCGTAACATTCAATAGTCTCCTTGTTGACATAGTGTCGTCCTCTCCCACGTCCTCTTCCTCTGTAATTTGAACGACCTTTGCCACGTCCTCTAGAATTTGAACTGTCACCCGTATCTACCTTCAATGCTTGTTCTTTTTTCTCTTTCATTCTTCTTGAATTTCTGCTCATGGACGATCAATGTACTCTGTAGTTCTTCTATAGTCATTTGCTCAATATCCTTTGATTATTCGATTGACACCACCACAAACATGTACTTTTCTATTAGGGTTCGAAGAATCTTCTCAACTATCTTGACATCAGTCGTCGTCTCCCCATTGCTTCTCATTTGATTGGAAATGGTCAAGACCCTACCGAAGTATTCAGGTATGGTTTCACTCGTCTTCATCTCTAGGACTTCGAAATCTCTATGAAGTTTTTGCAGCATGGACTTCTTCACTCGATCATTCCCTGCGTACCTCTTTTTCATTGAATCCCAGATTACTTTGGAGGATTTCCGATCCGGGATCTGTTCAAATGTGACCCTATCGATAGCTTGGTACAGGTAATATTTGACCTGCAAGTCCTTCATTCTCAGCTCCTCCAATTTATTCTTCTCAGCTTCGCTTTGGGCCACCCCCACCATGGGTTCTCTAATGCCTGGATCAATCAGATTCCAGACCTGCTTTGCACGCAACAAGTTTTCCATCATCTCACTCCAGTGTTCATAATGACCATCGAAGACAGGCACCATCAATTTATCATCACTCATCTTTGCTTTTCTCGTTTAGTGATCTGTCTTTTGCTCTGATACCATAATGAAAGAGTTTATTCAAAGGGTATTTCTCGCAGAAAACTTGCTTTATTGATAATGCCAATGTGGCTTTTAGATACATAAACATAACAAAAAGAAACAAAATAAGCCTAATAAACAGGAAGACTACTAAATTAAAGGAAGTAGCTTTAGACTTGGTAAGTCACGTGAACCGCTGTACTTTTGACCAAATCTGCTTTATTCAAATTCTTTATTTCCCCAAAAAGACTTTTCTAACCCCATCAAATCTTGATTAAAGAGATTAAATCAGAGACGAGAAACAGAGCAAGAAGTAATGGGGCGGCTGCTAAAGATTGCTCTAATGTAAATCAGCTTTTTGATTTGCAAATCTATTCGATTTGCATGTAAGACCCATTTTTATTTTGAGATGCTTACTAAGGTAAGTGGAGTTATTACTTTATAAATTAGTATGATTCTAACTATGAGTTATTTAGAGTTGTGTGGCAATCTTTTATGATTACCTTTGATTTATGAGTTGTTTGATTTGTGAGAAGAGGTTAAAACCTTTCTTATGTACTAATCTTGGTGTCATTAAGATTAGTTAAGTTGATGTATGAGTTTGGGTGATTAGAAACCCATTTGGAAGAAGTTTGAGCCTTAAAAACGCCAAAAATGGCTTACACGAGTCGTGTAACATACGGTAATTTTGTGTTTCCTGGTTACTGTAGCAACACACGGGCGGGTTAAATTTAACACGGGCACTGTAGCGGAACACGGGCCGTGTTACGTGTGCAGACCCCTTTAAATGTGCAGAAAACCCATTTCAAGGAATAACATTTCATTTTCGATTTTGAGAGCTTCAAATGGCGATTTTGAGTGAAATGAAGCCTGGAGGTTCGTGGGGAAACATATAGAAGCATGAATCTATCACCATAAACGTGTTATTGCTTCCTAATTCATCAAAGGTGAGTATCTCTCGGTTTTGGGGGTTTTAAACCCTAGTTTTCAATCATCATAATTTTGCTATATATTGTTATATATGTTGTTAGTAGGTTGTTAGTAAATGCCTTTAGAGTAATTGGTGTGATTATTGTCGAGTTTCTACGGTTGAATGAGTAGAACCGTGGATTTGGAGGTTTCTGTAAATATAGAGTTAATATTTACCGTTTGTACTCATTTTTCCTGCTTTTGATTTATACATCTTTTGAGTTAGATGTCGTTGAGATGATTGTGGATGTTTGAGAATTGATTCATATTGTGGTGATATAACCGAGTCTAGTAAACAGGAGCCTGGTACGTGTAACTTGGGGATTTCATATACTAAATTGATATCAGGTGAGTACTTTTTAGTACTTGAGTAGAGTTACACTTGTTTTACGCAGAGTATATATATTTGTTTATATATTTCTATGTGTTATGTTGATTTAATGAGACTAAGTGGTAGAGTGATATTGTTATGGTGGATAATAAATGATGAGTTGAGTATAAACACTGATTAATAGAGAAGAGTAGATGTTAGCGTGACTGAGGTAATGCGTTATTGCATTTGATTATTATAACAATGAGGATTGTAGTAATTGAGTTCATATATGATTGTGCTATGTTGTGATTATGGTGGTAACCTTTGATTGAGCAAACTGTTATAAGTAAGTAACAGTGGCCGAGTCATGAATACATATTGATTATATAATTAGAGTAATTGTTGATATGGTTATGTTATATAGTTTCGTGTGGAATGGTATCACTATGAGGGCTATTGAGTTTAGTACATTGTTAAAAATGAGTATATATAAAATTGCAATCGAGTTTACGAGTATTACTGATTGTGGTATTTGTGATTGAGTTGATGTTACTAACAATTAGCTAGTGTTTGTAAAGCTAATATGTTGCAGGTTCTGAGATAATAGAAGATGTATCTTGCTAATGAGAATAGCAAGAGAGGAAGATGAGGATGTTTATTGAGAAAGATTCGCGAAATATGATTGAGATTACTCACTAAGCTTTATAAGCTTACACTTGAGTGTTATGTTGTTTTGCAGGTATCTGTAGCTGTGATAAGGGAAGGCATGTGATAAAGAATGATGGACAAGTTTAGAGTCTGTCCTTTAAGTGTATTAGATTTATTTGTAATACTCGGTTAAAATTTGTAAGGACCTTTTGTGTAATTAATTATGATGATAACATCTTGATCCGTGGTTTAAGTACAAGTATACCCACTTTGATATATAATTGTTTGAAAATTTTTGGGTGTACTTCGTATGTGAAACTGGGTGTTACAAGTTGGTATCAGAGCATGGTTTAAGTGAACTAGGTGTTGAGTGTAGAGTCCTAGACTTAAATTGAGAAGAGAGAGCCTCTATCACATGCTTGGAAAAAGATACTGTTGTAGATTTTAGTTTATGAGTTAATTATAACTTTTATGTTATATTTGTTATTGTTATTTTCTGTGTGTGAATATAGATATGGAGATAGATGAGGACGAGTTAATGAATTGGTCATAGACGGTTGGACCAATATTGGATGATGAGACGAGATTTTGGCTGATATGAGATATCAACCAACAAGAAGACGAGAAATTCAGTCAATAATGAGATATCAATTGAACATGAGAAGAGATATAAATTGAGGCGAGATTCCAGCTGATGATCAGATGAGATATCGGTTGAGGCAAAATTCCAACTATTGATGAGAAAGAGTATGAACATAAGTCGAGCATGAGTTAAGAGTTGAGATACATAAGTGTAGCTGAGTACACTCAAGAGTTGAGAGTCGAAGTAGGCAAGTTTCAGTTAATGAGGAGACGAGATTTTGTTGCTGTGAGGTATGTAAGTAATTTTACTTAACATGTTAATTGTAACATGTCGCGCGTATTTAATTGTTGATAATACATGTAATAGAATATGTGTAAAACATGTGGACACATAAAAGATCAATTGAAATTACATGTGTTAGAAAACTGTGGTTATAAAGTGTAGTAATCGGCATCGAGATGAGAATCTTGTGTCCACTTGAGGTAAGATTTACATATCACATAACGAGTCCTTTGTCATTATGTATAACTGAGATATTAAGTGGTTTCTTGGCGAATACATAGCAACCATGGAAAATTATGTATAATGAAAATATACATAGTGATATATATATATATATATATATATATATATATATATATATATATATATATATATATATAAATTATATATATATATATATATATATATATATATATATATATATATATATATATATATATATATATATATATATATATATATATATATATATAAAAATTATATATATATATATATATATATATATATATATATATATCAGTGTTGTAAAAGTCGGCCTAGGCGGCCGCCTAGGCGGCGCCTAGGCGCTAGGCGGTCCAGAACTGCACACGTTTAGTGCTATGCGGCTTAATTAGTCGGGCGTGGTCAACATCGGTCAAAGGCGGGCTAGGCGGTCAAAGGCGGTCAAATGCGGGCAAATACGGGCTAGGCGCTTGTGAAAATTTTTGAGTTCCTCATACATTTGACCTAATCGATCCCGCCTCTCGTCTCCCACTCTCCCTCCCATTTTCTCGTCAGTCGTCTCCCTCCCAAGTCCCAATCGATCCTTCCTCCCTGGTTCCCTTTTTCCATTATTCGATTCAGCTTGCATTCCTCCGCCTCCGGCTTCATCAGGTTCGTTATCGCGAGACACGATTCGGTTTGATTCGTTATCGGCTTCATCAGGTTCGTTTCGGTTTGATTTCGTTTCGTTTCACCTGATTTCTTTTTTGATGTTCGATTTGATATTCGTTTTTGATTTTCGGTTTGATGTGATTTCGTTTTGTTTCACCGGATTACATATTTGTTAAGCACACTTGTCGATTTCGATCGAATTTAGCAGATTTGTTTGTAGAGGTTTCGAATTCAGGTTATTCCGACAATGATTGCAAGTTATCGTAAGTTATTCCGACTTTGATTGCAGGTTAATCCTTCTAAATGGATTGATTTCGATTTTCAGTTTAATGTCAAGTGACTTTTCCGACTTTGATTGCAGGTTATCGGTTCGTGAATTGCAGTTTATTCCGACTTTAATTCCAACTGAATATTCCGACTTTAATTTCTCAGACTTCGATTGCAGGTTATCGTAAGTTGGTTCCTCATTTGATCTTTTGATTTCGTTTTTGATGTTGCAGGTTATCGCGAGTGAGATGAAGATAGTTGCAGGTCATCGGAGGTGGTGGTAAAGCTTCGCCTCCGGTAATCATCTGATACAAGTTGCAGGTCTACTTGTATTTCCGACAGGTCAAGTATTGATTCTACTCGATTTTGCTTCAAGTATTTCTGACAGGTCAAGTATTGTATTTCCATAAGTCTGACCATATTTGCCACATATTCCATGTTTTGATATTGATTCTACTTGTATTTCCGACACGTCAAGTAAACCTTGCTGACTTTCAAGTGGTTGAATTGTGGTTGAATTGTCATGTATGCAGTTTTGATTTCGTATGCAGTTTTAATGCAGGTTTGCTTTCCTTTTGATTTCGTATGCAGGTTGAATATGCAGGTTTGATGTCGTTTAATGCAGGTTTAATGTATGCATGTTTGATTTCGTATGCAGGTTTAATGTATGCAGGTTTGATGTATCTTACCTAGATCTAATTAGCATCAATTTCTATAATACCAGTGATTAGTGAAGTATCTTA
This sequence comes from Cichorium intybus, assembly GCA_023525715.1. Taxonomy (NCBI): domain Eukaryota; kingdom Viridiplantae; phylum Streptophyta; class Magnoliopsida; order Asterales; family Asteraceae; genus Cichorium; species Cichorium intybus. The sequence continues at coordinate 65,955,350 of CM042011.1, forward strand.
CCTGGATCTAGGTATGTATCTCTACGTATCTGTATTTATGTATCTAGGTGTCCGTGTATACGTGTATCTCTAATGTATTTTCTGGCTTTTGGTACATTTTTCTTAGAATATGTGGCAAATATGATCTAAACAAGTGCAAAAACAGCAATGTACTTTCATTGAGATTTTTATTATAGCATTGTACTTTCATTGGTATCCTAAATCTTACTAGTAATTTATATATATTATTTAAAAAAATAAAATTTATTACAATTAATACTCCCCGCCTAGGCGCCGACTAGTCCTCGCCTAGATCGACTAGTCCTAGGCCCCAGTCGACCGCCCATCTACCGCCTGGCGACTTCTACAACCTTGATATATATATATATATATATATATATATATATATATATATATATATAAATTATATATATATATATATATATATATATATATATATATATATATATATATATATATAAAAATTATATATATATATATATATATATATATATATATATATATATATAAATATAAATTATATATATATATATATATATATATATATATATATATATATATATATATATATATATATATATAAATTATATATATATATATATATATATATATATATATATATATATATATATATATATATATATATATATATATAAATTATGATATTGCATATATATTGCTTGTTGTTTCACAGATGTGACGAGATTTCTATATACGAGTACTATATGGTTGAGACTACATATTTTGTGGGGCCACATAACTAGTACTTATAATTGATCAAAATAAATGGCGGAGATAGCCAAAAGAGTATGAATTGAGAAAGACGGTGAGTGTGTAGTTGAATGCACATTATACATAATTGTGAGTTGGTGGTCACATGATGAGATATTTATGACAGAGATGTCAAAGGACATTTGAGTAACCACATAAAGAGTACTTTGTGGTATAATTGAGAGATCTTAGAGTGGTTCATGTAGGCCTTATTGGCCTAGAGATTGAGTTAATCGCCGAGTAAATGTGGTTGAGACCACATATGTTGTGGGGCCACATATCGAGTAAATGTGTTTGAGACCACATATGTTATGGGGCCACATATCGAGTAAATGTGTTTGAGACCACATATGTTGTGGGGCCACATATCGAGTAAATGTGGTTGAGACCACATATGTTGTGGGGCCACATGTCGAGCAAAGTGGTTGAGACCACATATGTTGTGGGGCCACATATCGAGCAAAGTGGTTGAGACCACATATTTTGTGGGGCCACATATCGAGCAAAGTGGATGAGACCACCTATTTTATGGGACCACATAACAAATAAATGTGATTGAGACAACATGTTCTGTGGGGTCACATATTGAGTAGTTGAGGTTGAGACCACATATTATGTGGAACCACATGATGAGCACCTTGTGGTTAGAGTAGTGAGGATATTTGTGACTCAAACAAAAGGAGGAGTGACGGTGAGTTTATATGGCTTGAGATCATAGGAGAGACCCGCCAGAGTCAAACAGAAGATGGATTGACACTAGAGAATGGTACGAGGTACCATGATTTGATTAGAGGACGGTATGAGATACTGTGATACAGCGTTGAGTGGTGAAACTGGAGGAGGGTACGGGAGTACCATGAGCTGAGGCAGGGTGGTGTCGCAGTGTTGTGCTTGTCTATAGACAGGCATGTACTTTATGATGATGTCGAGTAATGAGACATGTACTATCCTTGCGTGTGGATATATATGAACATAGCGGTAAGCTTGTGTGGCTTGAAACCTTGCGGGTTGAGAAGAGGACGAATCAGAGGCTGAGTAACACTACATGAATCAGAGATTGAGATGATAACGGTAGAGAAATGGCAAGAGGAAATCCTTACTGATGGTGTATCAAGAGGAATATATGCGGTTGTGTTGAGAATTTATTTGAAAATAAATTATCGAGTTTGATAGAGTCAATAATTGAGTGAGAATATAATGTGGATTGTCCACATAAGTGAGTACTCATGTGGATTGTCTATATAAGCATGATGTAAGAAGTGAGTACATCGAGAGAAACAACATGAGGTATGTTATTAAACTGAGACAAAGAGGAGCCAATTGATGGAGGATTGTTAGTTATATATTGGGTGAAAAACCTAATATGTATGCTAAAGTGGGAGCAGAGATAATAAGCATTCGGAGAAGTTGAAATCGGTTGTGGTGATGAGACAACTGAAACGGGTCTTGTGTGACCAAAGTGTAGAGAGTTAAATAATAAATTCAAAGAAGGCGTGAGTGAAACTCGAGATAGTTTCTGATATTTTGTTATTTTTGGATTTTATCCTAGTATTGTGAGCCGTGTTGATGAGGAATCAATAACTGGCATGTTGTGATTGGAGGAGTAAATTGAGAGAGAATGAGAGCCTGGAATCGGTGAGACCGTTTTCCTTATTGAGTTAGAGTAAACCATTTTAAGGAGATTGGAAGCGGAAGTTGAATCTCAAATAATTATTGAGATTAGTGTTATAGAAAGAGTGGATGGTACATTGAGAATGTGGCTCGATGTGAGTCTTATATATGAGTGTATGTAAATGATAATAAGGGTTGGAATATCACTTGAGGAGTAAGGTGAGATACCTTGATGTCGACAAAGCTACAAAGAAAGGTGTACTATAAAAGAGTGAGTACTTGTCTATGTGGCAATAATGATAGTCAATATGGCTATAGAGATCATCTTAGAGATCATCATATATTATGAGTAAATGAGGTGTAATGATATATACATGTCATATGAGTTGACAACAGGATAATATCATTATCGTATGCGATGCGTGATTGTGACGATGAGGTAGTTATATAGACCATACCTATTCTAAGAGATTCCGAGGACGGAATCTTTTGAAGGAGGAGAGAACTTGTAAGACCCATTTTCATTTTAAGATGCTTACTAAGGTAAGTGGAGTTATTACTTTATAAATTAGTATGATTCTAACTATGAGTTATTTAGAGTTGTGTGGCAATCTTTTATGATTACCTTTGAGTTATGAGTTGTTTGATTTGTGAGAAGAGGTTAAAACCTTTCTCATGTACTAATCTTGGTGTGATTAAGATTAGTTAAGTTGATGTATGAGTTTGGGTGATTAGAAACCCATTTGGAAGAAGTTTGAGCCTTAACAACGCCAAAAATGGCATACACGGGTCGTGTAAATGTTACACGGGTCGTGTAACATACGGTAATTTTGTGTTTCCTAGTTACTGTAGCAAAACACGGGCGGGTTAAATTTAACACGGGCACTGTAGCGGAACACGGGTCGTGTTACGCGTGCAAACCCCTTTAAATGTGCAGAAAACTCAATTCGAGGAATAACATTTCATTTTCGATTTTGAGAGCTTCAAATGGCGATATTGAGTGAAATGAAGCCTGGAGGTTCGTGGGGAAACATATAAAAGCATGAATCTATCCCCGTAAACGTGTTATTGCTTCCTAATTCGTCAAAGGTGAGTATCTCTCGGTTTTGGGGGTTTTAAACCCTAGTTTTCAATCATCATAATTTTGCTATATATTGTTATATATGTTGTTAGTAGATTGTTAGTAAATGCCTTTAGAGTAATTGGTGTGATTATTGTCGAGTTTCTACGGTTGAATGAGTAGAACCGTGGATTTGGAGGTTTCTGTAAATATAGAGTTGATATTTACCGTTTGTACTCCTTTTTCCTGCTTTTGATTTATACATCTTTTAAGTTAGATGTCGTTGAGATGATTGTGGATGTTTGAGAATTGATTCATATTGTGGTGATATAACCGAGTCTAGTGAACAGGAGCCCGATACGTGTAACATGGGGATTTCATATACTAAATTGATATCAGGTGAGTACTTTTTAGTACATGAGTAGAGTTACAATTGTTTTACGTAGAGTATATATATTTGTTTATATATTTCTATGTGTTATGTTGATTTCATGAGACTAAGTGGTAGAGTGATATTGTTATGGTGGATAATAAATGATGAGTTGAGTATAAACACTGATTAATAGAGAAGAGTAGATGTTAGCGTGACTGAGGTAATGCGTTCTGGCATTTGATTATTATTGTTGGATTAGGTGTCTAAGCCATGACTTATAATTGTATTTATCTTATGAATAAAAACAAAGTTTATTTGGGTTGCCCTCATAGCTGGGGAATTGATGTACAGTTTAGTAGAGAGAAAGGTTGATTTATTAAGGGTTTAATAAATCAATAGTATATATATCGATGGCTTATTAATATATTTAAGTGTTAATATATTAATTAGAAACTCTATTAATTAATTGAGATTTAATCTAGAATTAATTGGATTTAATTTAGTGATTAAATAAATTAATAAAAGGTGCACGGACTGGTTTGCATTTATTCAATTGTTGAATAACTGGACAGGTAAAAACCAGGGACCAAAATGGCTCCACCCTGGAGGCTCCTCCAGGGTTTGGCGAAACCCTAATTAGGGTTTTGGGAAGCCTGGTCCAAGTGGTCAAAAGGCTTGTCCATTTGGAGGCTCCTTACGGTTTCAGGTGTAACCCTTGGAGGCTATAAAAGGAACCCCCTGGGCACCTCATTCTTCACGCCATCTCTCTCTCTCCCCTACTCTGCTGGATTGTCTTCTCCTTGCTTGGGTGTGACTTGCATTTGAGGCAGGATCTCTTTGCTGCTTGCTTGAAGGATCATAAGATCAAAGGTTGGTTTTCTTAATTCTTCTTTAAAATTGAATTGTATCCTTTAGGGTTTTAGTTTATTATCTTCATAGAAGAAAACATAGATCATATTAGGGTTGCATGTGAACAATAGGAATTTTTGTGTTCATTGCTTGCATAGAAACCCTTCAGTGGTATCAGAGCATAGGCTTGTTTTCTTGTGTTTGATATAAACTGCATGAATTGTTTTGTGCATTGGTGTTTTTGCGATGAACACCCCAAGGCTAGGCCTTGGATCGAGATTTTGGCTAGGGTTTCCTAACCCTAGCCGCCACCCATATGGTCCCCCCCTTTGATTGCTTGATTTACTTGCCTTTTATAAGTAGGTTGTTATTTTGGTAACTTATTTGATTAATAAAATAACTAGAACCCTTTTGTGAAGGCTTGTAATTTTCGAACCATCTAGTAGCCTAGATAGAAAAATTAATTTGATTAATTTCTTGAAATCTATCTTAGATTTAATTAATTTAATTAATTGTTAATTAAAAGATCAATTAAATCAATTAAAGGAATTAATTAAGAATTTTCGAAAAATGGTTTAAAATTTGCGAAAATTAAGAAATAATTAATTCCAAAATATTTTAATAAGATTAAAATATATCTTATATGTATTTATGATTAAAAGTTAATTTAATATATATAAGAAAATTGGTTAGTCTACCGTTAGTAGGTCTCATTCACAAAACTGTCCTCTAAAGAGGGTATAAGGTGACTGACTATAAAATGTTAGTCTAATGGGTATCTACTCTTACCCACCGCTCTCCTGGTCAGTCGAGTGTCGTTAGTCGAACGGGTAAGATAGAACCGCTAAAGCCTCTTAAAAGTATAATGCTATAATTGAAAGTACTAGAACCTTGAAACAAACCCCAATCTAGTTACTTTAGGTTAAAAATGTGAATTGGTGCTAGTCCATGAAATTGCACATTGCACTTTGTGGAACGTTGGTGGAGCGTGTGTGGTTTACCGGCACGCCAACTGGGGTCCGCAAAGAGTCGCAATGAGTTTCTTGATTTTGTCATTATTAACAGAGCGTGTGTGGATAACCGGCACGTTAATTAGAGATGACAATTGACTTCAAGAGTACCAAGCAATTTGCATGGTTATTCACACCCGGTTTGTGATCCTTGGTATCCCAGTCACAAACAGCGGGGCATTCCCGAGATTAAAACATGCTATCAAACAGTTCGATAAATCTCAATGAAACTAGGAATTCCATTATAATATGATTATGTTTCCGCGGTGGAATTGGCTTAATCGTCGTTCGCCTACCTTATAAAATTTACAATATAGATTACGGCATCCCTTTTCGGTATTGTAGATTGTTATTGTAGGATCTTAGCCTTATATTTATTCTTGGGTGAATATAAGGATTATTATTATTATATCTAATTAAAACTACCTTCTTCTTGTTCAGATGTCTTCTGACCAATCCGTTCCCCACTCAAATCCCGGTAATGTCACCTCAATTCTGTCATTATGCTCAAAGGTGACGTTAGACGGCACTAACTATAATGACTGGATCCGCAACATCAAAATGGCTCTAAGGTTTGAACACAAAGAGTATGTTCTGGAAACCGAACTCATTGATGTGGACACTGAAACCGCTACTCCCGAGGAAATCGCTGCGTACACTAAACACTCTGATGATGCAACCAAAGTGGCTTGCATCATGATTGTGACATCCGCCTAAAATGGATTCGGGTCAACCCAACCCAATTGGAAATTTAATAAACCCTACTCGAACTTACTTGACGCTAATAGGATCAAAACCCATACAAATACGATATAAATTGACGTTAATAGCAATATAGCATAGTATAACGTTATAACTATAATCAAATTAAATTATGATATCATATTAAAATCAAATCAAAGTATGATGCTCTAATTAAATTAAAAGAATCAAACTTGAATGCTATAATTAAACTTCAAATCAAAGTAGATTGTTATAATCAAATAATAACCTATTTTTTTATAAAACTCTATTTTTAAAAACTCTACATTAAATTTTATAAAATTTGTATATTAGTTAGTGTATTACATAGAGATGCTTGTGCTAGTGGGAAATTATGAAGACCACCAAAAGCCAAAAGTTATTCCCATGGTCTCCCACTCACACCTCCCATCATTTTTCCTTTTAATTTTTCTCCCAACACATTATTCTCATCACCACTCAAACCCTCTCTATTCTTTCTCTCACTCTCAATCTCGAAATTCTTCCAAGAAATATCAATTTTCCAGCCAAGAACAATCTCTCATACTCAAATCTCCATCCCTCTTGAAGCATTCATCAAGGTATGTTGTTAAAAGTCTCAAATTCATGAATGAAACAAATTAAATCCACCAAACTATCTAAAACTCATTTTATGCATAAACCTGATTTTTCTCAGGATCTCATCAACAAAATAAGAAGTTCTGGAAATTTTCAGAAAATAACTTATTTTTATTGAATTACTATAATTATTGCAATAAAATAGGTCAATAATTCACATAAAATACTTTTTGCAGTCAATAAATTCTAGGAAAACTTTGAAACAACCCATATATTGAGTAAAGTGGATTTATAAAGTTTCATGCATTTATATTAATGTTTGATGCTTAGTTTGTATTTTATTTTGTTGTAGATAAATAAATTTCAAAATATAGTTATGTATGTTAAAAACTAGATTTTATATTTTTCTCACCTTATTAACATTTTAAAGACTCCATGACAAAATTTACAGATTTTTGTAAGAATGTTTGCTTATTTTTCCTGATTTAATGATTATTCAATGGTTTAAATTGATAATAAATAGCTACACATGTCCAAAAATTATAAAACCTTATCAGAATATCATATATAACATGATAATCATAAATAAAAAGTCTAATGAATTTCTCTTAATATTTTCCTATTATTTATGATTTTATTGATTAGTTAATAATGAAAAACATAAGAAATACTTGTCATAGTCCAAAATATCCAAACTATTTACAGTAGACTCAATATAATGTTATAAAACTATGGTTAATTTTCCAGAATTTGTGGGAATCATTTATTATTTTTCCCGAAATTTGTTGTGGTTTAATTATTAAAATACTAAATAAATACTAATGCAGTTAAGAAAAATATGAAAATTTTACAGTAATTACTATTTTATGAATTAATGATTTTCGGATAATTTCAAAATGTTTCATTACTATTTAGTATTTAAAACCATTTTTCTAAATATCTAAGCATGTAAAAATGCATTTTTAATGATTATTTCATATAAATAATTGTTTATAATATATAAAATCTGTAAATACTTATAATTTGACTAGTTATTATTTTAATAAGAAATTATTAAAATCTTGCCTAAAGTGAAAATATAAATTAATTAAGCAAAGTAATTAATTTAATTTAAAATTCATTTAACATATGAATACATTAATATTCAAAACAAAATTTGGATTATTGTTAATTCATCTAATATAAGAATATGTGTCTAATTATTTTTATTAATACTATATTCCCGTTTATCGATTCCTAAGCCAAAACTATTAATTATATTAGGTTCTACGATATTTTGACTCGAGCCGTCTATCGTACAACACGTGCATTCTTTATTGGACTAATGTGAGTAATCTACCCCATATTTTATAATTTTCAATACTTTTGGGGTGTATCATGTGGTTTTAATATGTTCCAACTTCATTTTATTATTTTTTCACCATTGAGACATTGTTGAGACATTTATACGTGAATCATTATTTGTATAATTATTGTTTGTTTACGCTACATGTACTTGTAGTGCATTACCAATTTTAGTATAATCTCCATGACTATGCCCGTATTCTTGAGGTATGTTATGGACAATAATAGCGCTATTGGGTTGACCACCCCGCCTTGGGACGCTAAGGTGATTGATTGTACGTGGTTGAGTGTGTATGATGATTAGATGCTACATCCTATATATATACATATATATGTATATATAGGGTGAGGACTTATTGTTGTTGTTATCATTTGTTAATCAATTTTTGATTTATAAACTGTTATCTCAATAACAGTAGCTTGCCAACTTCAAAAGAAAACAAATTTCAAATTATTCAAACTCACAATTTTCTTTAATAAAACTAGATTACTCACCAACTCTCGTAGTTGACCTGTTTTTACCCATGATGCAGATTTGAAGGATGAAGTTGATGAAAAGTAGGGTGTACCTTAGAAACCCACAAGACTATTTAAATTTGATGTAATAAATGTTGTTATATTTGGATTTGTATTTGTATGTTGTGGATCTTGTTTGCATACTTAGTACTTAATTGAATCTAATCATATTATAACATATTTGTCATGAGACTTTGAACAATATATCACGCCTTGATCGATTCCGCCAAGGATCGGGGTGTGATAATGATCGCTACTATGAACCCTGAACTGCAGCGTATCTATGAGGACTATTGGCCTTACGAGATGCACAAAGAGCTCGCGGAAAAGTTCCGCAAGCAGGAGCGCATCGAAAGGCATGAGGTTGTAAAAGCCTTCACTAACGGCAAGCCCAAGGAGGGCGAGTCCATCTGTGCACATGTGCAATGGATGTATGGTTACGTGGAGAGGCTTAGGAAGCTGGAAATGCCTGTGCATGAGGATTTAATAGTTGACATAGTGCTGAACTCCTTACCAAGTTCTTATGACCAGTTCACACTGGCGTATCATTTGAACAACAACCAGGCAACCCTAGCTGAATTACACCGTATGCTTCGGACAGCTGAGAACGGGAGGAAGGGAAAAGGTTTGCTCCTAGTCAACCTGCCTGTCCTGGCTATTGGCTCTGGAAAAAGAAAGAAACGGAAAGGCCCCCCTAAGCAAAACTAGAGGGAAAAGACTCATGTCGGGTCATCTAGCAGTGCCCCGAAAGGCAAGTCTTCTGGTATTCCACATGTTCAGAACCCCAAAGAGGTCGACTGCTTTTACTGCAAGCAAAAGGGTCATTGGTAGAGGAGCTGCCCAACGTATCTGCAGGATATCAAGGAGGTAAAGTGAAACCGTCACACGCAGGTACATATTCTATATCTAATAACTCGTCTTTTTCCCGTTCTTAGGTCCTTGATACAGGATGTGGTTTTCATATCTGTTCTGATTTGCAGGGCCTAGAGGAAAGTAGGGAGCTGGAGCATGGCAGACTGAACCTGGTCATGGGCAATAGGCGAACGTCAGCTGTTACCAAGATCGGTGTTTATGGAGTGATGCTGAGTAGTGGAGTTAGATTAGATTTAGATAATTGTTGATATGCGCTTGATATGGCTAAGAACATAATTTCTTTTCATGCATTGTTTAAACAAGGTTTTTATTATGAGTTTAATAAATTGAATGGTTCAATTTCTGTTTTCAAAAATGATGTTTTTATATTCAATGCTATGCCTTGTGATGGAGTGTATGAATCTATTATGTGTGTTGATAATTATGGTAAAAAAAATTTAACTATTGATGCTTCAAGCGGTGTAGAAAAGGCATGTCTGTGGCATTGTTGCCTTGGCCATATAAACAAGAAACGCATCGCCCAACTCCAAAAGGATGGAGTGTTGGAATCATTCGACCTCGGTTCGGACGATGTATGCGAATCTTGCTTACTTGGCAAGATGACAAAATCACCATTCAAAGGTTCCTTTGAAAGAGATGAAGGTCTGTTGGATATCATACACACAGATGTGTGTGGTCCCCTCAAAACAACCACTAAAGATGGCACGCGGTTCTATGTTACCTTTACCGACGATTTTAGCAGATATGGGTATATCTACTTAATCAAGAATAAGTCGGACACCTTTGAAAAGTTCAAAGAGTTTAAGAATGAAGCGGAAAATCAATTGGGCAGAAAGATAAAGATGCTTAGATCCGACAGAGGCGGTGAGTATCTTAGTATCGAGTTTCTCGATTACCTCAAGGAATGTGGAATTGTTTCACAGTTATCGCCTCCAAGAACACCTCAGTTGAATGGTGTTGCTGAAAGGCGAAACCGACCCCTGTTGGACATGGTTCGTTCCATGATGAGTCGAGCTTCACTTCCGATCCATTTCTGGGGGTATGCCTTAGAGACTGCCGCCCATATCCTAAATCTTGTCCCAACCAAGAAGGTTGCGAAAACACCGCACGAGATGTGGATGGGGAAAGTTCCCTCGTTGGCACACATCAAAGTCTGGGGCTGTGAGGCTTACGTAAGACGTGAGACCCATGACAAGCTCGCAGAAAGAAGCGAAAGGTGTTATTTCATCGGATACCCAAAGCAGTCCTTTGGATACTTGTTCTATAGACCAAGCGAGGACGTGGTCTTTGTAGCAAGACGGGGGTTCTTTCGAGAGAGAGAGAGCTTATTTCCAAAGAGGACAGTGGGAGTACCGTCGATCTCGAAGAAATTCGGGAGACGACCGATGAACCAACCTTAGAAGAAACTAGCCACCAACATGAGGAAGAGGTTCCTGTTGGACCGACCGACATATCATTACCCCTTAGGCGTTCAGGTAGAGTTAGCATGCCGCCCGAGTTCTATGGTTTCCATATTACTTCAGACGGTGACACGTTAGTCAGTGATCATACATTGACTAATTTGGATGAGCCAGCTAACTAACGTGAAGCAGTGGCAGGCCCCGAGTCTGCAAAATGGAAAGAGGCAATGGACAGCGAGATAAAGTCCATGTATGACAATCAAGTTTGGAACTTGGTTGACAATCTACCAGGTCGAAAGACAGTCGGATGCAAGTGGATCTTCAAAAATAAGTCTGACATGGATGGAAAAGTGCATACTTATAAAGCTTGGCTGGTTGCGAAGGGATTCACTCAAACCCCGGGGGTTGACTATGATGAAACCTTCTCACCAGTAGCCAAGATTAAGTCAATCAGGATAATGCTTGCCATAGCTGCGTTTCATATTATGAAATCTAGCAGATGGATGTCAAAACCGCTTTCCTTAACAGGAAACTGACTGAGGATGTTTACATGAGTCAGCCAGAAGGTTTTGTAGACACAAAGCACCCTGATAAAGTTTGTAAGCTTGAAAGATCAATCTACGGATTGAAACAAGCGTCTCGCAGCTGGAATCTCTGCTTCCATGAGAAAGTCAAAGAGTTTGGTTTCTCTAGGAGTGAAGATGAGTCCTGTGTATATGTCAAGGCTAGTGGGAGTATAGTCACTTTCCTGGTGCTGTATGTTGATGACATACTACTCATGGGAAACGACATTCCGACCTTGCAAAATGTTAAGGCTTGGCTCGGGAAGTGTTTCGCCATGAAAGACCTAGGAGAAGCTGCTTATATTCTCGGGATAAGAATACTTAGAGATAGAAAGAGAAAATTGATAGGTCTAAGCCAGTGTACATATTTGGAAAAGGTGTTAAAGAGATTTAACATGGAAAATTCCAAAAAGGGAGAGTTACCAATCCAAAGTAATACTAAATTGAGTAAGACTCAAAGTCCGAGTACCGATGAGGAAATAGCTTAAATGAGTCGGGTGCCTTATGCTTCGGCAGTAGGGTCGATCATGTATGCTATGACATGTACTCGTCCCGACGTATCCTATCCACTAAGCATGGTTAGTCGGTTCCAGGGTAATCCTGGAAAAGCACATTGGATTGCAGTCAAGAACATACTCAACTATCTGCGAAGGACAAAGAATATGGTATTGGTCCTTGGTGGCAGTAATGAGTTAAAAGTGAGTGGATATACAGATGCCAGCTTTCAGACAGATAGGGACAGTGGACGGTCCCAGTCAGGCTGGGTATTTCTTTTGAACGGTGGAGCGGTCACTTGGAAAAGTTCCAAGCAGGAAACGGTGGCTGATTCAACGTGTGAATCAGAGTACATTGCAGCGAGTGAAGCGTCTAAGGAGGCGGCTTGGCTGAAGAATTTCATCAGGGACCTTGGAGTTGTCCCGAGCATTCAGGAGCCGGTGGAACTTTTCTGCGATAATGAAGGAGCGGTCGCCTTGACAAAGGAACCGCGAGACCATGGAAAGTCCAGGCATATCGAAAGAAAGTACCACTACATTCGACATCAAGTAGAAGAAAGGCACTTACTGGTTAAGCGGGTATCGTCAGAAGAAAATCCTGCAGATCCTTTGACTAAGGCTCTGAGTAGGATTAAGCACAATCAGCATGCTCGAAGCATTGGACTGAAGGATGATATTAGTTTTAGTAATTAGATAGAATTGAAACTTATAAACAGCATAAATGTAATTGACTTGGTGATTTTATAATTTAGATTTATAAATGAGTATTGTTACTGCCTTTGTCAATTGTTTATTTCTGTGTTTCTATATTTGCATGTTTAACTTCCTTAATAATTAGATTATTTAAATTTCCACAGCCGATCATACTGTGAGGGAGTAAGTGTGTATGAATCGGTTGCAGACTGTCTAATGAGTTAGACATTGCAGTAAGACTGCTGCAACGTTCATGAGTACTTAGAAAATAGAGATTTGAGTATTGGATAAACCCGCGCTTAACAGATTGCTTCATGGATTATATCACGAGCAATGTTAAGATGATAATATCCGGTAATCTTTAAGTGCAGAGATATGATCTGTTACTTGCGATACAAGTGCTTATTGACAACGCGAAAACGTGCCAGTAACTCGGTGTTATAAAACACGTTGTTGTATGTATTTGGACCCGCAAAAGGTATAGACATATAAGTCAAAACTTATCCGTCCCCTGACACGATGGGAAACAGATATCTGTAGGCCTCTCGATGATTTAGAAGTTGACTAAAAGTGTTGGCCAACCGGGACTAAATTGATGTGTTCAATTAGTAGTCTCAAAAGTCATATGCAAATCAGAAATCGGGAAACAGAGTATCAGACCAAGATTGATGTTAATCCATGTCTTGAGTGTGAAAATATCTTGTTGGACGGAGGATCATCAGATCACTTATCTTTGGACAGAACTGACTGGGTCAGAGTTCAAACAATTAAAGTCATAGACTTATCCAAGTGGGAGACTGTTGGATTAGGTGTCTAAGCCATGACTTATAATTGTATTTATCTTATGAATAAAAGCAAAGTCCATTTGGGTTGTCCTCACAGCTGGGGAATTGATGTACTGTTCAGTAGAGATAAATGTTGATTTATTAAGGGTTTAATAAATCAATAGTATATATATAGATGGCTTATTAATATATTTAAGTGTTAATATATTAATTAGAAACTATATTAATTAATTGAGATTTAATCTAGAATTAATTGGATTTAATTTAGTGATTAAATAAATTAATAAAAGGTGCAGGGACTGGTTTGCATTTATTCAATAGTTGAATAACTGGCCAGGTAAAAACCAGGGACCAAAATGGCGCCACCCTGGAGGCTCCTCCAGGGTTTGACGAAACCCTAATTAGGGTTTTGGGAAGCCTGGTCCAAGTGGTCAAAAGGCTTGTCCATTTGGAGGCTCCTTAGGGTTTCAGGTGTAACCCTTGGAGGCTATAAAAGGAACCCCCTGGTGTAAGACCCGTATCCTGATTATAACATATACTTAAAATAAGAGTGTTAGGAATTATATGATCATTGGTAGTTATAAAGCTAAGAAAAACTTTAGTTACAATTTCATATGAAAATCAGCATTTTGTGTCGTTTTTAGAAAATCATAATTAATTCTAGAAAAATCGTTTGGACCTCAAACCAGTGCACAAAGTTTACAAATTGAGTCTAGTACAATTACCAAAAATAATAGTAAGCTTGAAAATGACATTATCTATGGTAAAAAAATGCAATCTTTACTGATTAGTTCGGAATTGACAGATTAGATAGTCTGTTTTCAAAAATTCATAATAAATCATAGAAAAATCGTATAAATACGTAAAATACATCCCTGGAAAGGTATTGAGATAAATTTCTGGAATATCAAATAAAAACGTGAATTTCGTGGGTTTAAAGTCGGCTAAACCAGTCTTGAACAGACTGATTCTAGAAGTTATTAATTTCAACAAAGTTATATTATTAAAATCTTTTGTCAAAAGTGTCATGCCATTTTTTATTCAAGAATTCAAGTATAAATACCCCTCAAAACATCTCATAAACCACACAACTAAATCTCAATCCAATATATAGAGGTTTCTAAGCACTAGAGTGTAAGCAAGTGAGCGGAAGAAGCTCGAAAGCCTAACGAAGGAGTTATAGATCCCGACGAATGGTCATAAGGTAACTACAAACCTTTCTATAGCTTAATTAGGTATTGTAAAATAATTTTTGTATTAAGAAGTAGAATATGTAATAAGTATAACATATTCATTTCCAACAATAGTAAATAAAAACCTTAAAAACGTCGTTATTATAACAATTCGTAATTCTGAAAATAATACCGATTGATTTACTTACGAGGACGGTGCCTAGGCCGATTACTTGGGATCTGGTTGTTGGATTTTCCGAAAGGCTAAAATGCTGAAAGGATCCTGCCACCCCATCTAGTCTTCTACATGGTCGTTCTTCACTTGATAAATCATGGAGTATCATGTTGGAATTATTGAATGGTTTTATGATGCGACTATAATATAGTTAAGGATTAAGAAATGATAGATTTCTTATTATGTTAACAGTTAAAGTTGAAAGGAAATACAAAGGCGAGAAAGATAAACGATATAGTCAACTACAATCAGGTGAGTCTTCTCACTATACTATAGGTGATATTGCATGCGTAGGAAGGAAGATAGGTTAGGCTAAGGTGGTCTTACCTGTTATAATAATTGTATGAATTATTTCTATGATAATGATTGTTTGTGGACGGAACGGGAACAGCCCGCAAGCCAATAGGCGGAACGGGAATAGCCTGCGAGTCATTAGACGGAACAGGAAAAGCCTGCGAGCGATAAGACGGAACGAGAACTGCTCGTGAGTCTTCAGGCGGAACAGGGATAGCCCGCGAGTCTCACAGACATATGAATGGTTATGATGTGTTCTATGTTGTGTGATGGATCGTATGGTATTTTGAGGAACTCACTAAGCTCCGTGCTTACCCTTTCCCTATATAAACTACTGTTTCAGGTACATCAGGTACCATGGATGGCAAGGCGTGACGTGTATACACTGTGCTGCTTCATTGGAGGACTGTTTTTGAATGGAAGTTCCGCTATGTTGTGATTTCATTAACTTTTGTTAATCCTGGGATGTTTTCATTAAACTTATAAGTTATGGAATTTTATGAAAATTAATTAAGTGACTTTTCTTATATTGAAGTTTTCGTTTAAAAATTTTTAAATTTACTTAAAAATTTTGGGATGTTACAAGTTGGTATCAGAGCATAGCTTGAGAGAATCAGGCTCACTTAGTGAGTTCTGGACTCAAGTTGAGGCTTAAGAGTTTTCTTAAAGCATTTTTACGAAAGAAAGATGTTTTATGAAGGGTGAACTGAAGACACAGTGTGTACCGCCAGCCAACGCCAGTATGAGAAAAGGGTTAAGTATTTAATATTGTGGATGTTAAAAAAACATATGGTATATGTTTGCTGAAATGCCTGGTAGAGATCACACATTGTTGTATTATTATCTGCTATTTGCTAATAGAACTGTATGCTAGTGCCGATAGGTTGCTTAGAGATTTCCACTAAGTTGTATACAATATGGACTGAATAGTCATAGAATGTGTGAGTTGACCTTATTGCATGTTCCTTGTTTGGTTGTTGCCTTAGGGAAGATTCTCTTATTTGAAAGACTGTTTAGTTCGATATTGTATACAACTACGTTCGCGAAACAATCTGTCATCACTGGAGGAAGTTCCGTCTTAGTTAGAATAGCAGGGTGGGGGTGGGATTCCAAGTATTCCTAGAAGGGTTGACATATGCCTTGTAAGGGCATATGTGTTAAAATTATCGGTGAGAAGCGAATTGGATATTTCGAGACGGGTCTTGGAACGAACATGGATAGGTGTGGAAGGTAGTAGTAGAGCTCCTACTATCGAAAGCACAGGATCTGTGTTTGAGTCGGGAGTTCGTCACGAAGGATCCAAGGAGCTGAGTATGTGAGTATCTAGCATAGTTGACTTAAATGCTAGTTTAATGTGGTAAACCTTTATCCATTCGATTGTTGAATGTTGATTGTGAGGTTCAGTAGGAACAATTAAGATGTGATCATACCAGTTTGGTTGGACCGATCATGCTTAAGTTGATTACTGAGCTTAAAGACTGTTGAAAGGGAGAATGTCAAAGTGCTATTGTGGTAGCTATTTTTCATGCAACTAATGGGTGCACAAGTCAGACAGGGACTAGAGGATGCAAGGGTGGGTTTTCCAACTCACGGTCAAAGAGGTGCAAGGGACGCCTGAGATGATAGCGGGTATTTTTGAGTCGACTCTGTACATGCCTAGTGCTGTGTAATAGTGGGGCTACCTACCATTGTATTGATCTTGCTTGAGTGATTGATCAGGTCGTGTGGGTTGAGAGTCTGGATCACTCGCTCGTGATTGAGGTAACTGACGATAGAGGTGTTGACTAGGGTCGCAAGCGGATGAGTAACATATGGTGGTTGATGTAAACGTCTTTACATTATCGAAACATGTTTATTGAGATGGTGTTTGCCCCTGATGCATGTTGTTGGCTGAGCAGAGTGGGCTTGGTTTTTGTTCGAGAGTAAGGGCTCGTAAAAAAATTATAAATCGAATAAACAGACTTGGACTTTAGTCCAAGTGGGGGAGGAATACGAAATTAAGGGAACAACATGAATATTATATTGAATCGATGAAATTATTAAAATTATAGTAACACGTCAATATATTTAATCCATTACTACAACTTTATATTAATACATTAAGAAAAGTTTACAGAACTACTAACCTAAACCGGAGAATCAGAAAGAAGCGAGAAAAGATCTTCTACACTCCAATCTTTGTCATCATTAGGTTGACTTGTACCTTCTCGAGGATTTGGAAGTGGTATGCTTTCAGTTATTGGAGGAGGAGCTCCAAGGTATGGGGTCTCGATAGGGTTGGAACCTGTAACCCCATGATTAGGGGCTAAATATTGACTCATTTGGGGCGTGTGTAAGTAGGGCAGTGATGAGGAAGGGCTCTAATTCGGAACCAGTTGGGGGTAGCTATAAGAAGGAGGAAACCAGGCTAGGTCACCTACAAAGCCTCAAAAATTCTCCTCACTCGAAGACTCGAGTAAACCAGGGTTAATACTACTCATACCAGAATTAGATGGCGGAGATTGCTGCTGTGTATGAGTTCTTGATGAAGTTTCCCCCTTTTCCTGAATTTTTCTTTTCCTAAATACAACCTTATGAGCAGCTTGTATTAGCTTCTTTGTGCCGTCTGTTAGACCCGATTGTGACCCTTCAATTATCGCTTCTTTTTCTTTTTTTAGGTTGGGTATTAAATCTCCCGATAATTCTGTTGCTTCAATAAATTCATTACCAAATTCCTATGGCACAAATAACTTTAGTAATTTCAACCTTATGATATAAAGGAATTAAAAAAGGTAGTTCTTTACCTCAGCACGATCAATAAGGGTTTGCAAACTCGTAAGTTGTCGTTGGGGCCAATGATTGATACCTAATTCTCTACAGCGTTTTTTTAATTGTGTCGTTCCAATGTTGAGTTCCTTCGCAGCTTTCTCAATTGGTTCGTTAAAGTGTTCAGCTATTATTTCCCTACTTAATAAATGTCTGAAACCTCTTCCACTGCCACCTGCTATGTTTTCTGAACTAGAAGGTTCAAATCCAATTGTATTGTTATCATTCTGGATCATTTGAACGTGATCCTGATTTTTTGACCCAAAGATGGACATTGATTCATCAAAATTAGTGGCCTCTATCGGTAATAACTGTTGGTTTTCAACTAAAATCTCAGGATTCTGAAATCCTTCTATATTCCTTTGAATCAACCAAAGATGATCTTGATATTGAAAACCAACCCCAAACTCGGGATTCAATTCAATATTTATGTTATGAGTACTCTGTAATTGATTCTCATCCTGAATACCAGCCATGAATTATTGATTCATGGGGACAAACTCACTGCTTGTTGGGTGCACGTCCATGAATGGATTGTACTCAGTTAGACCATCCACAAATGGGTCTACAAATAACACATGTCAAATGATAAAACAAAATAGAATACTTATAAATGGATCATTCAAAAGAATTTAACCTGGTAGAAGGCATGGAGTCTGATCAAGTGCAAAGTCAGATGCATGCACCGGATCATCTGAGTTAATGTTCAACTCGGGAAAAATTTCCGGCTCATCGTGGAGATGCTCTATTGGTAGTATATCTGGAAGACTGTATCATAATTCAAAATCAAACGAAACATTAGAAAGGTAATCGAAGTATGGATGATATATGTCTAGAATGTTAGAGTCACCAAACTCTATTAAGAATGCTTGGTTTGAAGTACCCTCTCCTTGCGGAAAACCAGGTCCAGGGTTCGACAGATCGCCCATTGAAGATCTGTTTTCCATTACTCCACTTTAAATATGAGTTCGTTTACGAACAAACTAGTGATAAGAGAGGATGAGACTGAAAATGAATGATACTACATACCTGTATATATAGTATCTTGCAGCTGGAACCGAAAGGACACACGGAATTGAAAGGAGACCTCATGTTTTAATTACCGAAATTCAAACTAACTACAGTAGATGCGACTTTTCACTACCCCAAGTGACATTTTTTCAAAATTCCCTGCTTGACTCTGGTGAGAACGAGATAATAAAGAGACTTTTGAAATAAAACAAAATTTTATGTCTCCATATAATGGAAATAGTTTAAAGAGTGTTCAGTACTCCAAAAAACAAAAAAAAAAAAAAACTTACAAAAGATAATGTAAATTTTATATTTCGGTGAAACACAAAAATTTGAAGATTCTACAAAAATAGACTTATTTAGCCAAAAAGTATTTAAAAGAAATGTTTAATTGAGACAAATATGTGTTGAAATATGACGAATTCATATAAATACGAAATAGTGTTAAAATTAGGTGTTGCAAGTTAACTAGGTTAACTATGTATATAGGTAGATTAGAAAGTACTAAATATGTACTGTAGATAGTAGCCGGTCAAGTCGATGTGTGGGACTGTGAGAAACAGTTAGAGTTTTTTTGTACATCTAGAGTAATTAGAAGAAAAGAAGTATGGAGTGAATGAGAATAATAGGACCTTAAGCATTATTACAGAGGTATGTGAATGTTGAAAGGGAAAGATAATTAAATCTTGTAAAGTTTCGGCAATAAGACGAGGAGGATTTTTGAAGGACACAAGGACACGATGGGAAATACATAGAGGCGTTCGAGAATGCGGATTTCGGGACGAAATCCAAATAAGTGGGGGAGACTTGTAAGACCCGTATCCTGATTATAACATATACTTAAAATAAGAGTGTTAGGAATTATATGATCATTGGTAGTTATAAAGCTAAGAAAAACTTTAGTTACAATTTCATATGAAAATCAGCATTTTGTGTCGTTTTTAGAAAAATCATAATTAATTCTAGAAAAATCGTTTGGACCTCAAACCAGTGCACAAAGTTTACAAATTGAGTCTAGTACAATTACCAAAAATAATAGTAAGCTTGAAAATGACATTATCTATGGTAAAAAAAATGCAATCTTTACTGATTAGTTCGGAATTGACAGATTAGATAGTCTGTTTTCAAAAATTCATAATAAATCATAGAAAAATCGTATAAATACGTAAAATACATCCCTGGAAAGGTATTGAGATAAATTTCTGGAATATCAAATAAAAACGTGAATTTCGTGGGTTTAAAGTCGGCTAAACCAGTCTTGAACAGACTGATTCTAGAAGTTATTAATTTCAACAAAGTTATATTATTAAAATCTTTTGTCAAAAGTGTCATGCCATTTTTTATTCAAGAATTCAAGTATAAATACCCCTCAAAACATCTCATAAACCACACAACTAAATCTCAATCCAATATATAGAGGTTTCTAAGCACTAGAGTGTAAGCAAGTGAGCGGAAGAAGCTCGAAAGCCTAACGAAGGAGTTATAGATCCCGACGAATGGTCATAAGGTAACTACAAACCTTTCTATAGCTTAATTAGGTATTGTAAAATAATTTTTGTATTAAGAAGTAGAATATGTAATAAGTATAACATATTCATTTCCAACAATAGTAAATAAAAACCTTAAAAACGTCGTTATTATAACAATTCGTAATTCTGAAAATAATACCGATTGATTTACTTACGAGGACGGTGCCTAGGCCGATTACTTAGGATCTGGTTGTTGGATTTTCCGAAAGGCTAAAATGCTGAAAGGATCCTGCCACCCCATCTAGTCTTCTACATGGCCGTTCTTTACTTGATAAATCATGGAGTATCATGTTGGAATTATTGAAGGGTTTTATGATGCGACTATAATATAGTTAAGGATTAAGAAATGATAGATTTCTTATTATGTTAACAGTTAAAGTTGAAAGGAAATACAAAGGCGAGAAAGATAAACGATATAGTCAACTACAATCAGGTGAGTCTTCTCACTATACTATAGGTGATATTGCATGCGTAGGAAGGAAGATAGGTTAGGCTAAGGTGGTCTTACCTGTTATAATAATTGTATGAATTATTTCTATGATAATGATTATTTGTGGACGGAACGGGAACAGCCCGCAAGCCAATAGGCGGAACGGGAATAGCCTGCGAGTCATTAGACGGAACGGGAAAAGCCTGCGAGCGATAAGACGGAACGAGAACTGCTCGTGAGTCTTCAGGCGGAACAGGGATAGCCCGCGAGTCTCACAGACATATGAATGGTTATGATGTGTTCTATGTTGTGTGATGGATCGTATGGTATTTTGAGGAACTCACTAAGCTCCGTGCTTACCCTTTCCCTATATAAACTACTGTTTCAGGTACATCAGGTACCATGGATGGCAAGGCGTGACGTGTATACACTGTGCTGCTTCATTGGAGGACTGTTTTTGAATGGAAGTTCCGCTATGTTGTGATTTCATTAACTTTTGTTAATCCTGGGATGTTTTCATTAAACTTATAAGTTATGGAATTTTATGAAAATTAATTAAGTGACTTTTCTTATATTGAAGTTTTCGTTTAAAAATTTTTAAATTTACTCAAAAATTTTGGGATGTTACACCTGGGCACCTCATTCTTCACGCCATCTCTCTCTCTCCCCTACTCTGCTGGATTGTCTTCTCCTTGCTTGGGTGTGACTTGCATTTGAGGCAGGATCTCTTTGCTGCTTGCTTGAAGGATCTTAAGATCAAAGGTTGGTTTTCTTAATTCTTCTTTAGAATTGAATTGTATCCTTTAGGGTTTTAGTTTATTATCTTCATAGAAGAAAACATAGATCATCTTAGGGTTGCATGTGAACCATAGGAATTTTTGTGTTCATTGCTTGCATAGAAACCCTTAAATTATAACAATGAGGATTGTAGTAATTGAGTTCATATATGATTGTGCTATGTTGTGGTTATGGTTGTAACATTTGATTGAGCAAACTGTTATAAGTAAGTAACAGTGGCCGAGTCAAAAATACATATTGATTGTATAATTAGAGTAATTGTTGATATGGTTGTGTTATATAGTTTCGTGTGGAATGGTATCGCTATGAGGGCTATTGAGTTTAGTACATTGTTAAAAATAAGTATATATGAAATTGCAATCGAGTTTACGAGTATTACTGATTGTGATATTTGTGATTGAGCTGATGTTACTAACAATTAGCTAGTGTTTGTAAAGCTAATATGTTGCAGGTTCTGAGTTAAAAGAAGATGTATCTTGCTAATGAGAATAGCAAGAGAGGAAGATGAGGATGTTTATTGAGAAAGATTCGCGAAATATGATTGAGATTACTCACTAAGCTTTATAAGCTTACACTTGAGTGTTACGTTGTTTTGCAGGTATCTGTGGCTGTGATAGGGGAAGGCATGTGATAAAGAATGATGGACAAGTTTAGAGTCTGTCCTTTAAGTGTATTAGATTTATTTGTAATGCTCGGTTAAAATTTGTAGGGACCTTTTGTGTAATTAATTGTGATGATAACATCTTGATCCGTGGTTTAAGTACAAGTATACCTACTTTGATATATAATTGTTTGAAAATTTTTGGGTGTACTTCGTATGTGAAACCGGGTGTTACATTGCAGGCAATAGAATTGGAGGTAAGGAAGCTTACAGACTTCGTGACTTCAATTTATGAGGAAATTTTTTATCTCCGAGAAAGGTGATTCAAAAATCTTCAGGTTTCCATCTTCAATCTTACGTGGTCGCCGGCCGGCCATAGTCGTGAAATCATCCTCCAATTCACAATCCCCAAATGCGTATAACAGATCTAGTGAATTTGATCCTCCAATTCACGATTCCCAAATTTAACAATCTTCGGGTTTCCATCTCTTGTTCGGCTATCGAATTGAAGCGATGTGTTGATTCTTTGCTCCTTAAATCCTCTGATTCATTCGCTGGTTACCGGATCTAGTGAATTTAATCTATCTGTTGGAAGCGGCACCGACCGTTACTAATGTCAGTCTCCGGCAGCCATCTGCTCCGGGGTTGGTGATAGCCCTCTAAGGGTGGTTCGAGATCTTGTCGCTGTCGGGTTCTTTCTTGCCTCTGCTGCACCGCCAGCACCAGCCTTACCATATTCTTAGCCGGTGGACAAGGACAAGTGGTGGGTGGGAACGTGGTGGGAGAGTTGACCACTTATGGCCAGTCATCGTTATCGGTTCGTCTTTTACAAATGTGGCGTACAAGAGGTTGATGGGCTTCAGAACTCAAGCACCATCTTCTCCTTTTTTTGAAATAATAAATAATGTATTAAAAAAATGAAAAAGAAATGAGAATTGGTAAATAGGTCTTTTCACATGGATAGGGACCAAATCTGTTATATTTTTTTCACCACATGGACCCTAGATGTGGGATTTCAAAGGATGACTATTGGTGTAATTTCATATCAATCACAGGACCAAAATTGTAATTTACGCTTTAAGAAATAAAGTGAAGTGATCATTAGAGAGTAAAAGATAGAAAGTGGAGGCGTATGAACAGTCAACCCCTTTTATGAGCTTTTGCAGGAGAAGCGTGGCTCCTACTGTGAGAGCTTTCATAATAAGTTTCTTTGGAAATGGCTTGTGCATTTGCAAGTTCTCAAGATGAAAATAGTTGTTATAGAATGAACAAAACTATATCAAAATCAAAATAAGTGGGTATCATAAATAAGCTCATGAAAAAACTCTACTACTTCTGTATAGATGAGTTGGGATAAGCTGAACCAAAAGCTCTTTTATGAATGCTCTAACATTGTGATATTATCTTAATTTAGTTCACGAAATGGAATATGTATAAACAAATTGCGAACAACAAGTTTAAATGAATGACGAAATGCATCTCATTTTCTTCTGTACATTCAAAAGCTTCTTGTTTACACACAAAAGCTTAGATCCAAATTTCACAAATCATGCACCACTCACAGCTCAGAAACAGAACAACATTCTTCTTTTTCGCCTCTTTTGCCTTTCAGCTACAACATCTTTAGTTTCCGGAAAGTGTTTGGATAATGGTGTTGTGCCATGGGTCCGACAAGTGCTGCAATAGGTTATCAAATGGCCCTTTCCCTGTCACGTTGTGTTGAACCACGAACCCTAAGAACGCCAACATTGCCAGTCTCCCTGCAGTTAGTAACACATAGTATTATTGCTCGGTTATGATTATACAACAAAAATATCGTTAGTTATTTGTAATGTGGGTAAGATAGATTTATACCGTTGGCAATCTCTTTGTCCTTGGCCTCAGCTGTTGGTGCAAAATTTAGGGGGTTGAAGATGCCACCTGGGTACCCAACTTCATTCGGAGGCAAGCTGTAGCTTTTAAAGATTGGATCTTGATTAACACTTCCTGGATTCTTGATGTCTTGCCACCTTCTGATCTCTACGTAGTGGAACAAGATGAACTCGATAACAAACAAAGTCGAGGACGACGCAAAGTATTCTGACTTTCCGGCGTCATACCACTTAGGAACATTGAGTAAGCCTGTGCTTGTCAAAACCTCCGGCAATAGCATTCCGGCGACACCCAACATGGCCCACCTCCCATTCACAAGCTCCGCTTGTACAAACCACTTTAAGTTCTCAGGGTCTTCTGCCAACGCCAGTGGATCAAATCCATTATCACCTGCAAGACTGTATACAAAAGTATTACGTTACTTCGTGTAAACTGAAATTTAATTATTTTTACGAAAATTCAGGTTTCTTTCTTGGTTTTACCTTCCATCAAGGTAACCAGGTGAGGCCAACCCAGGTAGCCATTCGCCTTTCTTGGCTTCAATTTTGAATGAGACAGACGAAGGGGTGGCAGGTTTGACGGCCAATGCTTGGTTCAATTTTCCCGGTGATCCGGAAAGGAAGTTGGATCGTGAGGCGGAGGGCCGGAAAACGGCAACTGAAGCTTGTGTGACGGTAGCCATGTTTTCCGGCGATAAGAAAGAAGGGAGGTTTGTTGGCTGTGTTGTTGAGGTGAGTTCAAGTTAGTGTTGTTTATGTCCCCTTTTGTAGGAATGATTTTAATGGTATTCTTGTGGCTCTCGTTACATAGAGTCGGGTTTTGTATATTTTGGGGATCGGACGGCTGTGATTTGGGGTTGATTGGATATTGGCCAATGAAAAGCGATGGCCCTTATCCTTATCTTGGGTGCCATATCTACGAATCTATTACATTGTTCCCGTTGGGCACAAGTGTCTTGCAGGCCCCCTTAGCCTCTTTAACAGCCAATTTTTTAATATGAGTATAAGTTTACATTATAATTAATAGAAAAGCAACGCAAAATGTTTGAGGCTAGAAGCCAACACCAGTGCTACCTTTCAAAGACCGAAGAATTTACTTGAAAGTAGGTTGAACGATCTTGAAGGGTGCACGATTCTTATAACTATCATGTGGTTTCATTAGGTTTGCGCATCCAATGAGTGAATACTTGACCAACTGTAAATTTTTATATGAACGTTGATTGGCATCATGAACAAATCATTATTTGAATCAGACAGTTGAGGATTTGAGCTGTAGCACTTTGACCATCGAAAATGACATAACAGTGGTTTGTTAATGAAAAGGAAGGTCTAATAATTAAGAGGGCTTTGAATGTGCTTTTTAAAAGTGATTATCTAACTATTGTGAATTTGTAACGTGTTAAAATTGTGAACAAAATAGCCCAGGATGGTTAGGTTTTATCGTTAACTAGAAAAGTGTGATTACAATGAAATGGAAACAAAACCATAAATAAGAAAAGAAACTAGAGTTAACCTATTTAAATGGCTAAATAAAAGCATAATACGAAAAAACTACGCCCGGCATAAATACGCTAATATCCCTCTCGAAATCAGAATATGATAGCAATAAGCATTGAGAGTTTGTCAGACAAGAAATGAAATTGTGTAGCTGATTGAGCCTTACTGAAAATAATAACAATCTACCGAGCTAAAGGGACATAGGGCAATGAGATAGTTTTAAGCCAACAGTAATATCAAGTGAAATGACAGTTAATCTCAATATGTTTCGTTCGCTCATGGAAAACAGAACTTTTATCACACTTTGTTGTCACAATGTAAAGGAGTGGCTAAGAAACATCAATACACATCTTTATAATAAGCCAACATAGTTAATAATCTCACATGTAGTCACGACCATAGCACGATACTTAGCATTTGTATATCATCGAGAGAAACATTTTGTTTCTTACTTTTCCATGAGAAAAATAATTCTCTAGGAAAATGAGAGGAACTAGGACTTCAAATGGTTCTTATGTTTGCATAAGGCACATTCATCAAAAGCAAGCTTACTAGTTAGTCAGGACTAGTTTGCAGCCTCATATCATTGTGGATCAGTAAAAACTGCAGGAGTATTAGATGGTTTAGACCATTTGTCAACCTCATATATGAGACGAGTGTCTTCTAAATCGTTTCATGAGCAACTGAATCACTATAGAATCTGGGTAACATAAAGGATTGTTCCATGTAATCCTTCAAAGTCAAAATGTTAACTCCATCAAGAACCAAACCCTCCTAGAACTATAACGTCTAAACGCTTTCAACTCGACAAATTTTGTAAGGGCCAATTGATCCATAAATCAAACATTGTGACATATAGTATATTGTTAGTGGGATCGAAAATCTATTTCCAATTGGTATTGTTTATCAAAATTTAACTGAGTGTCAGTCCATCAAAGTAATCTCAAACATCTTTCTCTGTTTCATACTTATCAAATTAGGTGCCAAACGATTGAAACATAGAATTGTTGATCCAAGTGATAATCTTATAATTATTAATTTTTTATACATCAAGCATCATTCAATAGTTGGTAGTGTTCTCATATATAGGTTTTTCCTAACGTACCAGCAACATAACCCTATATATATTTCCCATACAAAAAAGTCATCACATTCTAATAGGCATAATTTTTACCATAAAGTTGGGCACTAATAGACTGATCGAACATAATCATTTTTCCAAGCCATGATGCTAATAATAAAAATACAAACTAATAGTAAAAGCAAATATTCTTTCCAAACAATGTTAAAAATGCTCTCTCTGAAAAATGAAACCCATCATTAAGTCACAACAGTCAG
This sequence comes from Cichorium intybus, assembly GCA_023525715.1. Taxonomy (NCBI): domain Eukaryota; kingdom Viridiplantae; phylum Streptophyta; class Magnoliopsida; order Asterales; family Asteraceae; genus Cichorium; species Cichorium intybus. The sequence continues at coordinate 65,982,572 of CM042011.1, forward strand.
AGCTTGGGGAGGGGGGATCAACGGCATTCATTGTGACCGAAGAGAGTCATTTTTCCAAGCCATGTTGCTAATAATAAAAATACGAACTAATAGCAAAAGCAAATATTCTTTCCAAACGATGTTAGAAATGCTCTCTTTGGAAAATGAAACTCACCATTAAGTCACGCCGGTCAAAGCTCGGGGGGGGGGGGGGGGGCAACGATATTCATTGTGATTCTTGTACTAATCTATCGAGAATCTCTGAGTGGGTGCATGGTAGTTGTTAATTTTAGATTATGTTTATTGTTCTCATTGGAATTCAGTGTTTTGTTCACCTAGGATGATTTCAGTTTAGAATAAAAGGGTGGAAGTAGACATGCAATGATAATAAGGGTGTTAAAGAGAGATTGGGTCCAATAATACAAGATATAACATGAAATTTTAATGATTCAATTTTGTAGAAGGTTTTCACAATCAGATTATATTACGAATTGTCCACGTCATTTGGAACTCGTGACCCAAATATATCAGCGAAAACCATGGCATAGTTGTTGACGTCGTTAGGTTACGATGATCAAAGTTGGGTAGAGGGAATAAACTACAATCATTGTGATTCTTGTGATTATATATTATAGATCTCTAGGTGGGTTCATCGTAGTTGTTAATTTTAGATTATGTGTATTGTTCTCACTGGAATTCAGTATTTTGTTCACTTAGGATGATTTTAGTCTAGTACGGTGGTAGAAGAGCAAAATAATTAAATGGGGGAGGTTGGTTATTCTCATGGTAACGATTTAGAGGATGGCGATGTCACTTTTCTTGGAACGGGAGGTATGTTATTGGTGTACGGAGTGAATTGCGTACCTTATATGGAATGGTGAAAATTTTCCTAACCATTCCTAACATGATAACGTTTGTCAAAATAAGGAGTTTATTGATCTTAAAATGAAGGCAAAATTACATTGTAGCCCAACGACGTTTCAGACTCTGTTTTAAAAGGTCCCTTAACTTACTTTTTTTGCCTTTTAAGGGATTAAAGTTTACATTTACTTGGATGAAAGGTCACTCCCTTATAATTTACCGGTTTCTTCCTGCGAACATGGATACAAATGCCACATGTAAGCTGACTTGGCATGGGATTAAAGGCAAACTTGGGGACCAAGTTGCGTAGCTGGCATCTAGACAACATCGACCGACAACCCGCCCTTTCCACAAGCTGTTGCTACCAAGGAACTGAAGCCATGGAAACAACAAATCAACAATCGGGAAGCTTCTCATTGTCCTCTTTCTCTTTCCATTCCTCATTGCGTGCACCGTAAAAACTTGGACCGATGAAATCCATGGCAGAGTTGTTTGCGATGTCTGTGCTCATGGTTCCATAGTTCTAGAAGATCATGTCTTAGAAGGTCGGCATCAATCCCTTCTTAAACCTTATCAATTCAATCGTATATTGATTGAAATATACCTTTTCCAATTTGTATGATTTCGTTGCTTGCAGTCCTTTGTAATTCTTCGATTTGGTACTCATGTTTGCCGAACTAGTTCCACTTTTGCTTAATTTGTCGGTCCAAATTAAGTTCGTAGTTCGGCAGTTGATCACTTCAATCAATGCAATCAAATATACCACGAGTATATTTAATTCCAAAACATCTGTATTAATCCGTTAATTCCGACTGATTTTACTTTGAAAGCATACAATAGGGTTTTCTTCAGATCCTTCATAGTGAAAGGTTCGTCTCTCTTAGATTGTGTCGTTCTATGAATTTGGACTCCATTTTCACCTTATTTTTAGCCGTATCTTGTAAATGTTGATGTAATCAATGAAATTATGTTCTTGTGTTAGTGCACCAGGCGCAGAGGTAGCGGTTCTTTGCATAACAAAATCAGGTGAAGTTCTAAATTACCAAGCCTTTACGAATTCGAGGGGAATATATACAGTGGCCGAGACTAAATTTCAAACATCTGCTCTAGGAATTGAAATACCACATATAAGGTATATCGCCACGTAATCATCTCACAAGTGACAAGGACCATGACTAGGAGAGAAATACGTGCTGATTAGGTCGATGATTTTGATGGCAACCGGATGATCCCTTCAATTGGGGCTCAATGATGTTTTAAAACATAAAATGTAAACTTTAATCCCTTAAAAGCCAAAAAACAAAAGTTAAGGGACCTTTTAAAACAGAGTCTGAAACGTCGATGGGTTACAGTGTAATTTTGCCTAAAATGAAGTACGCTGGAGGATGTGGGTTTTCTTTGAGTTTAATTATGTGACTACAACATAGAAAATCAAACACCAGAGTTCGATCTTTGTTCTTTTTAAATCAATAAGTGGGTTTTCTTTGAGTTTAATTATGTGACTACAACATAGAAAATCAAACACCAGAGTTGGATCTTTGTTCTTTTTAAATCAATAAGTTGTCTTTGAATTTGTTCCTAAGGAACTATAGATATGGTTGGATATCGAGAGCATTTGCTTGAAGGCATGGAATACGAAATCTTTTAATAAAGCTGCAAGTAGATGAGGTTCAATTGTTTATTTTGACAAAGACAAAAGATAATTTATTTTTACCCGCATCGGTATCAAGTCAAAAGTTATGTCTATTGTTTTTGAGACCACTCGTGTGGATATTGACGGTAAAGATATATACAAGATGTGCCAAGGAGGTAACCGGTTGAACTTTAACGTATAAAATTAAGGGGGTCATAACTTTGGTGAAAGTGATAAGAATAATAAATCAAAGGGTAATTATGAGGATAATGAGTATGATGAGGAAATAGAAATTAATAAAAATTATGAGTGCAATTTTTCATGTGGTGTTTCAAATAAATTTTAGTTTGAAGATCAAAAGAATGGAAAAGAGAAAGCATGTGAAATGGAAGAACTTTGGACGCTAAACCAAGTTTTTGAAAACTTCGCTAAATGCTACAAGGAAGAAAATAAAAATATTTGGAAGAAAGGCATAGTGGAAGGGACAACGAAGTTCACCCCACACCAAATTATCCCCCTAGTTTCATGCCACATGGGTTAACAAAAGGCTCCATAGAATAGGATGCCAGGATGCCGTGATTTCAACATGCAGCAGCTCTATCAGCTCTATCTAGCAGCCAACATTTGGTTGATCGAGTTTTTTTTAAAAGCGGGTTGTTTTTCAAAACCTTTTGTAAAAATGGATTGGTTTTTAAAACCTTTATAAAAATGGGTTGTTTTGATGAAATCAGATTTTGTAATTTACATTTTGACCCCTATCAATGTTTCATATTATATATTAACCCCTCTAACTATTATATTATTTTCTTTTTACATCGTTTATGTTAAAAAAAATTATTTTTTGTTATAGAAAGTTATATATTTGACAATTCTGGTTTATAATGTGTCTCTTTTTATATAATATCGTAATTTACATCTTTTATTTTTTAAACTTTATTGTTTTACACTTATTACATATAATATATATAATTGGTTATTAAGAATATTAATTTGAAATCTATTTACCATTTTAAACAACTAAAAATAAAAGAAAAAGCATGAGTTCTCATTTTCATTTGAAAATATGACAAGTAAAAGAAAGAAAAATAGAGAAAGCATGAGTTGTCATTTTATTATGTCACTTCATCTGGAAAATGTAGATATATCAGCTTTCACTTTCACTATTTACCTGAAAAAGAAAAAGCATGAGTTGTCATTTTCATTTAAAAATATGACAAGTAAAAGAAAGAAAAATAGAATAATTTAATCTCAATTCGATTTTTGCATTATAAATTCAGTTTACTGATTTCAACTTCCATCATCATTCTTT